>CM062813.1:144653567-145045876 GCA_031772625.1 Pinus tabuliformis
TTTTGCACATGGTTAATAAGAGTTAAGTTCCTCTTGCTTTTGATGAGGAATTGTACTTGTTATCATGTGGTTTTAATGGTTGTTCTCTTATTATTATTTATCTAGTTATATTTTGGTTATAAGGAAAGTTGAGGATCAATCGAGAGTAGGAAGAGAAAACTAATGGAGCATGTGGTAACATATCTCGATTCAGATACAAGTTAGATAGAGGGGATACATTTAGAGGTGGCTGGTCACTGGATACACCTGAAAGGAGGACTGGTATGTATGGGCATCATTCTAGTTCCCCATCCAGGAGACATCATCACAATCATCATCGTCATCATCCTTATAGGAGGGTGAGTACTTGCCTGAGGAGTTCAAGAAAGTTAGGACACTACATTTGATGGAGAGATGAAGAAGTCAGAAGATGCAGAGCCATGGTTACTTGAGATTAAGTAGTTCTTCATATTGTAGAACTATTCATAGAACATGAAAGCCAAGATAGCCACCTTCGGTCTCAAAGGGAAAGCATATATTTGGTGGGAATATCTGAATAATGTCAAGGGCATTCAGGAAGAAGAGTTGATTTGGGATGAGTTTGAGAGACTCTTCAAGAAGAAGTACTATGATGACAGAGCTAAGGAGTTTTATGAGTTGTAGATGGGTTCTATGGAAAATGATGAGTATACTAGCATGCTCCTGGAGTTTTTGAGGTATGTGCCTTATCTCAAGGATGAGAAGGCTAAGATTCAGAGATTCATCAGTGGGTTTTCAGTAGCATTTAGAGACCGGATTGAGTTTGATGAGCCTAGATCCTTGGAGGAGGCTAAAGCATTGTTATGAGAAATTAAAGCGCAAAGTTGAGGCTAAGCGTGACTTGAAGGGAAATGAGAAAGTTAAAGGGAAGTGGCCACCGAAGTGGGGAAGACCTTAGGACGTAGGTTAGAAATAAAATGTTGTTCCTTACAAGAAGTTAAATGCAGTTGAGAAGGGACATGGGTCACATCCTAGAGAGTAGTAGAACAAAGGTGATGGTAGGAGACCGTTCTAGTGTTGGATATGTGGCAAAGATAATCGCAAGAAGGATTGTCCATTGTACCAGGGTGGTAGGCCTCATATTTATAATGCTCAGGAGGCGCAAACAATTGGGGATGTTAGTATCAAATTCCTCATATTTATGTAGTTGTGGAAAATAAGCAGGCAGATCATTAGGCATCCATTATTGAGATGGAAGGTAAGCTCTGTGGTCGATTTTTCTGTTTTGATTGATCCTGGATCTAATTATAGTTATGTTAATCATGACCTGGTGGATAATTGTTGCTTGAGAAAATAAGTGCATGCAGATTCTTGGTTGGTGCAGTTGGCTATAGGTACAAAGAAGAGAGTTCACCACTTGGTAAGAGTTTGTGAATTTGAGCTGAATGGTATGCCTAAAGTAGCACATCTGAATGTACTTCCATTTGGATCATATAATATGTTTTTGGGTATGGATTGGTTGTACCTTCACAAGACCAAAGTAGATTTTTATGACAAGGCTATTGAGTGTGATGATAATGGAGAAAAGAGAATCTTGCGGGGAAAGAAGAATTGATGCAGGTGCATTAGGTCGAGCACATAAAAATGATAAGTTATTAAAGTCAGACCAAGACCCTAACAATGTGATGGATTGATCACATGTCAAGATTAGAAACATTTTAAATTTTATTTGTGATTTTTTTTATATTTAGTTAAGATTAGTCAGGAATATATAGTTAAAAGAAATGGTTTTTATAGTTAGTAGGTAGTTAGGGCTAAGGGAAATTGGTTCACATCCATGAACTCATTTCTTGTACAGTTACTTTTAGTTTTCGGAGAGAGGAGTAACATTTTTGGGCTGGAAGTTTTTGGGTTTAAGAGAGAGGTATGTTGTTGTTTTTTTTCTCTGTGGGAGATTGAAGTTAATTGAACAACATTTCTTAGACCAATGTTTTTTTTATCAGCAAATCGAAATTTGTAAGTGTGCGTGAGATAGTTATTTGCATACGTGCTTGTGAGGTTTGTGAACCGTAATATTAATATCAGGAGATTGAAATTGATTTGGTTTTTAAATTGTTGTGTTGAATGAGGAATGCATGCACTATATTTTCTTTGTTATTTACATTTAAATGAGAACCCAGAGAATTACATTTCAGTTACTCTTCTAATCCAGTGCTTTTGCACCCAAGATTGTGTATTGGAAAGAGTCTATATCAAGCCAACAGAAGAAAGAAAAATTCGTAATGGAAATCCGTCATCAAATTTGTGGGTCAATTTCTTATCAAAATAAGACGAAATTCGAAATTCTGACATCTGGGTTTTGTGCAGAGCAAGGTCTATTAGTTAATTCGAGAGCAATTTTCCAAAATTATCCTTGGTTGGGGAGTTACGAAGGGATCTTTAAAATGTGTTTTTATAGACTGCGTGGCTAGGAAAAACAATTTGTTGTTCCCCTCGTATTAGCACTGTGGTTTGCTGAGTTAGCAACGATTTTTTCCCCTTGTATCAACACTATGGTTTCCTGAGATAGCAACGACTTGTTGCTCCCCCTATACCAGCACTGTGGTTTACTGAGATAACAATGATTTGTTGTTCCCCCTGTACCAGAATTGTGGTTTGCTGAGATAACAACAATTTGTTGTTCCCCCTGTACCAGCACTATGCTTTACTGAGATAGCAACCATCAATTTGTGGTATCAGAGCCTTAACGTTGTTGGTATCTACAGTATAAAGAGATGAATAGGCGAGCAGGAAGGGCATGAGGTTGCAGAGGTAGACCCGTAGGTAATGCAGAACTCTGGTAAGAGATAAGGAGACTGCAAGTTCGGTTAGAAGCCATGGAAGGAGGGAGACAATGAGACCCTGAAGGTGGAGATGTTAGTGAGGATGAAGAGGAACTTGAAGAAGAAGGATCAACACCTATTGAAGCAGTTGTTGAGAGTAGTATTGGGTTCAAGTTCAAGACCAAAGCCTAAAATCTCTACTTACGATGCAGTTTGAAAGATGAGAATCTACTAGGTTGGATCAGTGAGATGGAAAAGTATTTTGAGTACGAGGAAATTGACGAGGATAAGAGAGTCAAGTTTGTTGTGACAAGGTTGAAAGGCCATGCTACACTATGGTGGGACAATGTATAGGCTGAAAGGAGGAAGAAGGACAAACCATTGATCAAGAGCCGGAATAGAATGGTGGTGTTGTCGTACAAAGTGTCTAGGCACCGCGATAATGCTCAGATTAAAGATAAAATAGCACACACTCAAAGATATTCTATTATCTTGCATCAAGGAAATTACACACATATTTATACAAGCAAAAGTCTCAAGATAGGAATTCTATCTTAGACATACAGTAGTGTGGTTGAGAGATTCTCTCAACCACACACTAAACTAGGAGAAACTATATTCTAGCTAATTCCTATTATGTAGAAACAAACTCCTCAAATAGAGAATTACAACCATAGACAAGTAGGAATTAATTATTTCTAACTCCCCCCCTTAATGACTACTTGTCATGCTAGTGATTCACAAAGTCTGGTTGTGGTCAAACATAACAAAAAAAAATATGTCGACATCCATATAAAAGAGCAACCATCCACTGGAATGTATGGGTACCAACCACTGCAACCGCTAGTCCTGTAGGATGTCCTTTGCATACATGATTCTGTCGACCATTATCACTGCATATATGTACCTACAAATCCACCACCATCGAGCGAATTTCGTGTGCAGAACTTCCAAAACAAAGAGAGATCAGTGCCTTTCTAAGCCAAATATTCATGTAACAATCGCAAATAGTTGCGTTGATTGCACCTTTCGATGCAACTGTTAGATAGAAGTGCGCCGACCCTCTTGTGCTCAGACACACCAATATCTGAAACCGTGAGCCAGGTGTTACTGCAGTCCACTTGCTCCTACGAGCACAAAGCTCCTGTGTACACGTTAGCCACTCAGGAAATATGCCACCACCGGGCAAGTCCGATCTGCCACCACCGGGCAAATCCTGTAGCCACTAAGGCTCTGCCACCACCGGGAAAGTCCGATCTGCCACCACTAGGCAAATCCTGTAGCCACTAAGGCTCTATATGTGGTTTCTGGCTCACCACCAACCAGCCACAAAGGCAATCCATTAC
The DNA here is from genome assembly GCA_031772625.1 of Pinus tabuliformis. NCBI lineage: Eukaryota > Viridiplantae > Streptophyta > Pinopsida > Pinales > Pinaceae > Pinus > Pinus tabuliformis. The sequence continues at coordinate 144,657,694 of CM062813.1, forward strand.
AAAGTGGTTTTAAGATCACCACGAACTTTAAAATACCTTTAAAAGGCTTACATTTCATTCAACATTTTGGAGTTTCTGTGTACATACAATGACCATTACAACAAATGGACTTGTTTATAACATGTTAGGGAGTCTATTCCACAAACCACACTAACTCAAACAAACATCTATTTTGTTGTCCACCATAAACGTTGTTGCTGCTACTTTAACTCATCTATTCATTGTTCACATCTTGGGCATCCTTGTCTGTTCAAATAACTTCTTGGAACTCCATGCTTAACTTGTCATTCATTAGAGTTGCAAATTCTAACAAAATAACTTTGCCTACATTGAGTTAGCTAGGCTCAATAAGGCACAATAATTTTATCCATAATTCCAAGAAAATAAAAAATAACTTTAGATTAACAAAGCATCAAATTTCTCTATCTCTGCAATCTGATAAATTCTGAAGCCCAAGTGCAACACTTAACACCATTCCAGCTATAAAGACATTGTCATTCCTCGCATTCAAGCTCAATCCAGACTAGTACGCACCCTCAAGCACCTTGATTCGCTTTATTATTACAGAATTTCGCAGTTCTGAAGTTGTAAACCAGACATTGTAAAGCAGTTTCTCAGTTGTGACTTTCTGAGCATTCATGGCAGCTTCTGCTCTGGCATTAACAAATCACCATTACATTAATCTGTTGTGAAGTATACGCAGATGATGGGCCTCTTCTACCTGGCTCGTCCCCTTCTTCCCCTTTCGAACATCTACACCAAAGTTTAGCAGATATGATCCACCGAGCACTGACGATGTACTATGCGAACGTATGTGTAAAGAATTCGTTGGAGGCACCGACGATGGTAGCCGTGTCCTTGTTGGACTTGGTAGGCCTCTTGTGGGAGAAGATGAGGCCATCACCTTGATTGGGGAAACAGAATGTTGCGGCCCTGAAAGTGGTGTTGCCTGAAACCGATTCGCAAACTGTGCAGAGGATATTGCTCGTTCTGGCCCATTCATTATATGACCAGTTGTTGATGATACAACCTTTGAGCATGTCGTTGACCTCGGGAACCCTGATGATATATCAGATTCTGGCGCAGACGACCGCACCCCTGACAAACGATGCAATCTGTTATTAGTTTCCTGCCAAAAACGAGGCGGAACCGTTGTATTCCAGCTTATGTGACCTCCAGAACTACTTCTTTGACTGATACTGGTAGTTTCTTGTGCCACAGATTTGCTAACCATGTCAGGCCTCAAATCACTGAGTGCAGGGCGCTGCCACTGCTACACCCGCTACCACCACTACATCCGCTTGACCTCCACTGCACCGATTGAGAGCCTTTCTAAAACCATTTTTCAATGACTCAGTGCAGTAAGAAGCAACAACAACCATGGCTACAGGGGACTCATAACATATACAGGCAGATCCATGCAAACAAGAATCCCAGTTTTTTTTAAGCAGACGACCCGCCATCCATCAGCCATCATCGCTGCCCGAGCGACATCAACCACATCTCAGACTCTGTCTCTCAGATCATGATCCCCTTCATCCACTACTGCATCAAATTGGAACTCTCTTCTTCGGCTTCTGACATCATTCCCAGCGACTAATGGAGCCACGGTAGAGCAGGACACGCCTCCGGCAACACCGTCAGCAGTGAGAGACTTGCAGACGCTAAGAATGGTTTGGCCTGGAGCCTTCACTTCCGCGTTGCTCAGCAGCATAGATAAAACCATTTTAATCTTTGTCAAAGAACACAAAATGCTTCCTTCAGCTCCTCTTCAAAATCTATGCGGATCCACCAAGACAACACCATAACAAACACATCCTCTCTTCCCGCAGTCTTCTCCACGCAGTAGATCCCTCATTCAGCAGCAATGTTCACTCGCACAACACGTCATTTCAACTCACCAGCACAACGTTTCTCAGCACTCCGTCACTGCTGCTACAATGAGGTCTCGGACTCAGATCCGGCTCCCACGTAGATCCGACACCGTCACGCGAACAACAACGCACCAGGCAATCTCCACCTTCAGGCTCCATGCAGATTCAAGTGCAATCTGGCAACCACTATCCACCTGGCAGCGCGCAAACTCTGTCACACCACGGTTCTCCTTGTGCCACGCTCGGCCTGCAGCTTGCTCGTCTGCTCCGCCTCCCAAACTACGCACCGAAAGGCTTCACAAACGCAGAAATCAAAGATCCGCCTGAATCCAAATCTAGAGTCTCTTGATGATGTACAAACTAAGGTCAGCAGTACGCAATCAATACGCATGATCGATCAAGATCTGTTTACACAGATATGATCGATAAACACCTCCAGATCAATTCAGCCTCAACCTCCACACCATGATCCAACAAACACATAGATCCATGGCATCACCGATCTGTTAGCAGGTACTATTAACACGCCGCTCCAAACTCCGCTCACTGGAAGCCAGAACACCACCCGAAAACGACTTTTTCTCCGTGGTCTCATTAGGGTAGCTAGTGCTACTTTTCTGCGGTAGAATTTTTCTCTAACAGGTGTTGGCTCTTTAACAACACCAATAGATCTCAAACAGAACTCCAAACTCGCACTGTCCATGGTCGATTCCTCTGTTTCATAAACCGGCAGCGTGGCCTCTATTTACACAGGACAATGTTAAATATCGCAGCAGCATAGTCGATGGACAAATATAAACAAATACATATACTCTTTATTTCCTCGGCCCAGGAGAGGCCAAGCCCACGAGGGGCCAGGGCCTCAGGGCTCTGATACCAAGATAAAGTAGCACACACTCAAAGATATTCTATTATCTTGCATCAAAGAAATTACACACATATTTATACAGGAAAAAGTCTCAATATATGAATTCTATCTTAGACGTACAGTAGTGTGGTTGAGAGATTCTCTCAACCACACACTAAACTAGGAGAAACTATATTCTAGCTAATTCCTATTATGTAGAAACAAACTCCTCAAATAGAGAATTACAACCATAGACAAGTAGGAATTAATTATTTCTAACTATTAAGGGTTTCCACTCTAATCCTTACTCACTCCGTTTAGAATCTCTCCTAGATAAGTCAAGGGGGGTAGTCCCTAAGGTAAATGGATGAGGGTAGCCTTGTGGAGCACGGGCTCTAGGAGATTTAAGGATGAACAACTTGATGAATTTAGAATAAGTCTCAGTCAATTGAGATAGATATATTAAAATAAGACACAATCACAAGATAAAAGTGACTACAGACCAGTGCCTTTAATTTGAATTCACCAAAGACTAAATAAACAACAAGTCACCCAAAGTAATTTATAATGTGGCAAAGCGACGATCATGAACAATTAAAAGTAAAAATGCTCAAAACTTTAACATGCACGATAATCTATCAAAATTATATTTCTCCAATAGTGAGTATGATTTAAAATATTTATCGCATCTTGACAATAGAAAAATCATGAAAATTGCTTTTAATCACCAAATAACACCAAGGAACTTTAAATTAGAATTTTAATTATTCCTTAGGCAATTAGTTGAATGAAGAAATCAAAATCTTTTAATGTGATAGAATTAAAATGAATCAAACGGTTCAAAATTAAAAAAATTAATGGGCCATAGGCTACATTAAAATATTAAATGTGAAAGCGTAAATCCCTTTTTAGTTTATTTTATTCTCAATCCCAAATTCACAACAACAACAACAAAAATTAATTTTTTTAATTTTTAGAATTTTTTAAGCCTGGGATCAAACTAAGTTGGGCTCTTCAGAAAACACGGATCAGGAGTTGGCTGGTCCAACTAAAAATTTCCCTGAACGCCCGATGATCTAAAAATCAAGACTTTCCTGCAAATCTCAATCCAGCCATCAAAATAGAGAGAGAAAATGATAATAAAATTCAGATATTACATTCAACATTGAAATTATCACTTAAACTTCAGCGACTCAGCAAGATACCTGTACTCAAATCACTCCTTAGAAGCTATCATCAATGGCTAAAAAAATTTACGTATGAAAAACGACACATCTTACAGTATTTCCATGAAGAGTAACCACAGCGAAGGTTAACCCCAAAGTCTTTCTTTATTATTTAAAAAAGATTACACAAGAGCTTTTCGCTTAGCACACGACTCAAAGGTGGAATATATCAACTGACAAATGACTTACTATTTAAAGATAAATCCTCCAACGGCTAGTTCGGGTGATCTTCGTCAAAGCAATCTCGACCGTTGATGAGGAATAAAATTTATTTTAATCTCATGTCTTGAAATATTTAAATAATTGGGGAAATTTTCAATTTTCAATTAAATGAATTTTAATTAATTCAAAAATTAAATTTTGAATTAATTTCCCGAAAACTTTGAATTTGACTTAACCCCAAGAATCAAAGGCTTAAAATTTATCAAAATAACTAATTTACCTTAGCCCCGGGGCGTTTTAAATTTTGATTTTTAAGGACCCACGAATTCTGTTTTTGGAGAGTTTAAATTTACCTAGGACCTAGAATTAATTAATTTTTTGGCTTAGGATTTTAATTAATTTTTGGCCAGAAAATTTAATTAATTAACCTATGAGGGGATAAATTATTTTTCCAACCCTCAAGGCAGTTTACATCATGATTTTCACATTTTTTACATCTCAAGGGGGAAAACCCATTTGTAAAAGACCCTCACAAAAATCTAGCAGACCAAACAATTTGTAATAAAATAACCTAACCAAATAGTTAGGATTATTCCCAAATCACTTTTACATAGACTCGATCTAGAACACTAGGACTCACCTAAGATCCCAGTGATAAAATACATTCCGACTTTGGGGTGAGACTGAAGGAAAACTCTACTGATCATACGAGAATGGATCGGTGAGACAAAAAACCTCCCAAAATGTAGATTGTCACCAGAAAAGTAGGTTTACCTAGGCAATTACATACACGACACGGATATGCTAGGATTATTTACATTGTACACATGCAGAAAGGGTTTACATTATAACATAATGATCAGGAAGATGATGACAGTTGCACGACACGAACACATCGATCAGGCGCTATCCCTTTTGCAAAAAAGGGGGTGTATTGCTATGGGTCGTTGACACATAGTGGTCAACATCTAGCTCTACTAAGGGACACGTTGTTGCACCGGAGGAATGTAAGAATCCAGAACCTGCATCCGCACAACACACAATATAACATAAGTAGCGTCCATCCACAAATCATCATATAACGTTAAGCATAGGAAAGATATAAGCTCTTCATTTATTAACTATCCTAATAACATGAAAAACATAAATCTAACTACAAAATGAAATATTGAAATAACATGGTATAAGGTCAGAAATACAATACAAAGATGCCCCATGGCATCAAATGTGTTCAATATACTGCATACTGAGCATTTGCACTTTCAGGCAAATCTATTGGTTGCTTCTCAGATGTGCCATGTCCAATCCTGCATATGGTAGGACTGTTTCCTATTCGAAAATCAAGTTGCTCGCAGCCATCAGATGCATCAAATCACTTTCTCATTCTATTTCTCTTGCGCTTTTTCTTTGTGACAAGTTGTATCACTGATGATGTGGAACATTCTGCTTCAAAACTCTCAGATGAAGTATGTAAGATATGCATGACATGTCTTTCTACATTCCGCATTTGCTCTGTCAAGAATGATGGATTAGTCTCACAGGTGTCATGAGTTATAACTTGATCTATGACTGGTGGATTAACCATGTGAGCATCAACTTGATTCTTATTAATTTCCATTTTATCCGGGTCACCTTCAATTAGCCACTTTTCAATGGAACAAATGACCTCTTCATAATAAGATGGAGCTTGATGTAGCAGACGAGGAGGCTTATGATTTGTTGGCGTTTCCTTATTTCTTTCATCCTTTGACCGATGTTGAAATTTTTGTACCTATATTGTTATGGCATCCATCTGGTTAGAGTGTTCAACCTTCATAGTACTCACTTCCTTGGCATGGTTTTCCTCCATGGTCAATAACTTATTCTGAAGACATATCTGACCAGCTTCCATATCTTTTATTACTTTGTCATTGTCTGCTTTTATGGTCATCAAGCAATTTTGTATAGAGCTCATTTCTCTGTCATGATTAGCTTTCATGGTTTCCATTTCCTTAGCATATTTTTCTCCCATGACAAGTAAATAGTTTTGCATAGAAGTCCTTTCTTTCTCATGATGAGCCTCCATATTTTGAGCACACTTTACTACTACGGTGGCTACGTGATCAGAGTGTTTAATTTTCATGATTTCCATCTCCTTATCACGTTTTTCCAGTTGGGTGTATAAAGTTCTCATATCCTTGGCATATTCAGCTATAATTTCTTCTTTACTAAGCTCCATATTTTTTACCAAATGTGTTTAACTGAACTACATGTCTTTAACCAACTACTTTAGTTCTTCTATAAGATGCTTATCATCTTCCCTTTCATTGTCGACACTGATTTGACAACTTGTTCCTACTTTTCCACTATCATGGATTCGTCTTGCAACGGTACAAGTGGATTCATCATGAGAACATTCACAATACCTGCAATATGATGCATTTTGATATGGAGAATTGTCTTAAAGTATTTCATTGACAGATAGATCTTTTACAGGATCACGTCCATCATGTTGCATAGTATTAGGGGCACAATGCGAACCACCTTGATCTCCATATCTATCTTCAAAAGCATTGATGATGTCTTGTAAAGAAGTGAAAGAATCTTAAGGACAATTATGAAACCAATTCAAAGCATCATCCTCTAAAGAAAAAGTAAATAGACGCATCTTGACATCTTCTTGTTTATATTGGGAAGAACAACAATATCTGATTATTGTATGAGTAACCCTGGATAGATGTTTTCTAACAGCGGTTGAATCACCACCTGAAAACAAAGGTAATTTATGAATGGCCTCTTCCGACATATCATGGATAAAGTTAGTAAATGACATGAGGTAAACAATTCATCCATGATGACTTGCTTAAAGGGATAAGGAGGGACCAAATGGATGCTAGAGAGAGACCCCTGCTCAAGAAAATCAAGAGATGCACAAGAAGCAGGCTTCTAGTAGAAATTCTTATAAGAAATGAAAGAAGTGGAGTCGCCACTTGAACATGATTCTAGCTCTAGGATCCAAAAGGCAAAAACAACCGGATATAAGGGAGGGCTTCTTGTCTGAGAAATAATGGATGAATAAGTGGAGTCGCCACCCAAACAAGGAACGAACCAAAATGTCCAGGTGCTAAAAGTGCAGATGAAACGATTAATAAGATGCTGAAAGATAAGGCGATGAAAAGATCAAATAACGCCAGGAAATTTTGGGTTGATGGGATAAGAAATGATGAAAATATTAGATGATTAGAAAAATTTCGTGAGGACCAAGGGAAAAAAAACTCTGTCCCCGGCAATGGCACCAAAAAATTTTGTCATTTCCAACTAAAATGAATGATAGAAAGATGAAAAATGAATGTCGTAGAGCCAAGGCCCAATAAATTGGTCCCCTGTGGCAATGCGAAGAAGTGTTGGCTTTGTCGGCTTAAATGAGAAATGAGAAGAATGATGAGGAAATGTTGATGAAACATCGGGAATAAAATATCCCCGGCAACGATGCCAAAAAAATTTGTGCCGCTTGACAGGCTAATGAATGGCGGAAAAGATGAGATGATTAGAACGATGTTGAGGAAACCGAGGACAGAAAAACTCTATCCTTGATAACAGCGCCCAAAAAGGTTGTGCCGGATGACGAGAAGAATAAAGATGAGATGATTAAAATGATGTCGAGGAAACCAAGGATAGAAAAAACTCTATCCCCGGCAACGACGCCAAAAAATATTGCCGCGCAAAGTGTCTAGGCATTGCGACAACACTTAGAGTAAGAGTTGTCACTCTAATCCTTACTGACTCCGTTTAGACTCTCTCCTAGATAAGTCAAGGGGGGTAGTCCCTAAGGTAAATGGATGAGGGTAGCCTGTGGAACACGGACTCTAGGAGATTTAAGGATGAACAACTTGATGAATTTAGAATAAGTCTCAGTCAATTGAGATAGATAGATTAAAATAAGACACAATCACAAGATAAAAGTGACTGCAAACCAGTGCCTTTAATTCGAATTAACCAAAGACTAAATAAATGACAAGACACCTAGAGCAATCTATAATGTGGCAAAGCGACGATCATGAATAATTAAAAGTAAAAACGCTCAAAACTTTAACATGCACGCTAATCTAGCAAAATTATCTTTCTCCAAGAGTGAATATGATTTAAAATGTTTATCACACCTTGACCATAGAAAAATCAAGAAAATTGCATTTAATCACCAACAAACTTTAAATTAGAATTTTAATTATTCTTTGGGCAATTAGTTGAATGAAGAAATCAAAATCTTTTAATGTGACGAAATTAAAATGAATCAAATGGTTAAAAAATAAAAAATTTAATGGGCTGTAAGCCACATTAAAATATTAAATGTGAAAGAGAAAATCCCTTTTTAGTTTATTTTAATCTCAATCCCAAATTCAAAATATATATATATATATATATATAGAATTTTTTAATGTTTTGGATTTTTTAGAATTTTTTAAATGTTTTAGATTTTTTAAATTTTTAAATTTGTAAATTTTTTTTAATTTTTAGAAATTTTTAGGATCTTTTATATTTTTCAATTTTTATTTTTAATTTTTTAATGTTTTTAAAATGTAAATCGAAATCAAAACCAAAAAAAAAAATGTAAAACAAAATAAAATCAAATAAGAAAAAGAAAACGAAACTTTAAACTAAAACAAAATTAAACAAAGTTCAAAAGAAAATGAAATCTGATTATTTAAAAAGTAAACTAAACCTTAACCGATTAAAAAATAAAAGACAAATCTAGCATAACCAAAAAGCATACATAACAAAAATTGTCGAATGTTTTTTGTTTTGTTGTGTGCATCTGCAGGTTACGAAGGCTTGGATGGCAGCAGAAGAATGCAGCGGACGGAGAGGAGGAGAGGGTTTACAGGGCGAGGGAAGGAGCAGCGAGAGACAAAAATACACAGACGGAGAGGAGCTATAGTTGCGGGCTGGCAGTGAAGGAAAGGGTGCAGGTAGAATATGGTTGCAGCGAGAGGATGAAGAAATTGGATGTTGTGGGCAGCGTAGGAGAGGGATCTGCTAGCGGATGAGGGAGCTACAAGTGGGTACACAGATTTGTTGCAGGGACATCAGATTTTTTAAACGAAGATGTGGATAGGCGGTGAGGGAATATGGCAAGGGCTTGCATGGTTTAGGCAGTGAGAAGAAATGAGGGTTGAGGGTCGAAGAGATGGAGAGGATGAGGGTTTGAGGATAGACAGAGGTGAAAATGCAGGCAAGTAAAAAGTGCAAGCAGACAAGGGTCAAAAGAAACCCAAAATTTTCCAGATTTAAAAGACCTAAATGCAGACAAACAAAAACAAAAAAATCGAGAATTTCTAGAAAACCCCAAGATGTAGACAGTAAAATCAAATTCGAAATTTTTTGTTTAGAAAACCCCAGGCAGCAAAGAAATTATAGCCCAAAACTTAAGATAAACCTAGAAAAATGAATTTCACACCAATGCATTTTTATGCTTCAAATTTATCAACGAAAACCCTCGTTAAAACATTTCCAGATTTAAAAAATTTAAAACCCTTGGACTGCAAAATATTGGATAATATTCCTGCAAAATGATGTTGATGAACCCCAAAGATCTAGATGTTACCCTCCAGGGCCTAGATTTGGACTCTAAACAGATTTATTCCTCAGATTTTTAGTTGCAAGACAACAAGAAACACCCAAACGATATATACAATGATAAAAACTAAAACCCAAAAAAAAAACCAAGTCAGAAAACCAAAAATAATTTACAGGTTTATGCACAGGAATGGCAGATCTATCAAATTTGAGGAGTGAGTCCAACTTCACTCCCAGATCTAATAATCTAAAGCTCTCAACAGCCAGATTTATCAACTTCGCACACAAAAAATTAAATTTTATAATTTTAAAAGAGGTTCTAAGCTCAAAACCCATCATGCATCACCAATAAAAATCTTATGATAAGCCTAGGATCAAATTAAGTTGGGCTCTTCCGAAAGCACAGATCGGGAGTTAGCTGGTCCAACTGAAAACTTCCCCGAACCCCTGATGATCTAAAAATCAAGACTTTCCTACAAAACTCAATACAACCATCAAAATAGAGTGAGAAAATGAGAATAAAATTCAGATAAATAGAGATACCTGCTATTACATTCAAAATTTAAATTATCACTTAAACCTCAGCTACTCAGCAAGATACATGTACTCAAATCACTCTTCAGAAACTATCATTAATGGCTAAAAAAATACGCATGAAAAACGACACATCTTACAGTATTTCCATGAAGAGTAACATCGGCGAAGGTTAACCCCAAAGCCTTTCTTTATTATTAAAAAAAGATTACACAAGAGTTTTTCGCTTAGCACACGACCCAAAGGTCGGATAGATCAATTGACAAATAATTTCCTATTTAAAGATAAATCCTCCAATGGCTAGTTCGGGTGATCCTCATCAAAGAATCTCGACTGTTGATGAGGATTGAAATTTCTTTTAATCTCATTCGTCGAATATTTAAATATTTGGGGAAATTTGAAAGTTTCAATTAGATGAATTTTAATTAATTCAAAAATTAAATTTTTGAATTAATTTCCCCAAAATTTTGACTTTGACTTAACCCAAGGGATCAAAGGCTTAAAATTTATCAAAATAATTAATTTACCTTAGTCTCGGGACCTTTTAAATTTTGCTTTTTAAGGACCCACAAATTTTGCCTTTGGAGAATTTAAATTTACCTAGGACCTAGAATTAATTAAATTTTTGGCTTAGGATTTTAATTATTTTTTTGCCACAAAATTTAATTAATTAACTTATGAGGGGATAACTTATTTTTCCAACCCTCAAGGCATTTTACATCATGATTTTCACATTTTTTACATCTCATGGGGGAAAACCCATTTGTAAAAGACCCTGATAGACAATCCATTTCTGTGACCCAAATATAATCCAGCAGACCAAGCAATTTGTAATAAAATAACCTAACCAAATAGTTAGGATTATTCTCAAATCGCTTTTATATAGACTCGATCTAGAACACTTGGACTCGCCTAAGATCCTAGTGATAAAATACATTCCGACTTTGGGGTGAGACTGAAGGAAAACTCTACTGATCATCCAAGAATGGATCGATGAGACAAAAAACCTCCCAGAATGTATATTGTCACCAGAAAAATAGGTTTACCTAGGAAATTACATACAAGACATGAATCTGTTGAGATTATTTACATTATACACATGCAGAAAGGATTTAAATTATAACATAATGATCACGTTGATGATCATAGTTGTACATCACAAACACATCGATCAGGCGTTATCCCTTTTGCGAAAAAAGGGGTTGTACTGCTATGGGTCGTTGACACGTAGTGGTCAACAGGTGGCAAAGATGAAGAGTAAGTTCTTGCCAAAGGATTACTATCTAACTCTTTACAAACAGATACAAAATCTTAAACAAAAGATAATGACAATGAGGGACTACACAAAGAGTTTTACAAGGTGAAGTTTAGAGCAGGCTATGTAGAAGATACCCCAGAGAAGATAGCAAGGTATATCAATGGTATGAGGTTAGATATCCAAGATGATGTCAATATACTTTCTCCAAGGACAATAGAGGAAGCAAACGAGTGCGCCTTGAAGGCAGAAGGAAAGATAGCTAGGAAGCAAAGCTCTAGTAGAGGGCATGGTTTTTCCAAAGGGAAAGGACAGACAAATGAAAGAGGAAAGTTTCCTACACAAAATAATGATGAAGGCAACTCAAATCAGCAAGGGCAGTGAGAGAAATAAGGTGGCAGCAGAGGAGGAAGATCTTACCAGAGAGGTAGAGGTAGAGGAAGAGGCAGAGAGACTGTCTATCGATGTTACAGATGTAACAAATTGGGTCACCGCTCTTTTGATTGTCCTAAGAATGACAATACAAGACAGCGAGGTGCATACATAACTCAAACCGAGGCAATATGGGCACAATTACCTGAGGTAGAGAATGTGCCAAAGACTGGAGAGGTGTTGATGATGCACAAAGTCCTATTAAAACTAGCAAAGGACACTATTGAACCAGTCCAAAGGAAATCCTTATTCAAGAGAATGTGTAAGGCAAAAGGCAAACGTTGCAAATTGGTGATTGACAGCGGAAGTACACACAATCTATTCTCCCAAGAAATGGTGGAAAAATTGGGATTGAAAAAGATTAAGCACCCCATACCTTATAAGGTATCGCGGTTGTGAAAAGGACACCAACTATTGGTGCATGAACAAAGTGAAGTTGAGTTTTAGATAGGCAGGTATAAACACAAGGTTCTTTGTGATTTAATGCCAATGGATGCTTGTCACATTCTTTTAGGTTGCCCATGGAAGTTTGATAGGAAGGTGACATATGATGTAGAGAGAAATTGTTATAAGTTCGAAAAGGATGGCGTCAAGCACATTATTGTACCATTGAAAGAGGAAGGTACATTTGAAACAAGTAGCCCAAAAGCACTGCTACTTAGTGGAAAGAAATTTCTACAACATATGGAAGAAGATGAGGTAAGCTATGCAGTGGTTTGCAAGCCAAAGGTAGTACTTCTGCACACTGAAATTGTAGATTTACCTATTGAAGTTTAGGATTTGTTGCATGAGTTTCATGACATTGTAGTTAACGAATTTCCACCCAAAAGAGGCATTAGTCATCACATAGACTTGATACTGGGAGCAAGTCTTCCGAACAAGGTTGCATATCGAATAACATCCAAACAGAATGAGGAAGTGAGGAAGCAAGTCCAAGAATTGTTGGACAAAGGACTAATAAGAGAAAGTTTGAGTCCATGTGCCATACCTACAGTATTAATTCCAAAGAAGGGTGGAGAATGGAGAATGTACACGGACTCTAGAGCAACCAACAAGATCACCATTCATTACAGGTTTTCGTTGCCATGGATGGATGATATGATGGATTGCTTGGGTGGGCCAACTTACTTCTCAAAGATTGACCTGAAAAGTGGTTATCATCAAATTCAGATCAGAGAAGGAGATGAGTGGAAGGCAGCTTTCAAGACCAATGAAGGCTTCTACGAGTCGACGGTCATGCCATTGGGCTTGTCAAATGCACACAGTACCTTTATGCGGCTGATGAATGAAGTCTTGAAGGAGTTCATTGGTAAGTTTGTCATTGTTTACTTGGATGACATTTTAATTTTCAGTGAAACTAAATAAGAGCACTTAAGACATTTAAAGTATGTTTTAGAGAGATTGCAGCAAGAAAAGTTATTGATTAACATGAAGAAGTGTTCTTTTATGAAGAATGAGATTGTATACTTGGGTTTTGTCATTTCTAAAAATGGCTTGAAAATGGATCCAGAGAAGATAGAGGCAATTGTAAATTGGCCCTCACATAAGAACATTTTTTAGGTGAGAAGTTTTCATGGGTTAGCTAGCTTCTACATAAAATTTATTAGGAATTTTAGTGCATTTGTGTACCTATCATTAACGTCATCAAGAAGAATAGGTAGCCATTTTATTGGACAACAGTAGTAGGGAAAAAGAAAAAAAAATCATTGAGAAGTCGTTGTTGAAGTTGCCAGACTTCAATCAACCCTTCCAAGTGAGATTTGATGCTAGTGGGACAGCTATTGGAGTTGTACTAAGCCAAGAAGATAAGCATGTTGCATATTTTAGCAAGAAGTTAAATGAGTCAAAACAAAAATACTCTTCCTACGAAAAAAAAAATATATGTGGTGGTTCAAGCTTTGAAGCATTGGAGGCATTACTTGATGCCTAACGAGTTTGTTTTATACACGAATAATTCTTCCTTACAATACATTATGCAGCAACATAAGTTAAATCATAAACATGCAGATGGGTGAAGTTCCTTCAAAATTTCACTTTTGTTTTGAAGCACATTAGTGGGAATGCAAATAAGGTTGTCGATGCATTGAGTAGGAGATGCTTAATCATGCAGGAAAGTCAAATACAAATTTTAGGCTTTGAATTTTTGAAGGACTTGTATGACATTGGTGGTGATTTTAAAGAAGCTTTTGCAGCATGTAAAAATCCAGTCAATAGGGATAGCAGTCCATGGAAAGAGTTTATGTTCCAGGATGGGCTATTGTTCAAGACCAATCAACTATGTATTCCCAATTTCTCAATGAGAGAAAACTTGGTCCAAGAAAAGCATAATGGCGAGTTGGTTGGACACTTTGGTGTTGAGAAAACACTTGGGCAGTTAAGTCACTTCTATTTTTGGCCTAAGATGAAGGCAGATGTACAAAGGTACATGAGTAAGTGCAGGGTATGTCAACATGTGAAAGGGAGAAGTCAGAATGTTGGACTATACATGCCATTACCCATTCCCAACAGACCTTGGGATTCAGTGAGTATGGACTTTGTTCTGGGTTTACTGAGAACTCAACGAGGTAATGATTCAATCCTTGTAGTTGTGAATATATTTATTAAGATGGTTAATTTCATTCTGTGTTTCAAAACCAGTGATGCTACCCATGTGGCTAATTTATTTCATGATGAGATTGTTCAGTTGCATGGTTTTCCAAGAAGTACAATCTCTGACAGGGACACAAGATTCACTAGACATTTCTGGAGGACCTTGTGGAAGAAACTTGGCACTAAACTAAATTTTATCTCAACCTATCATCCACAGTCTAATGGGAAAACATAGGTTGTAAACAGGAGTTTGGGTAATTTGTTGAGGAGTTCAGTAGGTGATCGACCAAAGCAAAAGGATCGTGTGTGCATCTCTCATCCCTATTTATTAAAACTCATGGAGATCTATCCTACACAATTTTACTGAACTATATTGATGATGAGCCACCATGGAGGGCTCAAAACGTCGATACAAACAAATCATGGATGCAAAAACTCCGGAAGAAAACAACACACAAAGCATTGATCGCAAAAGCCTCAAAACAATAAGAAAAATTCCATTTTAGATCTTGTACGGCATGCATCCGAGAGGAATTTGTGAGCTAAGAGACTTGGGAAAGCTTGAGCATAGAAGTGCTAATGGAGAGGATTTTGCAACAGCCATGAGTGAGTTGCACGAGCAAGTAAAACAAAGATTACAAGATACAAGCAATGAGCAAATGTACACAGGAAAGAGGTAAACTTTGAAGTGGGAGATGTGGTCCTAGCTCACCTAAGAAAAGAGAGGTTTCCAAGGGAAGAATATAACAAATTGAAAATGAAGAAGATAGGACCTTGTAAGATCCTCTGCAAGTTTTCAGTGAATTCTTATGAGCTGGAGTTACCTCCAGGAATTGGCATTTCACCCATTTTTAATGTAGTAGATTTGTATCCCTACACAGTTGGTGATGCAGATCAAGCTTCTAGGAATCTTGACCAGGATGAAGGAAAGGAACAACAGTGGCTGAAGCAAATGCCTGTGGCAAAGAGTTTAGAGGCTAAACAGATTTTGGATACATGTGTTTCCAAGAAGACCAGAAGGAAAGAATACTTGGAATATCTTGTGAAGTGGAAAGATTGTCCAATGGAGGATTCTACTTGGATGGATGAAGCAACACTACAGAAAGCAGGTCATTCTATAGAAGATCTTATGAGCAGGAGCTCATAAATTTTTCTTTCTTGGGGAGTTTGATGCAGGTGCATTAGGTCGAGCACATAAAAATGATAAGTTATTAAAGTCAGACCAAGAGCCTAGCAATGTGATGGATTGATCACATGTCAAGGCCAGAACACTTTAAAGTTTATTTGTGAAAAGTTTTTGATATTTAGTTAAGATTAGTTAGGAATATCTAGTTAAAAGAAATGAATTTTATAGTTAGTAGTTAGTTAGGGCCAAGGAAAATTGGTTCACATCCATGAACTCATTTCTTGGACAGTTGCATTTAGTTTTTAGAGAGAGGAGGAACATTTTTGGGTTGGAAGTTTTTGGGTTTGAGAGAGAGGTATGTTGTTTTTTTTTTCTCTTTGGGAGATTGAAGTTAAGTGAACAACATTTCTTAGACCAATGTTTTTTTTATCAACAAATCGAAATCTGTAAGTGTGTGTGAGACAATTTTTTACATACGTGCTTGTGAGGTTTGTGAACCGTAATAGTAATATCTGGGGATTGTAATTGATTTGGTCTTTAAATTGTTGTGTTGAATGAGGAATTCATGCACTGCATTTTCTCTGTTATTTACATTTGAATGATAGCCTCGAGAATACATTTCAGTTACTCTTCTAATCCAGTACTTTTGCACCCAAGATTGTGTATTGGAAAGAGTCATTTACATTATAGATTCGAGAATACAGAGCACTTTGTATCAAACCAACAGAAGAGAGAAAAATTCATAAGGGAAAATATTCATCAAATTTGTGGGTCAATTTCTAATCAAAGGAAGATGAAATTCAAAAAATTGGCATCTGGGTTTTGTGCAGGGCAGGGTCTATTTGGTAACTTGCAAGCGATTTTCCAAAAAAATCCTTGGTTAGCGAGTTACGAATGGATATTTAAACTGTGTTTTTACACACTACGTGGGTGGGAAAAACGATTTGTTGTTCCCCTTGTATCAACACTTTGGTTTGTTGAGATAGCAATGATTTGTTGTTCCCCCTGTACCAGTACTATGGTTTACTGAGATAGAAACGATTTGTTGTCCCCCCTGTACCAACATTGTGGTTTACTGACATAGCAACGATTTGTTGTTCCCCTTGTACCAGCACTATGGTTCGCTGAGATAACATCCATCAAGAAGCCTACATTAGTTAGGATGGTCACAACTATGCAGGGTAAGCTCAATTGTAGGAAAGGGTGTGTGATGTTTGAAATTCATATCTCCAATGACAAGGGTGAGGATGCATAAATCTTCAAGAGGTACCTTGTATTACAGTAGTTTTAGGATGCGTTTCCAACAAAGGTTCCATAGTTTCCTCCCCACATGGAAGTGAACTTTTCAATTGAGTTTGTTCCAGGGGAAGCACCAGCATCAAAGGCACCTTACAAGATTAGCACACCATAGTTAGTGGATCTAAAGTTGAAACTGAAGGAAATGCTTGATACGGGATACATTAGGCCAAGTGTATCACCTTGGGGTGCACTATTATTGTTTGTGAAGAAGAAGGATGGTACTCTTAGGTTGTGCATTGACTACAGGGAGCTGAAGAAGGTGATGATTAAGAACAGGTACCCATTGTTGAGGATTGATGACTTGTTTGATCAGTTGGAGGGAGAAGTAGTGTTCTAGAAGATTGATTTGAGATCAGGATATCATCAGGTATGCATCAAATGGGATATCTAGCAGACAACTTTTACGATCACGTATGGGAATTATGAGTTTGTTATAGTTCCATTCGGTTTGACTAATTCTCCAACTAATTTTATGTGCTTGACGAATACTGTGTTGTGTCCTTATCTAGACAAGTTTGTTATTATATTCATTGATGGCATCCTGATATATTCTAAGAATGAGGAAGAGCATGTCGAGCATTTAAAAGAAGTGTTGAGATTGTTAAGAGAGCACCAACTGTACTCCAAGCTTAGCAAGTGCAGTTTATTTCAAACAGAGGTGCATTACTTGGGACATGTTGTTTCCAAGGAAGGCATAGCAATAGATCTAAAAAATATAAGGGCTATCATGAAGTGGGAAGCTCCTAAGAATGTGGATGAAGTTAGATCATTCATGGGGTTAGCAAGTTACTATAGGAGGTTCATCGGGAAATTCTCTCAGATTTCCTATCCCATTATATCGTTGTAGAGGAAGGGGAAGAATTTCGAATGAAAGAGGAGTGTGCGAAAATTTTTGAGCAGTTGAAGAAGTTGTTGACAAATGATCCAATTATTAAGATTCCAGATCCAGATAAAGAGTTCGTGGTGTGTATAGATTCCTGCAAGAGAGGACTTAGTGGAGTCTTGATGCAGGAGGGACAGGTGGTATGCTACGAGTCCAGGAAAGTGAATGAGCACGAGCATAACTATGTGACTCATGATCTTGTGTTGGAATCTATTATCCACGCATTAAAGGTGTTGAGACATTATCTTCCTGGCAGGAGGTTTGTATTGATGAGTGATCACAGTGAGTTGAGATATATAGTTGACGAATCGAATCTGAATGCTAGGAAATCTAGATGGTTAGCCACCCTTAGTGAGTTTGACTTTGAGATCAAATACATCAAGGGTAAGGAGAATAAGGTTGCAGATGCTCTTAGCAAGAGAGTGCAAATAAACCATGTTGCAACAATGAGCTCATATGGGACACATTTACAGGATCAGATCTTACAAGCAGGATAATAGGATGACAGGTACAGGGAGCTTAGTCACAAGTTACAACAGTAGGGTATTGTTGATTAGGATGTGGACTATCATCTCATGGCAGATGGTATGGTGAGATTTAGGGACATGATTTATGTGCCAGATGAAAATGGGATCAAGAAGCTTATCTTAAGCGAGTTTCATGTCAAGCCTTATTCAAGACACTAAAGATACCATAAGACATTAACAACAGTGAAGAAGTTCTACTATCCGCTGAATCTATAGAAGGAAGTGGCAGAGTTCATGGCTAGATGTTTGGAGTGTGAGTCGATAAAATCAGAGTGTAAGCATCCAGGTGGGTTGCTTCATCCTATTCTGATTCCATAATGAAAATGGGAGGTCATTTCCATGGATTTCATTGCAGGTCTTCCGAGGACATCGAGGAAGCATGGTTCTATCATGGTTGTGGTCGACGGGTTGAGCAAGGTCACTTCATTCTAGTGAAGACTACTTATTCAGCTAGTGAGGTGGCATAAGTCTTCATCAGGGAGATCGTGAGATTGCATGGTGTTCTGAAGAAGATTGTGTGGAACAGGGATGCTAAGTTCACTTGCAAGTTTTGGAAGGAGTTGTTTGTGGGTTTGGGGATAGAGTTGGCCTTCAGTACAACGTATCATCCATAGACATGTCGATAAACAGAGAGGGTCAACAAGATTCTAGAGTATATACTAAGGATGTATGTGATGCATCAACACAGGAGATGGGAGGAGCACCTTCCATTGGTTGAGTTTTCTTACAACAATGGCTATTAGGAGTCATTGAGGATGAGTCTGTTTGAGGCATTGTATGGGAGGAGTTGTAATACTCCCCTCAGCTGGAGTGATCCAGTGAACCGGGTATTGATAGGACCAAACATGTTAGCATACATGGAACAAGAAATACAGGTTATAAAGAAGAATCTAAAGGTAGCACAGGACATGCAGAAGAGTTATGCAAACAGCACAAGGCATTTAAGGAGTTCCAGATTGGGAAGCATGTGTATTTGTGCATCAAGCCCAAGAAGAGATCCTTGAGGATTAGATCATGTGCCAAGTTGGCACCACGGTATTGCATGCCTTTTAAGATCCTGGAGAGGATTGGAATAGTCGCCTACAGATTTTCACTACCTCGAACAGTGAAAGTCCATGATGTTTTCCATGTTTCATTACTTAAAATATATGTAAAGAATATTTATCATGATATTGATTGGTCTGTATTGTAGGTGGAACCAGAAGGAGGATTCTAGTCAGAACCTCAGTGCATATTGCAACGGAAACAACTCCTGCTCCAAAACAAAGCAATTGAGCAAGTTAAAGTGCAGTGGAAGCACATTGGGCCCAATGAAGCTACATGGGAGATGGTTGATCAAATGTGGGCTATGTATCCTTCATTGTTTATTGGTGGATGCAAATGTTTTTTTGGTATTTTTACATATTTATGTATGGTTGTTATTGTAAATGTTGCAATGGGTTGTGTTATAAATCTCTAATAAGCGGTATGGTTGTCATGTTATCATGTTTGTCATGTTGATTATGTTTTTCAGCTGGTTGTTGATTGTAAATATTGCATTGAGCTAAGTTATAAAGCTCCATGGGCAATATGTTATGATTTTTTAGCGGTTTTGCTGGTTGTAGGTGTCGTAGAACAATGAGGGGTCCGTAACATCCTCGGGTTAAAATTTCATGTGATAAAAGTTAATAAATCCAAAATAAGACCAAGGTCATGGGACACTTATTCCAAGTTGAAAGTTGCGAAAAAATATCCTAATGGGCATCACTTGTTGTGCATATGGCCAAGGGGAAACTGGAAAAGACAATGGCAAAGGCTTTGAAAAGGCAAAGAGGCATTAATTAGCATTTTATTTATGAAAATAATGGAAATTAGGAGAAAAGGGAGGTGAAAGGTCACAGGTTGCATGTGAGGAGGAAATTGAAGGAAAATAATGGGAAAATGAATAAATTAGAGGCATCAAAAATAAAAAGACATCAGAGCATCAATTGGTATCTTTTTGTCAATTCCATTTTGAAGTTAGTCTCAGATAGGAGAAGAGAACAAAGGGGAGAAGGAAAGAAAGCAAGCAAAGGAAGGACATTGAAAGAAAAGGAAAGCAAGGATTAAGCAAGGAAAGGTTGGATTAGTCAGTTTCATTAGAATACTTGTAGGTAACGGATTGCATGTGTGGTTTCCTAACTGGTTTTGGCATGCATGGCATATGCTTATGTGTATTTTGGTTTCTTTATTGTCGATGGCATGGATTTTTCCAGTTTTTTATAGTGGTTTTAGCCTTGCGTTGTCATTTCCAAATAGCCATGGTGTGATGGGATTCTTTCTTGGTTGAGATTTGGATTGCCATAAGTTTTTTGATCCGAGTGAGATGGTCTCAAGAAAATCCTAAGGGTTGGGGGTGGAGATGGTTTTCTCCAAGAAGCCCTCAATAGGTGGGTGGAGACAGTAAAATTCCTCAAGGGATGGTGAAGGAATTATGAGACATCCAAGCTTGATTTGGTTTTGTGATCTCGAGATCGATTTAGGTGAGATCACAATATGGTGAGGGTGGAGGTGGTTTAACCTCTGGATTCCCTTGGTTTTTTATGGATTGGTTTATCCCATGAGATCCCACATTCATGCTTGGAATATGGCACAAGGGTGATTGGCTAAAAGAAAGATTTGGTTCAGCCCAATCTATGGTCAGGGGGTACATGGAAGTCCCTGACTTGGTTGGCTTTTGCATAAAGTTCCTCTTGATTTTGGTGAGTAAATGTACTTGTTATTATGTGGCTTTAATGGTTGTTCTCTTATTATTATTTATCTGGTTATATGTTGGTTATAAGCATGGTTAGTTGGCATACCTAAGTATGCATCTTAACACATTTGAATTAATGAATGTCTATATAATGAATGCAAGACCTAATTGGTGTGATAACAACTATTGTGAGAAGACATTGTTCCTTCTTGTTTATCCTCGGATAAGTTTCCAGATCATTATTTTCATATTTTCATTCATGACCTGTAGGTTGCATGTTCACCATGTGTTTGATGGAATGTCAGTTCCAGTTGGGAGAGGTCAGGTCAAGTCACGGTTCAAGTTTTGGTTCATAAGTTTTGTTTATATGTCATTTATCACTTCTAGAAATTTCACTAAGTTATAAGCAGAGGCCTTAGTCCTGGCCCTGAAAAAAGTGGCTCAAAATTTGCGGTTGCTAGCATATAACTGACTAGAAAAGTCTACAGTTACATGGAGGCAGGATTATTAGTGTGACTAGAGGGATACAATCATTTGCATGCCATGGAAAGGGAGTATCTGGGGCTCTAAGTTAGTGAAAAAGAGAGTTATCTCAGGGGTTGGACACCTGGAGGGGTTGGGTTGCTCCTAAGGTCCTATAGCGCCTTAAGGGAGTCAATAAGGTCTTAATTCGTTGACTCTGTTTTCTTAAGGTCATTTTTGTCTAGGTAAATCCTCCCTATGGACATAGACGATCCCTCTAGCCTAATGAGTGGGTCTAGCAACAAACGAGATCATCTACAAGACACTTTCCTAAATTACAATCGAAATAAGGACTCCTTTGTTGAAGATCTTGATCGCTTAATACTCAGGCTCAGTCCTTACTGCTCACAACGTTTGAATACCTACACAAGAGGCCAAAGACACAACAAATCATAAAAGTGCAACAAGCATAATCAAATGTAATCCACTTAACAAATCAAGGAGCATTAAGATAAATGAAGCATTGACACAAGCATTTATGGAAAGTGAACCAGCAGCTGTATATATTAATAAACAAAAGAGGAAGAATACAACCTAGGCCTTGATGTTAGTAGCCCTCCTTGAGTGAATGTCCAAGTCCAAGTTCATGCCCTCCAAGCACTCCTTCTCCAAGCCAAAGTGAATAACACGGAGGCACTATCTCAGCATAAGGGTGCAAATAATCAAAGACCAACCATTTGGGAATGGAGGGGGATGAATTAATAGGCAGGGAGAGAGAATTTGTATCTAACCAAAGATAGGGGAAGGTCCTCATCTCAAGGAGGAATCTCATAGGGATAAGATCAAAGGGTAATATTGGGAGAATTCGACCACATCCACAACGAACATCATCCAGCTCATCGTTCTGGAAGCCTCTACATCACAAACCGTCTCCTCCACTTTGGGAAAACTTGCCTTTTTGGGTTCAACGCGAGGCTCATATGGTGCAACCTACTATCAACATCAGAGGGTAGTGTCACGATCGCGCTGACCCATAAATTAAGGTTTTGAGCTCATTTTTCTCAGGAAAGGCTCAAGGCAACTTTTCATTAGTTCTTCAGGGAGGATTTGGACTACATATCAGGATGGGTACACTGCATAGTTGTCAAAGTTTTAGCACTCCGGGGTATGACACGTGGAAGTGTAGGAGGTGTGACAAAATACTATGTAACAATCATATAGGAGGTTGACTCTTATCATAGTGACCCTCAGCTCATGTTTACCCTGGGTAAACTGGTACAAGTGGGTAAATGTGGGAGGAGGCGGTTACAAGGATGAAATCCTTCTAAGCCATAGCCATTTGGTGTGGAAGTAAAATATTAATTGAATTAGACAAGGAATCAGTGAGGAGGCCTTCAACTTGAGATGCAGGGGCCTAGAAGAAAATTTGAATAGTTTTTCTTACTAAAGAACATAAGGCACTAAGAAAAGGAGAAGTGTCAAGGGATTTCTATATTAGTGAATAACTACCTTTTATGCCATGTAGGCCTTGGATGTTAATATTTTCCCGTGTTATAGGACCTGGCTTAGCATTTGAAGTGCCAAAATCCTAAACTTTATATATGAAGTGGAGTGGCCTTCATGCCTTTCCCTTACTTGAAACCTCATTAAACTCTAAGTTAAGCTTTCCCTTAAGGCATCAAATCTAGTTTGAGGGTCACAAACTACAAGAAAGAGTGGCTCTGCCTTCTTCAATTTCCAACAGATTTAAGTGAAACAGATAAGTGTATCTCTTCTTTGTTAATAAAATGATACTTTTATTTGATGCTTTATGAATATTGATATGCTATTTATTGTTCTTGTTTCTAATGACGAAGAAAAGGTTGTTGTGATGATTTTTTGGCTATGTACAAATGAAGAGCTAGAAGTATTGTCCTTGATGATGAGTGGAGTGCCCACTTGAAACGTCAGACATTTCACACATCTGCCACAGCTCTTTCCAAAAACTAAAACATATGCTATCATTATACTTAGTTAATATCCATTACTTCCTTGATGAATAAATGTTGTATGCAAAGGTATTATCTAATGTATGTTGCTTGTAATGGTTCTCAAATGTATACTATTTAAAATGGAATATACATATTGTTTTACCACAAGGCTCTTCTTGTATTATGTAAGTGTGTGTGGCCCTTCTTAGGCTAGTTATGGGACATAAATAGTTGTGATTGTATCCTTGATTTGAGTAAGGATATTTGAAGTTCATCTATGCTTAAGAGGACTTTTTACCTCTCGAGATAAGTTAGTACATTTGCCTTCTTGTTTTCTAAATCTTATAAGTTTGAAGGGTTATGTGGCAGTCCAAAAGGAATGAGGAGAAACTCCTTTAGCTAGGAGAAGTTGTGAATTTGGGGCCATTGGCCATATTTCATTTTCTTGGAGGAGATTTTTGGTTAAGGGAAAATTGTTTCCCTGTTAGATTTAGTTCAAACATTTGGAATATGCCTAAAAACTCTCTCAAAAGTTTTAGAATTTTGGGGTTTCAAGCTTTATCCTTAGCCCTTGGTCACATGGACCAATAGAAGCAATGACCAAGAGATAATTGGAAGAGGGCCCGAGCCCTAGAATGGTAAAGTATCAGAGTATTGGGCTATCGAGCCCCATGTGCCAAATGTCATGAAAAAACAACAATCGTAAGTTCCTCGATACTAAGGAGCCCTAACTTGTTAGCAACTAACTAATTTTTTTTTCTTCAATGGATCGAGTATCAACCATTACATGTCAGTTGGCCGACTATCAAAGTGTGGGGATTGAACCCTTTAACTTTTGAGAATATACATGGTGGAAGTGTTAAAATTTAGGGTACCAGAGTCCTTGGCCTCAGTCGTTGCTCATGTGGCTAATAGGAGCTACAACCAAGAGCATGGATGAAAGGGGTAATTGAGCCTTTGATAATTTTAGTATTAGCCTTCCAACTATAGGCTTTTGGGAGAATGTAATTGTGATTATTGAGTAAAATACTTAATACAACTATAACCCGTACTATTTTTCAATTAACAGAAGTTTTGAGGGTCGTTAGTCGACAAGATTCAAACTTGAGTGTTGGGTATTGGGATATCAGGATTTTGGAGGTCGAGTATCAAGAGATTGGGATCTAGCTATCATATTTCCTCTCGATACTTATGATGCATGATAAGGTAATGGAAGTGGAAAGTTATGTGACGTGGCATGCCAATGTGGTGTTGACGTAGCATGTATGGCATATGACGTGTCATGATGACATGGAAAAAAGTAGGTCTTTTATGACATGGCATGTTGAGGTGGCACTAATATGGTATGTTGGCATGACACAATGACGTGAATCACATGATGCAATAGAAATTGTGTGGCAACTGAGGTGGAGATGACATCGATATCAGATGTTGAGATGTTAGGTTATTGGGTGTTGGGCAATACTAGATCCAAATGAATTCCCTAATATTAATAAATACTAACATGTCCTTCAATTAATGGGAATATTATTGTTATTCGATGTTCTTTGATTGGATTAAGGAAGTGGTTGTGAGAAGAGTTTCCATGTATTTCCTATGGGACATAGACCTAAGAGACGAAGTGTTGGTTAATGGGAGAAGTGCAGTTGCGGCAACAGACAAACCATTGGTTGAATGTCACGAGATTTTTATTAGGCTTACCCCCAATACTAACATAGCCCCAAAGCCCTTGTTAGCTATCACAAAAGTTTTTCCCATTATTTGACTGTGGTGTAGTACATATTGGCCTTTTTATATATTGGGTGTCGGGAGGTTGAGACAAGGATATTGGGTTTTCCTCCTTACACTATTGAAACCTAATAAGAATCCTAATGTGGCATTTTGGGTGACAGATGATGTGGTGAAGGTTGCCACATGTCAATGATGTGGAGTTACACGAAGATGACTCATGGGAAAAGGGATACCATGTGTCTACCACATGGAATTGGTATGGATGTCGTGTAGCATTTGGAGGACAATATTTGAATGTTCATAACTTTGTGTCTACAACTTGGATTTGGTTGAAATTTATATTGTTTGAAAGATTTTTATGAGAAAAATATGATGGTTTATGTCAGAAATGATATTTAAGGAGGTTGAATAAAGAGGAACTATCATAACCCCATCTCCATAAAGTAATATTGGAGGTTGAGCTTAGACACCCATAACCATTATCAGGGATTAGGGGGTTGGTTGTGTTACAAAATCACCTTAGTATATCTTTGAAAGAGCCACAAACCATAGATATCTAGGCATGGAAACTACAGAGTTTCAAGCAAACATTATTAAATCTATAAATAAATCCTCGAGGAAGAAGGTCATCTTCCTCCTTCTCAACAGAATTTGGATCAAAATTTAAGACCACTACAAGGAAAATACCTTCTAGTGCAGGTTTTTGTGGAATACCCTGTAAAAATAACCCAAAATCTGTTTATAGTGGGGGTCACCAGTGGAGGTGGGCGGGCGAATGTTTTAACAGATGTTTTTTGAATGGTACATCTAAAATACAAAAAAGCATTGGTGCTTTACTATCCATACAAGCACGAGTGTTGCAATAACATGGTGAAAAAAAAACCACGGTCTACTAAAAAGCATAACGCACCGGTGCCATTCACATAGTAAAATGTCTCAGTGCATATGAGTAAGGAGCACAGCTAAAGGATTTGATTTCAGAGAAATGTGGTGCTATTTTCCAATGATGTCGGGGTGCAGAAATATTAACAAAATGCCTCGAGGCATCTTATAAAAATCACCGCTAAGCAGTTTTTAAATTCTAAAAAAATAGCGGTGTTATATAAGG
This sequence comes from Pinus tabuliformis, assembly GCA_031772625.1. Classification (NCBI taxonomy): domain Eukaryota; kingdom Viridiplantae; phylum Streptophyta; class Pinopsida; order Pinales; family Pinaceae; genus Pinus; species Pinus tabuliformis. The sequence goes on from CM062813.1 coordinate 144,683,985, forward strand.
AACAAAGCACCAGTGTGGTACTTGCAGAGGAATGCCCTGAGTCATCTCAAGAAAAGCACCACAATATTTTTTAATTAAAAAAATGTGATGCTTTTGGACATATCTCGCACTGGTGCATTCGAAGAAACGTACCAGAGCGTTCATAGAAACACACTAGAGGAGGGTTAAATAAAAAAAACCCTCCCGACCATAATTTTAATTTTTACAATCTACAATGCAGGAGAGATATGAAGCACTGGTTCCACTCTTGCCACATCCAAGCACCCTGACATTGGTGCTTCTCTTGCTCACCATCCTTTCATACCGTGCTAATTGTTTGAGTTTTCAATTTTCTCAAACCAACATAAAATTTGTTTTTCTCCATTGCGTGTCCACAATGCCTCCTTGACAACAAAATGTCCAGGTAATGTCTATATTAGAATTGTAAATTAGGCTAAATTTACCAATGTTTTGCAATTTTTTTTCACTGTGCAGTGTGTTCGATACGTTCGGCTCACACCAATAACGGTGCACCTTGTAAATTTACAGGGTACACCACATATTAGTGCGTCAACATAACACATCATCATTATTGTGATGCATTTTGTAAATTAAAACGCACCCGGATTGATGCGACAAATTGTACGTCGGTGTATCATGCCCTGTGCATTTTAATTTACCAAACGCACTGCACATTTAATATTTAAAAATATAGCCATAGCTCAGTGCATTTTCGGCTCACACCGATAGCGGTGCACCCCGTAAATTTACAGGGTGCACCGCATATCGGTGTGCCCTGTAAATTTACAGGGTGCACCACATATCGGTGTGTGAACATAACGCGTCGTCATTTTTGCGGTGCGTTTTGTAAAATAAAACGTACCGGGATTGATGCGATAGATTGTACATCGGTGTGACACGCCAATGCGTTTGAATTTACCAAATGCACGACAAATTTAATATTTCAAAATATAGGCATAGCTCGATGTGTTCGATAACCTGAACATTCTGTATTAATGCAAGCAGTTTATATGTGGGCACAGATGCACAAGTTATCCGCACCGTTGTCAAAAGTTAAAATTGTGAACCAGTAATGGTGCGTCATACTTATTTTCACATTGTTAGCAGTGTGGTTGTAGTTACATGTGCACTAATATTTTTTTTGTTTTAATTGAAAGTTATGTTTCCATATTTATTCATACATGTTTCATTTAATAATAATATAGATATATATATATATATATATATATATATATATATATATATATATATATATATATATATATATATATAGATATATATTATGTATGAGACTCATGTATTTTATATATTAATTATGTAGCAGAGACGTCAACAGATGGAGTAGCAGCAGGAGCAGGAACAACAAGAAAACCCATACAATATTATCTGAACATGGTAGGCCAAAGAGAGGGAGAGGGATTTATACCCTCACCCTATTACTACAGTGACTCGAGCACTCTTGAGGAATGTAGGCCTCCTAAAGTACTATGAGGAGGCTAAATCCCTTAAGGCACACTTTGTCTTTTTGGCGCATTTGATCTGCCAATGGAATGTCTAAGAGGAGGCTTTCCATGTCATTTCTAGAGCATGGTATAAGCCCACTGACAAGGACATGTACTTTATCATTAGTCTATCCAGGAGAGGGGAGGATTTTCCCCATTTCCCTGATGTCCCCCATGGGGTTGCAGCTGAGAGTTAGCTTGCGTACACTTTGAGATATGTTGGGCCTCATGCAGCCCATCCATCAACTTTGCAGGTTCGTGGTGGACAACTACATATTTCTTCTTTTGTTGTAGAGGAGGTTAGGTGCCTCTAATTATTAGTCACCACCATTCCACACTCTAGTACTAATGGGAAACACATTAGTTGCCCTCGTTTTTATTATGTTGATTCTTTGATTCAGATGCCACGTTACATCAGATGGTCTGCCATTTTTTTGAGGAAGTTTTGCATGGATTTAGATAGATGTTGTGCATTGAGACATGGAAGGGAGAACTTCCCCTTCACTTTCGAGCCTTTTTGTTCATTTTTTTTTGTGGATTTTTCTAAATACGATGCCTACATTTGTCCGTCACCCTCCTAGGCCATTCACTAAGGCCCAGATGCACATGTGGGGGCAGATGATGCCCATGAGGGGCCTACCGGAGTTTCGGGCTAGGATTTCTCACGAGCCATTGGTGCTATTTGCCAGTGAGGATGACCATGCATTTGTCACATTAGTCTTTTCGTACGTGGGGATTGATTGGAGAGGGTGTCCCAACATCTTGTTCACAACAGTTGAGCTTCCGGATGATAGAGGTAATACTAAATTTTTCTTTAAATTAATTAGCTAGTTTCATTTTCTTGTTTTAATGAATTGGAATAAAAAAATTTCTAGCACGTTATTTAACTTGTTTTATTAAATTGTTTGATGAAATTGTCTAATTATTTATATGTACTATATATTTTGTAGATATCAACACATTTGATGGGGACGTGCCTCCTCCCCCACCGGATATCGGAGGAGATAGGTGAGGCATATCGTGAGGGGGACATGGGTGTTTGGGGTCATAGCCCTGGTATGCGAGTTCAAATGGACTACTACGGCAGATTGGCCAAAGTTTTGATTGAATCAGGAGTCTGCCCTGCGAGGCATCGAGATATCACTACGGATCCTGGTTTCATGGGTTTGTATAGGAATTGTCTACACGACATGATGTCTCTTATGCAACATATTATTGGAGCTAGTAGGGTACTAACAATAATAAGGGATGGAGGTCACCATCATGCAATAGCAGATACATCAAATGAGGGTGGTGGTGATGATGATCATAGTGATGATTATGTTCAAGGTGATGAGGGTGGTGATCATGATTCTTCTTGTAGTACCACCCCATCAAATCATGGTCATTAGGGTTTCAGTGATCCTTCTAGTAGTACACCTCCTCATTAGTTTCCTAATGACGAGATTCCAGAGCTAGAGGATGTGCATCATGCTTCTCCTAATAGATCAATAGACCAACCACCTCCTCCCCCACCTCAGAGTTCACCAAATCGCGTTAAGGGCGCAAACATAGTTGACCATCCATCATCTTCTACTCAAGCTGACCAACCACCTCATTCTCCACCTCAACTGAGTTTGGCAGACATTTATCATGCAATAGTTTACCATCCACCATCTTCTACTACATACTAGCCTGACACTATATCTGTTTTATCATATATTTTATTGCACTTATTTGAATTGATGTAGTTATTTGACTTGTTTGTATATATATTCATCATCTTCTACTCATGTAGACTGGCCACCTCCTTCTCCACCTCAGTTGAGTTCGACAAACGTTGATCAAACAGTAGTTGACCATCCATCGTCTTCTACTGCAAACTAGCCTGGCACTACATTTGTTTTATCATATATTTGATTGCACTTATTTGACTTGATGTAGTTATTTAACTTGTTTGTATATATATATATGGTGTGTTTTTTTGTTCATGTTTATGTACTTAATTTATATGTTGGTGTTGATGTGTATATTGTTAGATCATGTTAGATATGTTCATTTAGTGTGCTTGCAAATAGATGTGTATATGAATATAGCAGTTATTCGACATGATATTTATATTAATTTGAGGATATGTGTGGTGATAATGTTAGATTAGAATGTTTGTGTTTTGTTAGATGTGATCACAATAATGATGTCATATTAGATTATTAGATTTTTTGTGCTAGCTAATTATGTTTATATGTGTTAGAGGTGTTTATAATTAGATTATGGTAGTGAATTCGAATGTGTATCTTAGATGATGTTTATGATTGTTAGATGGTTATCATCACGCTATTTATTTTTATGAAATAATGTTTATTATAGATTATGTATTTGTGAACTTATATCAAACTTTTTTAATTATATAAAATTGCATGCAAAACGACTTATTTTAAAAAAAAATGCAAAGATATTTTTATAAATTACAAAGTTTAATATGGCTCAAACTATGATTGTAAAATTAGGTTGATATAATAGACTAATATTGATTTAGGCTCGTATAATATATATGTAGTTGACATTCAAATATTTTATTTGTAATTCACTTTCTCCATATTAAAATGTTAAAATATGCCCTCTCATAATATTTTCTTGTATGTATATGTTTAATTATTTTTATTATTAATATTTTGTAAAATATTACATATCAAATCCATATTAAACATTGAAAATTTTACAAATATTCCTCATACACTAAATTATAAAATAACTATTAATGGATAAGAATTCTCTCAATCTTTTTCACTAAAGTGAAAATATAAGAAAATTTTCAATTTAAATTACTTTACTTTTCTCTATATAAAATATCTATAAAATCATGTTATTTAATATGGACATTGAAATATTTTACTTATGGTTGTGAGTAAAATATTTTTGTGTTATTGAGCCAAGAGGCTCGTTCTAGAGTCTAGTATGAGGGAGATGTGTAAGTTTGTCCATCCTTCGTTCCCCTTTATATATATATATATATATATATGTTCTAAATGGAAAAATAATGTCCACTATACTAATAATAATAATGAATAGAAATAATATATATATATATATATATATTATTTCTATTCATTATTTTATATATATATATATATATGAGTAAGATGTTTAAATCTTATACTTTTCAAAAATATTTCAAACTTTATAGTAAAAAGTAAATTATATGTGTTTACTCATTACATTTATTTCTCACGATAAAAGTTGTATTTTTTAAACAATTATATAAGATTAAGGTGTAAATTGAAGTATTGTAATTATGGCCGACATTAATTTCTTTTGTTATTACTATTTTTAATTTGTTAATTTAAATTATTATTTTACTATTTTTAAATATAACGTTACATGACAACATCTCTCCTGTGTTGAGTTGTAGAGCATCTCTAAGCGCAAATTAATTTAAATTTAATATAACTTAAAATATTTTATGTTTATAAAATTTAATTTATTACTAAAGTTGTGAGGTTTTCAAGCAATTTAAATTTAATATTTATTGTGACTCTTACCAATTTAAATTAAATATTTCTCTCTCTAAAGACTAGGATAAAGAAATGTAACATGAGAAGACTTCATGTGAAGTTACTTCTAGTTGGAGATTTTCTCTATTGGAAGTTCTCCCTTAAAGAGGCAACTAATTTTTTTTCTAGCAATAAAGATATAACAATTTGATGCTATTTTGGTTCTTTATTTGTTACTGGTTTAAATTGAACTCTTTTTAATAATAAATATGAGTTAAATAATACAAAAATGATAATAAATTAGATTTAAACTTTTGACAAATAATATATTTGATTATTTCTTAATGAACAACTCAAAAATATTATTTTTTCCACATACTTATCACGAGATAGTCATTAAAATTCATGCTACAATTGGAAATAGTTGGTTTCAACTACTATAAAAAATTTCCATTGCAGAAAAACGTGTAAAAACCTTTGTGAATCTTACCAATTATATTATAAAATGTCAACAAGACATAAAAAATAATAATATAATTAGTGAAATAATGACAACAAAAGCATACAACAATAGTATAAATGATGAAATAACAAGTACATATCACTCTCTATTGTCATCATCAATAACACTGTTGTTCTAAAAAATATGTTTTGATTTGGGGTCATGTTTTCAAATGAACCACCAATTCCTATCCAACACATCTAGGTAAAAAAACATTTGGCTGCAGTGTTTTGGGAAAACATAAGGCTTCTTAGCTTCATGCCACATATTTTTAGAGTTGATAGATATCAGCCCACTATCGCAATCTTCCTTTACATTATTCCAATCAAAGGTGTCCCACCACTTGCACCTAAAACTAACACATTGGAACGAAGAGAAGTCCACTTGAATTATCTCTTCTATCTCTCCAATGTAACCTAATGTTCCTGACATCAGGTTTTTATCGGGGTGGATAGCACGACTAGATTGGTCGAACTTGACTTCCACTCCACAGTCTTGTGCCATGCATCCATCATTAGCATCCTTTGTGTGAAAATGATGTCCATATGCCCACATAGATGGGAACAAATGAACATATCTAAAAGTGAAAAAATCAGTGTCATGTGTCTACTAACCCAAACATAATTAAAAATAAAAAAATATACATAGATGTTACAATTCAAATGTGCAATATGAAGTTAAAACGGTACATAAAGAGAATATAATTATTGAGTTACTACACCCAATCCGTATGTTTAGTGCATCCTCTTTAGCGTGCGGGTAACGACCAGATGCACCGTATTTCTCTTTGACTTGATCAACAACCCAACTATTAAGGTATGTCATTGGCATATTTTCTTTTAAATGACAAAGATAAGGCTCACTTCTACCATTCAATTGTTTGAATCCTTTCCTGTCACTGTCCCATTTCCTCCTCTTCTCTCCATATAATGCGACCCACGGTTGTGTCACTACCATATTGTAAAGAATGAATTTGTTGACGGCTTCAATTTATGAATTCGTTGATGATCAAATCAAACCAACATATATATATATAGTACATATGACATCAAAAATATACATTAATATAAAGTTCAGTGTGAATAGTTACTGTGTATTAATTTGATAAATGATAAGCCTTGACTTACTCTTTATCATGCACCACTTTTTATTCGTTTCGATAAGCTCCCCTTCTCCTTTGTCTTCATCCCTTTCGTCATCCCAAGTTGTTGCGCATGGTGTGTTGTCGATCTATTCGATGTACTCACTGGCATAACAGAAAGACTCATATGATATATACCCCTTTGCCATAAACCACTCAGGTTTTTCCCTTTGTTGAACAAAACCTTTCAATTTCTTCATTTACCTCTCTAAGAAGAACATCCAACGATAAGAAACGACCCCAACTAATTCAACCTCATCTACTAGGTGAATTAGAAGATGAACCTGCAAATCCATGAAACTCGTTGGTAGCTCCTTTTCAAACATACAAACAATCTCATCTCTCTCTTGATTTCACCGTGGAATGTTAGCCATATGAATCTCCTTTGATGTGATCCAACGTACAAATGCAGATCATTTAGATATGGTACGTCATAGGTCTTGGGGGAAGTCATGGTTCACACACCCATACACAAGCAGAGTATAATGACTCTGCATAGTAAATAGTACATTATGCAAAAAATAACTATAAAATATACCTCTACATAAAAATAAAATAAATAATAAAATCGTGTTGTTGACTTACGTACTCTTAGAAGGTTCAAATGATCATGTGATTTCAGCCCTGAAAAATTACCTTCCATAATGAAGTAGTGTCGTAGTGAAGACCCATATAAAGAAGACACCCTCACACTCATTATAACTTCCTTTGTTAAATAAATATCATCTTTCTTTAAAATCCATGGGACATCACCTTCTTTTAAAGGCCAAGAGGGAACACCCTCTCCTCTAGTTTCTTATCTTGGCCAATGTTTCTTTTTACTTTTTGAAGAAATAAGATCTCTCCTAATAGCCAATGTGTCACTTTCTTTCGATGATATGTGCCTCCATAAAGAAGATGAAACATTTTTAAATACATGCATGGGATCTAGTAAGTGGACAATATTAAGATGCCCCCAACATGGGAGTTCCTAAAAGACAAATTTCCTTTTCATCCCAATGGGAAATTTCGCAACATAGGTGTCGAATAATTCTGGATCATCGAACATAGGATCCCCATTTGAATCTAATATTTTTGCAAACTCCTTTCCCTTCTCTCTCTCATGTTCTCTAAGCCATTTAGTTGGTGTCACTATTGTAGACCTTTAGGTTCTCTCTAGTTTACCATTGAAAGCAAATGTTACTCTTCTGTAAGGGTGTTCTTCTAGGAGGAATACCTTGAAGCAGTCATACACTGACTTTCATATGTGGTCAAACCACCTAGCCTTCAGAGAAAGCCCACAACATTTACATCCATGATACCCCTTTGTTAGAAGACCTGCAAAATTATTATATATAGGTTGATACGTTAGCGACCATGAAGACCTTAACAATTGCAGTGAATTCAATTAATATGCAAAACAATATTGTTAGTAAACATATCAATAAGAATGTAATTTACGAGAGCAAACTCCTAAGCCTTGATAATCATGTATGGTGTAAGCACATATGCCATACAATGTAAAACTCCTCTCTGTTGTGATGGGTCTTGATACATTGTACAGATGTATCCCTTCCCATAATTCCTTCAATTCATCTACTAGTGGTTGTAAGTAGACATCCATATTCTTCACTTGTCTTCTACCAGGGACTATGAGAGCCAACATAAGATGTTCATTATTCACGGACAACCATGGGGGGATATTGTTATTGATCACTACTACATGCCAAACATAATAGTTGGTGTTTTGGAGGGAATATGGGTTGACGCCATCCATGGCTATGCTAAGTTGTAGACGTCGTATTTCATCCTTGAATTTTTCAGGCCATGTATCCTATATATGTTTCATGGCTATTGAATCTATTGGGATTCACATAATTCCTGACTCACTTCTGTGTGAGGCATTCCATCCTTACAACATAGCTAATTATTTGCAATGAAAGAGTCCTTGAATCCTTGGGATTATAGGCATGTGCCTCAATATCTTATGAGGAGGACCATGTGATTTACCTTTTCCTTTTTTTTTTTAATTACGATGCATATCACCCCCACATTTCAGACATATCTCTTTGTCTGCATATTCTCCTCTATATAGAATACAATCATTCAGACATGCATGATATGATATGTACTCAACACCCAACATTTTCAACAACTTCTTTGCCTCTTCATAGCTACCCGACAAGACATTATCACTCGAAAGAACCTTATCTTTGAATATCTTGTAGTTGGTGGGGAATATAATTGTACAATGTTAATATTTAACATTCATAAAATCAACCATTTTTAAATTTGATTGTGTGACAAAATATAAGGAACTTGATCGATCATGCATGAAGTCAATTACCTCAATATTGCCGAGAAACATGCATTCGACATGCCAAACTTTGCTTTCACATTGTATAGCAACATCGTTGTCCCCAACTGAGTAGACTTTGACTTGCCGCCAGGTCCAAAGAGAGGGGTGGTGGAAGTAGATTTCAGGCTTTCAAATAAGGTATCAGTGATATGAGCATCATCCCTTAGCTCATCGTTTTGGAATGCATCTAACAACATTGTCTCCATGGCAGTCATATCCCGTAAGTAATCATCCATACCAATCTCCATTTGATTGCCTCCTGCATTGCCAACTTGTGATGAAGAACTACTATTGTTGTAGTTATTCCTAATTGGTGAATTAATACATAGTTGGAATTGAATAGATGGTTGATTCAACCATTATTTGTATGCTTCCTCTCTGATTCTTTCTCTTAATACAACCTTCTCTCGAGTTGAAATTATAGTGGGGTGCTTCGAAAGATGGTAGATGGGTTTCTCATCATCACTAAAATCCTAATTTCAAAAAATATTGGACGTCAATAGTACAATATCAATGATATTAGTAAGCACATCAATGCAATTGGTTTGTTGAAATTACATTATACCGAACAATTATTACCATCATTAATCAAGGATAGTGGCTGGAAGATACCATGTTCCAATTGGCAGGATGAAGAGGCTATCCATTTTCATCTGCTCGCTGCTTGCAATATGTTGCTTCTTATAAGAGCTTTCAATGTTTTTGAAAATAATATGGAGTAATATTTTCTGCTTCTGAACTCGAGAATCAGGTTCCTACAAATTTGGTTACATTTTTATTCAAATTGACATGGATTAAATATATATATCTATATATATATGTATATCAATTAGAAAATATAAATATAAATAAAATTTGAACTTAATGGAGATGGGAAGGGAGAGCTCCATGAAGCACTTTGATCAGCAATATGGAACAAGTTGGAATTTTGAGAATTGACCATTTGCAGATACTATTGAGATTTTGTCCCTCCATTTGAGAAAAATCACAAATAAAAATTTATATGCATATCCAAAATTAATGTCGACAACTATATAACCACAATATGAATTTCAATGTGGATGCATTCTAAAGGATAATTTGATATTAATATTCCATTTTATGTGAAATTAAAATTTCAAATAGCTTGTAAAGCAAACCGATGCGCTTATCAAAACAAAGTGTACTGATGCAATTAAAACATTAACAACGTCGAGGCATTAAAATAATACCTGCATCGGTTTCTAACATTATGCAAAAGATATGTTATCATATCGGTGCTCTTTTACAAAAACACACTGTTGCGTTTAAAAAAAAAACAATACCGCTACACACTTGTTTGTCGATTTAAAAAATAAAAACGAATTCAACCAACACAATGTTCTTATAATAATTAGAGCAATGGTGCTTTTAAATAGAAACTTGATTAGGTGCTCAGTATTTAGCTCAAAAATCAAATTTATCAGAATCTCTTGAAACCTGAACGACTGCATCCATATCGGCGAAATGATCCCAACGCAACTCATTTCACTGAAAATCGAGTTCGTATGAGGAATATATCGTGTTTTGTCCGCTTTGCCAAATAGAGGAATTTTTGAAAAAAAAAATGTACAGTCACTGCACAGTCAGCAGTCTGTATTGCTGACGTGGCAGGTGACTAGGCAGGGTCAAAGGAGGTCAACGGCCTATCAATACTCGCCAAGTGGCATACTATGGTTGGTCTACAAGTTTGTGTTTTGGAGCGATTTGATTGGTCGGAGGTGGACCAATGAGGAGGGGACAAGTGGCAAGCCCGGAGGCCGCTATGTGTCCCTCCCTAAAGGTCAGGCTGGGCAATTGGTGCATAGTGTACAATTTTGGGCAGGTCGGCAGAGTTGAACCCGCGACCTCGCCCTAACAAACTCAACGACTTACCGTTACACTGCTAACGTGGTTCTTAACTATATACTATTTCAAGTTGTATTCATGGTGTAATGTGTTTGCAGTTGGGGGGAGGAGGGAGCTAGTCTGTGGGCCAACCCCCTCCCATGTGAACACTCCACTAACTCCGGTGGTTAACAATTATCCAATAAAACTACGCTAACTAAACGGTAACCACAACCATTTACCGCCACCATATGTGAACACTACTACATTTAATGTTAACGGTTAGCATAATTGTGCCACTAAAACATGCTTAATGTGCCTAACCACTAATTAAAATTTAATTAATCCACCAGTTAAGAGTAGTTAAGATGGAAGAGTTTTTTGCAGAGCCCCAAATTCAACGATTCTTCTAGTTTTAGCGGGACTAACTAGAGTTCCTCCAGTTTTAGTGGAGGTTTACTAGGAGAAACAATTTTGGTCATAACGTTTGCAAAATTCAACCAAATTAGGATCATAATAAGGTGTTCCTAGATTATTTTGGTGTTCTAAGCACATTGAAGCAGGTTTAAGGAGAAGTAGAGCATTGTAAACAACATTTTTTCCATTATTGAGCTAATACAGAGGCCCAAGCGATTAAAGCTAGACTAAGGAGATGTAGCCGAGGAGGGGTGAACTTCTTCATCAAAACATTGTGTTAAGTGTTCATTGTCATGGTTTGTTGTACATTTGATTTTTGTTGTTTAGAACTTATTTTTCATGCTATTTTTCTCATGAATTTAACGTAAAACTTGATAAATTTACCTGTTATCATTCACATAGACCATAAGGAAACCTATGCACATGAAACAAATGTTAAGCAGTTGTTTTTAAATCTGAAGTTGAAATTAGCACAACAAAACTAACATTCAACAACATATCAAGCTGGTATCAGAGCAAATTTTATTTGCTTGATTGCTTAAGTTTTGTGTAAGTAGGGTTTTAATGGTTGCAAATTTGTGATGCTTACAAGGTTAAAGTTGCAGAGAGGAGAAGGGAAACTATTGGTTGCAAATCCTTAGGTAATTCCTAGAAGAAGGAGATTCACAAGGCCTAAATCTCCACCCAAAGTTTCAATCGCAATTGCACTTGAAGCACGCAAGTTTTACCTTCAATTGGGATTGAGGAGGTACAAGTAGTACCAAAAGCTAATCTTGAATCCAAAGCCATCATGTCTGGAGCAAGAGAGAATGAAGGTCTTTCAGAAGAGGAAGCATTCGAGAAAGTTTCTATGACTTAACTGACATGGTTAGAGTCCTCTGTGAAGAGAGGAACACTAGAATGGCTGGAGAGAGTTCCAAGCCCCCACATGGAGAGGGAAGCTCAGGAGATAAAAAAGATGAAAAGAAGGATTCAAAAGGTAATGGAGGAAAGCCTCCTCCATCTCCACCATCTTCATATTCATCATCCTCATCATCTCAAACAACATCATCTTCCACTTCCACCACAAAAAACTGTTCATACTCATTCAAAAACCCCAAAGGAAAAAACTCCATTACTCAAATTGGACATTAAGTTTGAACTTCCCATATATAATGGTTAGGTGAATGCATAAAAGTTAGATAATTGGATTTGACAATTGGAGGTTTATTGCATAATTTAGAACCTTCAAGAGGACGACATGAAAATCCAGTTGGATTCATTGAGGCTAGAAGGAGCAGTGTTAGTCTGGTGGGAAGCAAAGACTCAAGAGGAAATGTGAATTCATGGTAATATATCCATTTCTTGGGTTGAATTTGTTTCTGCAATTAAAATACATTTTTATCCTTTAGCCTATATGCAAAAAGCCATTATGAATTGGCAAAGTTTTAGGCAACTCAAGGGCCAAACCGTTCAATATTATACCCAGGAGTTTAGGAAGATGACTTTGTTGTTAGGAGTAAACTTGAATTCCCAAGATACATTATTGAAATATATTGGGGGTTTACATTCATACTTAAAACATACTATCCTTATGTTCAATCCAAGAAATTTGGATGAGGTATGTGTGCAAGCCACACACCTTGAAGCAAGAGGAAAGAACATTCAGGAAGAGGGTAGTAAGAAAAAGCCATTCAAGGGTAAGGAGAAAGAGAAGGGTGGAAAATGGAAGGGAAAGAAGAATGCAAGTGTGAATAAAGAAGGGGAGAAAACCATATGCCAACATTGTTCCAAAGCGAGTAATGATGAAACCAATTATTGGAAATTACATCCTGAACTAAGGCCTAAGAAACCAAACAATAAGGGAAAACAAAAGACGACCGCTACCACACAACATGATCTTGGATCATATTTTGGTGATGAGACCAAGATTTCAACCATGGTAAAAAAAGGAAAAGAAGCTATTGTAAGCACTAGTTCCTCACATAGTCCCAACAACACTCCAAATGATGAATCAAGGATAAAGTTGTTCCATGTAAGGGTAATTTCAAATCATACAAAGATTGATGCATTATTTGACAGTGGGTCACAATCAAACTTAATTTCGGAAGACTTCGTCAAAAAGATTAACCTTGAAACTGTACCTCATTACAAGCCATATCCCTTGGGTTGGATAGTCAATAATGAAAATTTACAGGTTACGAGGAAATGCTTATTCAAGTTTTCCATTACAAAAAATTTATTGATGAAGTTGAGTTAGATGTAGTTCCACTTGACATCTCAGGAATCATTTTGGGAATCCCATATTTGTATGATAGGAAAGTAGTATTTTATCGCCATGAGAACAAATACCTATTACACAAGGATGGAGTGGAGTATATTTTGAGAGCCCATCACAAAAAGTTAAACATTTCCTTGATTAATGCAAGGCAGATGAAGAGACTAGTAAATGCAAGTAAAAACTGTGTGCTTCTCATGATCAAGAAAAATAATGATATTGATCATGAATCTTTTGAAGGTTGTGATGATAAATTAAAATCTGATTTGTTTGATGTGGTAAGCAAGCATGGCGAGATGTTTCAGGAACCAAAGGGCTAACCTCCCAAGAGGGGAATTCAGCATGAGATACAACTGCAACAAGATGTTCCACTTCCAAACATTGGCATGTATCACATGTCAATCATGGAGAGTATGGAAATAAAGAAGCAAATTCAAGAATTGTTGAGCAAAGGTATAATATGCCCATCTTCTTCACCATGTGGTTCATCCATTGTCTTGGTGCCAAAGAAGGACGAGACTTTGCACATGTGTGTGGATTTCCTTGCACTGAACAAAATAACGGTAAAGAATCGTTATCCACTCCCAAGAATATATGATTTTCTTGATCAATTGAGGTATGCAAAGTATTTCACTAAGTTAGACTTACGAAGTTGTTATCATCAAGTTAGAATAGCTGAAGAGGACATTTGGAAAACCACGTTTAAAACTAAACAAGGATTGTTTGAGTGGCTTGTTATGCCTTTCGGTTTTACAAATGCTCCGGCTACTTTCATGAGAGTTATGAATGATGTATTGAGACAATTTCTAGATGACTTTATCGTTGTTTACTTAGATGATATTCTCATATTCAGCAAATCCAGAGATGAACATGTCATGCATGTGAACAAGGTACTTGATGTCTTGAGAAAAGAACAATTGTTTTTAAAGATTTCAAAGTGTGAATTTGGCAAGACTTCTTTAGTGTATTTGGGACACATTGTTGGAGGAGGTGAGCTGAAGATAGACCCCTCTAAGGTTGAGGTCACTCTGAATTGGCCCAAGCCCAATATAGTTACAGAGGTAAGAAGCTTTCTTGGGGCAACACAATATTGGAGGAAATTTATTGCCAATTTTTCTTCCATTGCAGCACCATTACATGCATTTACTAGTGTTAAGAAAGTCTTCCATTGGGGAGATGTACAACAGAAAGCATTTGATGCTTTAAAACAAAAGATCAGTTCAACATCGATATTGGCTCTTCCGGATCTTAGACAACCATTTGAGATTCAAACGAATGCTAGTGATTACGCCATGGGAGCGGTTCTTATGCAGCATGGTAAGCCCATTTCATTTCATTTTGATTTTTTTAATGGAGCTGTGACTAACTATCCCACTTATGACAAAGAACTTTACGCATTGGTGCAAAGTGTAAAAAAATGGAAACACTACTTAACGGGGAAGGATACCATTATCCATACCGACCATCAACCATTGCAGTACTTACAGTCACAGTCAAAGTTGCAGCAATTGCGACACTTCAGATGGATGGGTTTTCTACAACAATTTCATTTGGTTATCAAGTACAAAAAGGGAATCTACAATAAGGTAGCTGATATGATTTCTAGTCCTATTGTAAATTCATTTATTATACTCGAGCACAATTCTGTTTTACATGAAAGTTACATTGAGAAATATGCATATGATAATGACTTTCAAGATGTGTATGAAATCTTGAGGCAAGCAAACTAAATTGAAGAGTTAGATTACCATGTACATAACAGTTTGTTGTATCACTTGGGCAAGTTATGTATTCCACAGGGAGAAAGAAACGATATCACAAGGGAGTCGCACACTTCATTTATTGATGGACACTTTGGTGTAGGCAAGACAATAGCGAATCTCCAAAGGTATTGTTATTGGCCACACATGATTGATAATGTATCTCGTTTCATTAGAGGATGTCCTTTGTGTGCAACAAGTGAGCCTAGCAATAGGAAACTAGGATTGTACACTCCACTTCCGGTACTTTCACGTCCATGGGAGAGTATCTCAATGGATTTTGTAGGAGGTCTTCCATTGTCAAGGAAAGGTCATGATTACTTGTATGTAGTTGTAGACGGGTTCAAAAACATGTGTATTCTAACACCATGTAAAAAACAAATTACAGCTGAACAAACAACTCATCTTTTCTTTCAAAACATTTGGGTTCATTTTGGTCTTCCTACTTCCATTGTAAGTGATTGAGATTCTCGATATGTTGGGAATATTTGGTCAAATTTGTGGGATATGATGGACACTAAGTTGAAGAAGAGTACATCCTTTAATCCACAAATAGATGGACAAACCGAGATGGTCAACAGGACAATTATTCATCTTCTTAGAGGATATTGCAGCAAACATCCCAAGTTGTGGAATGAACAGTTGCATTACATACAACATGCATACAACAAGGCAAAGCATTCTTCCACAAACACATTGTCATTTGAGGCATGTGTTTGGGTACTTGCCAAGATCGCCATTGGACTTCATCTTTGAGAAAGATGTTGCCATTGATGATCATAGCGACATCGATAAGGCAAGGAAGTTCATTGAGCAAATTTAGTTGATACATCACGCAATGCAAGAACAACTTGAGAAAAGTCAAAGCAACTACAAGGCAAGGCATGACAAACACCGTGTCGATCATAAATTTCAAGTTGGAGATGAAGTTTGGTTATATATTAGCAAAGAGAGACTTCAAGGGGAAGATAAAAAGCTAAAGCCAGTCCGTTATGGTCCTTTTAAAATTCTGGAAAAGATTGGTAACAATGCATTTAAGCTAGATTTGACTCCTTATATGCAAATATACTTTATTGTTAATGTTGAGAATTTGAGATTGTTTGGGCCTCCTTTTATTAATGATCAAGGAGAGCATGTTCACTTGCCATCAATAAATGATTTCTCGCCATAATACCTTGATGAACTTCAACAAGATCTCATACTTGACAAAACAATCAGAACTTCAAAGAGAGGGAATGTTGAATACCTTAGTGTGGCACTCAAGGGACAAAAGCCTTCTAAGGCCAAATGATTGCAGATCGAAAAGGTGAGGGAGCTATACCCTCATCTGTTGAATAATTGATAGTATTTTTTGGGGTCCAAAAGGCTTCTAGTGGGGAGGAATGATAAGGTGCTCACTATTTAGCTCAAAAATCAAATTTATCATAATCGCTTGAAACCTGAACAACCGCGTCATCTCGGCAAAACGATCCCAACGCAACTCGTTTCACTAAAAACCGAGTTCATATGAGGAAAATATAGTGTTCTGTCTGCTTTACCAAACAAAGGAATTTTTGGAAAAAAAAAATGTACAGTCACTGCATAGTCAAAAGTCCGTAGTGTTGATGTGGCAGGTGACTAGGCAGGGTCAAAGGAGGTCAATGACCTATCAGGACTCGCCAACTGGCATACTTTGGTTGGTTTTCAGGTTGGTGTTATGGAGCAATTTGATTGGTCAGAGGTGGACCAATGAGGAGGGGACAAGTGGCAAGCCTGGAGGTTGCCACGTGTCCCTCCCCAAAGGTCGGGCTAGGAAATTAGCGCGCAGTGTAAAATTTTGGGTAGGTCTGCGGAGTTGAACCCGCGACCTCACCCCAACAAACTCAACAACTTACCATTACATTGCCGACGTGGTTCTTAACTGTATACAATTTCAAATTGTATTCATGGTGTCGGGTGTTTGTAGTTGGGGGGAGGAGGGAGCCAGCCCATGGGCCAAACCCCTCCCATGTGAACATTCTGCTAACTCTGATGGTTAACGTTTATCCAATAAAACCACGCCAACTAAATGGTAACCACAACCATTTATTACCACCATATGTGAACATTACTGCATCTAATGTTAATGGTTAGCATAACCGTGCCACTAAAACGTGCTTAATGCGCCTAACCACTAATTAACATTTAATTAATCCACCAGTTAAGCGTAGTTAAGATGGAGGAGTTTTTGGCAGAGCCCCAAATTCAACGATTCCTCCAGTTTTTTGGGACTAAGTAGAGTTCCTCCACTTTTAGTGGAGGTTTACTAGGAGAAATAGTTTTGGTCGTAACTTTTGCAAAATTTGACCAAATTGGGATCAGAAAAAGGTGTTCCTAGATGATTTTGGTGTTATGAGAACATTGAAGTAGGTTTTAGGAGCAATAGAGCATTGTAAACAACACTGTTTCCATTGTTGAGCTAATACAGAGGCCCGAGCCATGGAAGCTGGACCAAAGAGATGTAGCCTAGGAGGGGTGAACTCCTTCATCAAAATATTGTGTTAAGTGTTCATTTTGATGGTTTGTTATACATTTGATTGTTGTTGTTCAACACTTGGTTTTCATGCTATTTTGCTCATGAATTGAACATAAAACTTGATAAATTTACCTATTATCATTCGCATACACCATAAGGAAACCTATGCACATGAAGCAAATGTTAAGAAGTTGTTTTTAAATCTGGAGTTGAAATTAGCACAACAAAACTAACATTCAACAACATACCAAAACTACATCGTTGCGTTAAAAAAAAAATCGCACCATTTCGAGATTTCAAAAAATAATAAAAAATTGTATCATATAAAAACTTTGTCGCCCTAGAAATGTTAGTGCACTTTTTTTATAAACGCACTGATGTGCGGAGAAATTGAAAAAAAAGCATGTTGATTTTTCATAATCCAACTTTATAAAGTGTTTTAAATAGTAAAAGAAAAATCATCATTTCATTATTTTACCCAAAATTTCAAGTGAGTGATTTGCAAGACAGACATGCTAGGAACATTGTGCAAAAACCTAATACTTTGAAATAGCAGAACTATTCAAAAGATCATAATTTGAAAGGTGTGGTGATTCAGTCAAAAACCTACATAATAATAATTTTAAATTTTATTGTTTATTTTACTAATAAATTTTTTTACAATTTATGTTAGGCTTTAATTAAAAGAGAGATCATTTTCAAGAGAGACATATTGAGAGCACTATGGAGATGAAAAATATTTCGGATCTATCGAAAGCTAAAATATTGAAAGGTATGGTGATTCACTCAAAACCCTAGATAAAAAAAAATCTTAAATTTACTCATAAAATATTTACAGTTTATGTTAGATTTATCCATAATTAAAAAATTTAGAATTAAAAACCCTATATAATAAAAAAATTTACTATAGATTTTAATAGTAAAAATTTTTACGTTCTGTTTTCCTATTTAAATCTAATTAAAATTCAGACAAAATAAATAAATCAATATTTATCTTAAACCCTTGCTTCTTTTGACAAAATTTCCCCTTAAGGTTTAACTTCCTCTACCACTTCACAATTAGCGTTTTTCAGTTTATGGATTTTAGATTTAATGGGTTTGTTTACTTACTATATATAGGGCATTTGACATGTAAAGTAGGAGAATCAATTATTAAATTAGATCCAAACCCTATCGGTTGTCTCCATATTTTTTTAAACGACTATTTGTTTCGTGGTGTGCCCTCTGTAAGATGACGCACTGGTGCTCCCAACATAGATCCATCTTAAGTAAGAATCTAACATGAGGCGAGAGAGATCAAATTTCTTCATGTGCAAACTTCTTTAAAGTGCAAAATACAATGTGTTATTTGTCATTGTTTAAAATGTATTTTTAAATACTAAATAGAATATTTTTGAAAAGTATAAGATTTAAACATCTTGTGTCTGTGTGTATATCGGGGAATGGACGGACGGACAAACTTACACATCTCCCTCATATTGGGTTGTAGAATGAGCGTCTCAATCAAGTTCTTGCAAATTTGGTTACATTTTTACTCAAATTGACATGAGTAAAATTAAATAAATTCAATTAGATAATCAAAATATAAATAAAATTTGAACTTAATGGAGATGGAAAGGGAGAACTCTGTGAAGCACTTTGAACAACAATATGGAACAAGCTGGAATTTGAAGAATTGACCATTTGCAGATACTATTGATCTTTTGTCCTTCCATTTGAGAAAAATCAGAAATAAAAATTTGTGTGCATATCCAAAATTAATGTCGACAACCATATAACCACACTATGAATTTCAATTTGGATGCATTCCAAAGGATAATTTGAGATTAATATTCCATTTTATGTGAAATTAAAATTTCAAATAGCTTTTAAAGCAAACCGGTGTGCTTATCATAACAAAGCGTACCGACGCTTTTAAAACATTAACAACACTAAGGCGTTAAAATGATCCTTGCATCGATTTTCAGCATTCTGAAGAAAAAAAATATGTTATCATATCGGTGTTTTTTTACAAAAACACACTAATGCATTTACAAAAAAACCACCGCTACACACTTGTTTCCCGTTAAAAAAATAAAAACAAATTCAACCAACTCGATGCTCTTATAACAAGTAGAGCACTGATGCTTTTAAATCGAAACTGCATCGTTGCTTTGAAAAATTTAATTGCACCATTTCGAGATTTCAAAAATATTAAAAAATTGTATCATGTTGGTGCATTGAATAACTTTGTCGCCTCAGAAATGTGGGTGATCTTTTTTTATAAACACACTGGTGCGTGTGACTATCGAACACACCGATGTGCAGAGAAATTGTAAAAAAAACACGTTGATTTTTCGAAATCTAATTTCATAAAGTATTTTAAATAGTTAAAAATTATTCACCATTTCATTATTTTACCCAAAATTTCAAGTGAGTGATTTGCAAGAGAGACATACCAGGGGCACTGTGCAACAACCTAATACTTTGGAGTAACAAAACTATTTAGAAGATCAAAATCTGAAAGGTATGGTGATTCAGTCAAAAAATTGCATAATAAACATTTTAAATTTTATTATTTATTTTACTAATAAAAAAATTACAATTTATGTTAGGTTTTAATTAAAAGAGAGATCATTTGCAAGAGAGACATACTGAGAGCACTGTGGAGCTGAAAAATATTTTGGATCCGGTGAAATATCATAAATTGAAAGGTATGGTGATTCACTCAAAACCCTAGATAACGAAAATCTTAAATTTTACTCATAGAACATTTTACAATTTCTATTAAACTTAGTGACAATTCAGAAAAAATTAAAAACTGTGTATAATAAAAATTTTACTATAGATTTTACTAGTAATTTTTTTTTACAATATGATTTCATATTTAAATTTAGACAAAAAGCAAAACAAGAAAATCAAAATTTACCTTAAACCCTTGCTTTTGAGATTAATATTCCATTTTATGTGAAATTAAAATTTCAAATAGCTTTTAAAGCAAACTAGTGTGCTTATCATAACAAAGCGTACCGATGCTTTTAAAACATTAACAACACTAGGGCGTTAAAATAATACTTGCATCGGTTTTCGGCGTTCGAAAGAAAAAAATATGTTATCATATTGGTGTTTTTTACAAAAACACACTAATGCGTTTAAAAAAAACCACCGCTACACACTTGCTTTTTGTTAAAAAAAAAAACGAATTCAACCAACTCGATGCTCTTATAACAAGTAGAGCACCGATGCTTTTAAATAGAAAATGCATCGTTGCGTTAAAAAAATTAATAGCACCATTTCGAGATTTCAAAAATAATAAAAAATTGTATCATGTTGGCGCATTGAAAAACTTTGTCGCCCCAGAAATGTTGGTGAGCTTTTTTTATAAACGCACCGGTGCGTGTGACTATCGAACGCATCGTGTGCGGAGAAATTATAACAAAAAAAACACGTTGATTTTTCGAAATCTAATTTCATAAAGTGTTCTAAATAGTAAAAAATTATTCACCATTTCATTATTTTACCCAAAATTTCAAGTGAGTGATTTGCAAGAGAGACATACCAGGAGCACTATGCAACAGCGTAATACTTTGGAGTAACAAAACTATTCAGAATATCAAAATTTGAAAGGTATGGTGATTCAGTCAAAAAATTGCATAATAAACATTTTAAATTTTATTATTTATTTTACTAATAAAAAAATTACAATTTATGTTAGGTTTTGATTAAAAGAGAAATCATTTGCAAGAGAAACATAGTGAGAGCACTCTGGAGCTTAAAAATATTTTGAATCCACTGAAAGATCATAAATTAAAAGGTATGGTAATTCACTCAAAACCCTAGATAACAAAAATCTTAAATTTTACTCATACAACTTTACAATTTCTATTAAATTTATTCACAATTCAGGAAAAACAAAAAAAAAAAACAAACAAACAAACAAACAAAAAACAAAAAAAAAACAAAACAAAAACAAAACAAAAACAAAAAACAAAAAAAAAACAAAAAAAAAAAAAAAAACAAAACAAAACAAAACAAAACGTGTATAATAAAAATTTTACTATAGATTTTACTAGTAATTTTTTTTACGATATGGTTTCCTATTTAAATTTAATTAAAATTTAGACAAAAAATAAAAATAAAAATTTACCTTAAACCCTTGCTTCTTTCGGCAAAATTCACCTTAGGGTTTAGCTTCTTCTACTACTTCACAATTAGGGTTTTTC
Source organism: Pinus tabuliformis (assembly GCA_031772625.1). Taxonomy (NCBI): domain Eukaryota; kingdom Viridiplantae; phylum Streptophyta; class Pinopsida; order Pinales; family Pinaceae; genus Pinus; species Pinus tabuliformis. The sequence continues at coordinate 144,705,913 of CM062813.1, forward strand.
AATTTAGGGATTTTAGATTTAATGGGTTTGTGTACCCACTATGTATAGAGTATTTGACATGTAAAGTAGGAGAACCAATTATTAAATTAGATCCAAACCCTATTTGTCATCTCCATTTGTTTTTTAAACAACTATATGTTTTGCGATGTGCTCTCTGTAATATGACGTACCGGTGCTCCCTTTGTAAGACAATGCACCAACATATTAGAATACTCTTGATTCCGTCTAGTCTGTTAATCGTTGCTCTCGGTGTAATATAACACATTCACGAGCCTCTTCCAAATAATATCATTAAATCATTTCGATGTGTTTATCCTTACAAATTGCACCATAATAATTTAAAATTATTTTTTCATGATGGTGCGCATGAACAATTAAACACCCTGTGCATTTAATGTTCTAAACACACTAGTGCATTTATTTAGAAACACATCGGTTACCAAAGTTTTTTGGGCCGAATTTTCATTTATTTATTTGTAAAATATATATAATGACTTCTATATTGAACGCTACCAGTTGTATATTGATAACAAATGTTCCAGAAGGTCTCAATTAACAAACATATTGATCGAGACAATAATAACACATAAAAAAAAACAGAGAAGACAAGTTCTTTGTAAATTATCTACAAAATTAATATGTTTGAGCTATATGTAAGTTTAACTAATATGTATTGGTTATTGTGTGTCATGCAAAGCTGCAAAATGAATAAGTCCAATAAGATTATTTATAATCAAAGTACAAAGGAGCATAAAAGGCTAATAAAAAAATTGCAGAATAATGAATCAAGTGAATAAAAAATACTATTCAATATGAGTTTTTTTTAAATTTTCATTTAATAATATACTTAAGAATTAGATAACATGTTTCAAAGAATGTATTAAATCATATATGTTTAATGTTCTACAAGGAGCAACAATGAAGAAAAATATCAATGTCCTTCTAAGAAAAGAAAAATTATAGAACATGTAAATGACGATGAATTGGTCCTTAGCTCATCTAGAGTGGTGCTGGAAGTTAATGAAAGGGGGGGAAATCACACAACTATTAGGGATCTAGTGGAACAAACGTATAAACGTACTTTTGTTATGAAACCATGTCACAAAAAGATAGAAAAGAGAGATAAACGCTTTAGAATTCAGCCTCTTCGAGGGGGAAACCTCCTTTACATTACACAAATGAATAATTCTTGGATGATATATGAAAAGACCTCCTTTATATATGTAGGAGTCTAAGAGGTCATAATACAATCAGAGCTGACATAACAACAATAATGTAACTGCATAATAATAACAATAGTGGGCTACTATGGGGCACAATAATAACAATATGGGGACTACATGGAAACAACAATATAATAAGGGGGTTGCACTAATAACAATAAGGGGTTACACTAGTAGTATAGGGACCTAACATGTCCCTCTCCTTCAGAAAGTGTTGTCCTCAATGCTTGAGTAGTTCTGGATGCTTCTGTATAAATTCTTATCCTCCCATGTCGAATCTTCAGCAGGTAAGTTCTTCCACTTGATGAGATACTCTAAAATTGATCACTTTCGTAGTTGTCGAGTTCTTGTTTCTATGACTACTCCAGGTTCCAATATGACTTTTCCTTCCTCGTCAAGTTCTGGCAATATTGTTTGAACTCGGATCTTCTGTAACTTTTGAATGAGTTCCCACCCTGCTTCAGCATTCTTCCATTCATCACTTGCTTCGTTTATCGAATTTGGTTGGATAATTATACCAACCTCTATCATTTCTACAACCATACGTTCAATTTCACTCTTTTGGGCATATGGATATTTGTAAGACCTGATGTTTGGAGGAACACTTCCTGGAATCAAATGAATAGCATGATCATGATCACGAATAGGTGGGAGGCCTTTGGGAGTCTCAAATAACTTGGAATGATTGTCCAAGACTTTTTGGAGATTTAGAGAAATAGATGATTTCAATGTGGGAACCCCTATAGAACATAACTGTGCAATTACACCTTATTGTTATTTCTTTAGAAGCTTTGTCATTTAGTTAGAGCTGATTATGTTTCCCGGTTTCCCTGTGATACACCTTAATTCAACTTCCTTTCCTTCTAAATAAAATACCATGAAAAGTTCTTGAAAATTAAAAGCTATTGTACCCAAGAATTGTAGCCATTGGACTCCTAGTACAACATCAACACCACCCATTGGAATGGAAAGCATCGGGCTATTCAATACATATTCCCCCATCGATAGCTTGATATTATGGCACTTTCCAGAGAAATTTATGGTTCCTCCACTTGCAACCATCACTTGACACTCTAGAGCTGGATATAGGAAGCAATTCAATTCCTTGGCTATTTTACAATGAATAAAATTATGGGTACTGCCCGAGTCAATCAACATTATTACTTTTTTCTTCTTGATATGTCCTTCTATCTTGATAGTTTGAAGAGTTGTGATTCCGGACAATGCATTACAAGATATAGTCGGATTTGTTTCTTCTTTCTCCAAGGTTTGTTCCTGGTGTATATCTTCTTCTTTTGACATTTCTTGTTCCCTTTCTTGCTCCTCTTCCCCATCTATGTAAATAAAAATTCTGCTTAGCACACTTATGACCTTTAGTGTATTTTCTATCACAATTGTAACAAAGCCCTTTTGCTCTTTTTTCTTCCAATTGTTTTGGTGTCAACCTTGTAGGTGGTGAAAGGCTAGGAGCAACAACATTTACATCTTTATAGTTATGAGTGGTAGGCTTCATTGTTGCCATAATTTTGCTTTCAATTTTTCTTGCCAACCTGTATGCCTTTTCCAATGAATCAGGTTCTCAAAGAGGAACCTCGTGTTGGATGTTATCATTTAAAGTCCCTATGAAGACCTCAATCCTACATTTCTTTGGAATATCATTTACCCTTATATTCAATTTTTGGAAGTGCTCAATGTGCTCTACCATTGGACCCTTTTGTTTGAGATTTATCAATTGGCTAAAGGAGGTGTTTCTCTTTGTATCCTCATAATGTGCTATCATTTCCTCCATGAAAATTAACCACGTGACAAGTGATTTACGAGAACAAATCCCTTCATACCAAAAAAATAGATTCGGTTCTAAATATAAATATGCAATACATACCTTTTGTAACAGTTGCACCTCATTTAGATCAAAATATTTCTCCATATGTAGTATCCATGTTACGGGATCCTTGCCATCAAACTTTCTCATATCTATCTCTAGAATATGTTGGGTCTTCAATCCAACGTTAGATTCTATAAAATCATGATTAACATTACTTTTGTTCTCATCATGAGTTTCCTCTACTACCTTTTCGCCATTAGGAGGCATTTCTTGTAGTAGCTTTGTCCCACCTTCCTTCAAACCTTCCATGTATTTCTTCAAATTTTCCACGTCTTTCTTCCAATATGCTTTCATACCATCGATATCAGCTTCCATGTCATAGATAAAACTATTTATCTTAGTTTCGATCGCATTCTTCAAATCATCTGTCCATTTTTGCTTACTAGGTGTTTCTATTTTCTTGATTCGAGTCATTCGTTTTCTTGCTTTTAGCAGCTCAATCTTGAATATGTTGTATCTCTGAAATTTCAGATCTCCAAGGTTTTAAATTGCGACTTGCAGTAGCCCTCTGCGTCCTCCTTCCAGTGCCACTAGTTTGATTGAAATTGGATTCTCTAAGAAAGAGTTATGCCCAATCTCCCAAGATGACCTTCTTATATACTTTTTCAGTAGATCGAACTTGTACGAAGTGCCACGTGTTACTGTTTTGACCTTACGACCTAAAACTGATACAAAAAAAACTACAGTTCGCCATCTTTCTGTAACTTCTCACGAAATTTCAATCTGATGCTCAGAGAGAAAGTTATGACAATTTTCCCAAGGTCACCCTTTTAGGATGTAATTCGGGAGCCTGCAGAAACCCTAAATGTCTTGGACTGTATCTACGAAAATATAGAGAAGCAAAATATGAAATTCGGGCCCGAGCTTCACCAAGTTTTCAGCTCAAATGGATTTTAATTTGAGAGTCCGAAACTTTGTAGAAAAACAATTAGAGAGAAAATTCCACGATGACCTGTTTGAGATGGAGTTCTGGAGCTTGCAAAACCCTAACTTCCTTAGATCATATCTCTGAAGATATGGCAACACAAGATCTGAAATTCAGACCCAAGGTTAAGCGCGATGTCGTCTCAAATGGTTTTTTTTTAGCTTCTGAAACGTCGTAGAAAAACGTTATAGCGAAAATGTCACGATGACCTGTTTGGAGCAGCGAAACCCTAAAATCCAAAGCTCTGATACCAAATGTTATGAAACAAGCTCACAAAAAGATAGAAAAGAGAGATAAACACCTTAGAATTCAACCTTTTTGAGGGGGCATCCTCCTTTACATTACACAAATGAACAATTCTTGGATGATATAAATGAAAAGACCTCATTTCTATATATAGGAGTCTAAGGGGTCATAATACAATCAAAGCCGACATAACAATAATAATGTAACTGCACAATAATAACAATAGTGAGATTCTATGGGGCACAATAATAACAATATGGGGACTACATGGGAACAACAATATAATAAAGGGGTTGCACTAATAACAATAAGGGGTTACACTAGTAGTATAAGGACCTAACAACTTTCCACTTAGAATACAAAAATCAATCCAATGATTCCAAGAACCAAAATATATATAAACTACAGGAAGCATTTCGAGAGTAATGGTCATTGAGACATGTCAGACTTGCAATAGCAAAAACATATAACAACAAAAAAGAATCATTCAAAAGATAATATTCCTAATTGTATAAAATAAATTTTCTAGAATTATATGTGTATATTAATACAAATCATTAATTTACTAATATCGATTGACCGCACTTGTTGGTTCGAAACGTGTCGACAAGTGAATTCTGATGTGATTATCTCCGAAATTTGTTCTTATAAACTTGTTATGGATCACAAAAGCCTCAATTCTTCAAATATCGATTTTTTTTATACTTAGTTTTCTTATATATATATATATATATATATATATTTCACAAAAAGATTATAAAAATTCCAAATGATCAATGCACTGATATGCGAAACATGTTAATAGGAATGTCCAAAAAAATGTATAAGGAGATGCTCAAAGAAATGGATATAACTGTATCACACGAGGAGCCATCTCAATAACAATGTGCTTCAAATGTATGTAATGATGATTGAATTTGTACATATAAAAAAATAATTTAGCGTTAAATATTAATTTTCAAGTATTTCCTTGCAAAAAAGAAAACAAAATGGAACTCATTCAACACATAAAACATGACGACAAGGAAGAAATTATTGATTTCAAAGTTTGTGAGTAATTGTTAATGTTTCTTTGTAACAACTCAAGGTTTAATTTTTTTTTTTATATTTTAAGTTGTTTTACAACAACAATTCTTGAATGTCTTCAATTAGGTGCTAACATACAAATAAGAGCCATATGAAGAATTGATTGACACAAGGTTAAATAACGGTTGTGAGTATATGTTAGCATGTCAAAAATTAATTATGGAATTTGTAAGTACCTATGTTGTTCTACTTCTATGAGTTTATAATTATTAGAACAAAAAAAAACCTTATATTAAATACATGATTTATTGTGGGGTATAAAACTTGTAGGAAACAAAGTATGGAACTATGCCAACAAAAGAGTTGTTGAAAGAAGTCATGAGATTTGGTTTTGAAAGAATGTGTATAATTCATGAGTCACTTCTTGTTATGGTACATTGCTTTTCGGTTTACATTGATGCATGCTATTTATTTGAATTTTCATTATTCTCACCAATGTAAATACACTCATTGCACTTTATTCTTATGTTTGTAGATGGAACTGCAAGATCAAGAAGACAAAAACAATCGATGCAATCAAGAAAACATTCCTTAAAATAACCAAAGTCATGGAAGTAGCTCGAGCACTGACAATAGTTCCAACGAAGAAAGATGATCGATTTGGATATCAATGCAACTTCTTGTATTTTTTGAAACAATTGTCTGTGAAAATCAAACATTTTGTTTAATGTAATGGACATAGTGTCTCAATTGAAAGACAAGGGCTTACCAATAAAAATTTCATTTTGTATGATAAAAAGCTTCTTATTGATATATAGTAAGATACACTTTAATTTATTCTGTTATGTTATCTAACGTCACCATGAAATGTTACACCACTAATTAAATATATGGATGATTAAATATTATAATGATGAGATGTGAAATCTTACAATATAACAAATTAATCCAAACATCATATATAATTGCACTAATCAAATTTTAATTTATATGAATATTGTTATAAGATATATGTCGTTTTTTCGATAAATAACGGATTTAAAAAATTACAGTAACTACACTGTCACGGGTCAATCTTTCCAGAAAAAATAAAATCTCATTCAAAAGACCGGTGCATCTATAACACATAAAAGCATCGGTGTGTTGTGTTATATAAAAACACTGTGACGACCTCTTTTTGCATGCTTGATGCCTTTTAAGAAAACGAGAGCACCGATGCATTTATAATTTCAAGCACTTGTCTTCTTTGAGATTACCGCCTCGGTGCATTGTAATTCTTAACGCACTAGTGCTTTCATATAACTAACTTCCAGATCCTACAAAATATTATTTCCAACCCGATGCTTTAAGGAAATTAACAACATCGCTCCTTTTTGTATAACTAATACATCAGGGCCTTTGTATTAACGATACGCATCAATGTTGCAAGTAAAATAAACAAAAAAACATCGGCACAACCATTTTTTTTGTGTGTCCCAGTGTCATTCCTTAGAAGAATTCCACCGATATTCTTTACATTCAATGTCTTAGTGCTTTTAGTTATGTATGTCGCCTAGTGCGTTTATGTATGTAGCGCACCAATGCTACTTGTTCCATTAAGCGCACCGGGGAAAAAAGGCGCTAGAACCTACGACCGCCCAGATTTTTGTAGTTCTAGTGAAGTTCCGCTAAAACTTCCACTATCCTAAACGGATGTTTTAGCGGATGTTTTGCCAATTTTATAACACTAAAAACCTTCGTTATGACCTCTGCTAGAAGGTATTTTCCTTGTAGTGGACTAACAAAACACAAACTCAATGATGCGAAAGCATAACACCATGAGCTTGCCACTTGGATTATGTGGAGAAATTGTGCATATTACCCTACTTATGTTTTTAAGTGTAGTGGCATGCCTTGATACATCCTTTATAACATGATAACAGCTATTATTTTGTTATGGTAATATATTTTTATGTTAACATGGACTAATTTGTATGTGTGCACATGCATTTGTGATGGCATTGAGCTTAATTATTGTTTACTTGCAAACTAACATTGGTCACTGATGGGGGGCACCCAACTCTCTTAATACTTGGATGGGAATGTATTCTAGCACATAGGGCATTATTGAGTTAGGAAATGTCTTTGGGAGGGAGCGTCCACCCCTTTATTTTATTGGCCCTGCCTTGACTCTATGTGCGAGCATGAACATGGTGTGATGTGCTAGGTGTTTACACTTTTTTCGCTAATGTTATTTGACTTAGGCACTTGAGCCATGGGAATTCATGGGAATATGGTAGATGGAATTTATAAAAAATAGAAGGAAATTATATAAGAAACAATGTCGATGGATATATGTGTAGTCATGGGTCAAGGGGAAGGTGTTATTGGTTAGTAAATCAATGGAAAAGGAGGCTCTGATATTTAGGGAGTGCATTATCCCTAATGTTCTTCACATTGCCTTGGCTGGTTGATAAGCATATTATGCTCTTTGGCCTTCTAAGGTTTCATTTGGGTTAGAGTTGGTCATGATGAGCAAAAGGTTAGTAATGCTTAGAACCTCTTCATTGAGGGTGCTCTCAAAACTCACAAGCATGTTTAATGGTTGGAACATTGTTGCACAACATATATTCCCTTAGAGGAGAGTTGGTTTGTGAGAGTGCCAAAGTAACATGACTCTTTGATCAATCTGTTAATCACATTGGGTACAATGCTATATTTACATTATCATACTTTTTTTTGTAAGTTAGAATTCGTTTCATTATGAAAAAGTTACATAGTTTACATCCCTGGAGAGTCTTAGCTTGAAATTGTTGGGTTTGAGAAAAAAGCAAAAGTGATAGGCCATCACTGAATTATTAAAGGTAGGACTATCTGCCCATGTAAAGGAAATTAGATATCTTCCCGAAATCTGTTGAAAGCATTTTATAACATAAAAATAACTTAAGAGTAGCAACTGAATAACAATAGCAAGAGATTCTGATTCTCATTAGTGATCTATGCATTATTGGGGTCTACGTGCTTGGATTCTCCTTGTAATCCTTCGACACAGATGAATCCTCCCATTCTAGCGATGTTCACCAATAGTAGTCATCATCATCAAAAAGAGGGTGCATTGTTGGCAAAGGACTGGAAACACCACCTTGGCAACTGGTTGAAGCTTCTTTGTTGCCTAATGGCCTTGGTTCCCCTGTCATTTTCTCCAACACATACTTTGCATCTGATGATTTTCTATGGTTTGGACCCTTGTGTTCATCATGGTCTGACTACGAGGACTAGTTCCTTGTAGAAATTTTGAATAATTTAACACATATTCAACAGAGATTATCCTGATCATGTACTATTGCTGAATACATACACAATACATAAGCTCCTCTACGTTGATCATCAATATAGCAGCATCAATAACAATAAAACATCAAGAGCATTCACACATTAACACAGTATGTATCCCGGGGAAAGCATCTCGCTAAAAACCCCAACTATCTATATATTAATGATTTGACTCATGTAACATTACACAACATAATACTTCTCACAAGTATCTCCACCTCTGTTACACACAATACAGCTCAGATCTGATCTCCAAATCTCTTCCACTACTTGCCTGCCTCCACTGCTCAATACCTGCTCAAGAACTGATGAGAATGGCTTACCAAACTCGTTTTTCACCTGCAAAATAGTCACTCACACTTTGTTGGACGTGAGCACAAGCTATAATGTGGGCAAATACGTGAGCAAACTCATTGGCATACTCAATCCCTTGATTGTGCAAGATCTGGTGCACAACTGTAGTCACAACTGATAGCAATCTGATTCTCTACCACCTGTCCCTGTTGAACTGAACATGCACTGACATGCAACTGAGTTAACTGATGTATTCATTAGTTGTATTATGAGTTAATAACTTGTGAATTAATTAATAACTAATTCACCCAACTCATCTCTAGTCTATTTGCCAGTTAGACTAAATACAACCAGTTTAACAAAGCTAAACTGAACACAACTCCATCATCTCCACAATCAACTCCACCAAACTCAACTGATTGAGTTCTAACTGAAGTCATGCATGCAACAACTCAATTGACTCATAAGAAAAGCGTATTTCCTTCTGACAGCTGCATGTGCCACCTCTGTAGCTCAAACTGAAGTGCTCCAAGAGAATAAGATTAAGTTTATAGTCCAAATATTATTGTGAGATAATAATATTTGACTTTTCTATTTTTGACAGCCAGTCTAAAAATAGACTTTGATCACTCACACTGTGATTACTCACACTTTCATCAAAAATAGAAGTCCATCTATTTTTTCCCAACTTGATCAATCATCCATAAACAACAACCTGCAATCCATAGACATGATCCATATGTCTAAAAATAGACTTGCGCCAAAAATAGCCTGCGGGCCCACTTAGTGAAGGCGACTCTTTTCACTAAGCTCCATCATCTTGTTGCAATCTCAACACTCCCTCTCGACAAGATATGGATTATCAGCAACCCCTATCCTGCCTCGGTGGTACTCGAATTTGCTCCTGGTGAGAGCCTTCGTCAGAATATCAGCATCCTGATCTTCCATTGGAATGTACGAAAGTAACATGATCTTCCGCTGCATACAATCTCTGATATGATGGTACCTGATGTCAATATGTTTAGATCTATCATGAAATACAGGATTAGCCGAGAGTTTAATGCAACTCTGGTTATCACAGTAAATCACAGTAGGATCCAAATGAGAACCGAACAAACCAACTAGGATCTTCCTCATCCTGAAGACCCCTCCTGATGTGCTCTTTCTGTCTGTTGGGCTCCCTGCCCAATCTGCATTCGTGAAGCCACATAGCTTCACCTCATCCTCCTATCTGTACCACAAACCATATCCCGATGTGCCTCTCAAGTAGCGCAATACATGCTTGCCCGCCTTTCAGAAGAGCTTGGTAGGCTTAACCATAGCTTGTGAAAGCTGGTTAACTGCATAGCATATATCAGGTCGTGTATTGACCAAATACATCAGCGACCCCACCAACTGTCGATAAACAGTGGCATCCACTTCTTCTCCCGAAGTGGCATCCTCCTTCCTCCAACCTCCAGGAAGAGGAGTATCAACAGGCTTGCAGCCATGCATGTTGAACTTCTCCAGTATCTCCCGAGCATACTTGCCCTGAGAAACAAACAGTCCACCACTGCGCTGCCATATTTCCAATCCTAGGAAATAGTGAAGGAGGCCCAAGTCCTTCATCTCAAACTCTGTAGCAAGATCCTTTTTGCATGACAGTATCAACAGCTCATCACCCGTTAGAATCAAATCATCAACATACAGTACAATGATAAGCAACTTACCCTCCACCACAATCTGGTATAGGTTCGGATCCGCCTCGCTCTTGGAGAATCCAAGTCCTGTGAAATAGTTGTCTATCCGTGTGTACCAAGCACGTGGTGCTTGCTTCAACCCATACAACGCTCTCTTGAGCCTGCACACATGCGACTCGCTGCTGAAGACTTCAAAGCCTTCGAGTTGCTCAATGTACACCTCCTCCTCAATGACTCCGTTGAGGAATGCAGTCTTCACATCCATCTGATGAATGTGCCATCCCATCTGCGCTGAGAGAGCAAGAATCGTCCGTATGGAAGAATACCTTGCGACAGGTGCAAAGGTCTCCTCATAATCGATCCCCTCAATCTGTGAAAAGCCTCGGGCAACAAATCTTGCCTTGTACTTCTCCTCACTCCCGTCAGCTGCCTGCTTAACTTTGTAGATCCATCTCGAACCCACCACTGATTTCCCTTCCGATCTAGGAACAATCTCCCATGCACTGTTTCTGACAATAGAATCATACTCTTCCACCATGGCGTCTACCCATGCGGGATCCTCCACAGCTTCCTCGAAAGAGGATGGCTCAGTCACAACACACTTGCTCATAAGAGCCATGTATCCAGTGTACCGATCAGGTGACTGTCTCTGCCTGCGTTGGGCTGTAGGTGGTCCTATAACTTTCTCTGCATCTTGAGCCAGTCGCTCAGCTTCTGTCAAGCGCTTTCGCCCTCTGATGGTTGGTGCTGCATGAGTGGTCTCTTCCACTCCATGAACCTCGTCCTGTGGCTGATCCACGTCCTGAAGCTCATCCTTAGGAACTAATAGCTCCTCATCTGCATGCAAGTGTAGCTCCCTCTCAAGCGAACACTTCATGGCTTTCTCCTCCTGAAATTTTATATCCCGTCGCACAACAGTTTTACCACTGTCTGGCAAATACACACGATAGTTGTGGGGTGTATCAGTGTACCCCACAAATATCCCAACCTCTGCGGTCGGCTCCAACTTCTTCCTGGCATCCTTCGTCACATGCATGTAAATGTTAGCACCAAAAATCCTCAAATGAGAAAGATCAGGCTTCTTACCAGAATAAGTCTCCTCAGGTGTACTCATGCCAAGTATCCTATGAGGACAACGGTTCTGCACATAAACTGCTGTATTGCATGCTTTTGCCCACAAGTGAAGGGGTAGACCATGATCATGCAACATTGCCCATGCAGCACCCACAATCGTTCTGTTCTTTCGCTCAGCTACCCCATTCTGTTGTGGGTTATGGGGAGCTATGAGCTCTCTACGAATCCCTTCTGCCTTGCAGAAATCCTTGAACTCGTCCGAGATGTATTCACCACCATTATCGCTCCTAAGAGCCTTCACCTTCTTCCCCAACTCCTTCTCAACCAGTGCTTTGAATTCACAGAACTTTGAATATGTCTCGCTCTTCTTCTGCATGAAGAAGATCCAGCACTTACGAGAGAAATCATCAACAAAAATCACATAATACCTGTGTTTTGCTGTCGAAGCAACTGAGAAAGGTCCACACACGTCTGTGTGAATTCTCTCAAGGATCGTCGTGGCGCGACTATCCTTCTCGTGAAAGGTGGCTTTCACAAACTTCCCCAAAGTACACCCCTTGCACTGATCTGACTGCGCAAGTGTGCCTTTAGGAAGCCCTGTAGTGATCTGCTGCAGTATCTTCAAGGCTCCATGGTGAAGGTGACCCAATCTCCTGTGCCACAACTCGCCATCATCCCGGCTCACCAATCCTTCTGCCTTGCCTGCCATTGCTGCGCATCCATCTACATGCAACTGATAAAGGTTCCTCACTCGAACCCCTATCTTCCGGGTCTCACCAGTTGTCTTGCTGCGCAGGAAAGCCTTTCCCTCGCTGAAAACAACATCATACCCCTTGTCTTCTAACATCGCCACTGAGATGAGATTCTTCTTCAATCCTGGAACATGCATGACTTCCTTCAATACAAAGGGTTTACCAGACTCCCTCTCAAAGGAAATGGTACCGATACCGGTCGCACTGTATCTACCATCATCGCCCATCTCGATGTGCACTCCAAGATCTTTGTCCTCCATATCAAAGAACAAATCTCTATCTCCCGTCATGTGAAAAGACGCACCACTGTCCAAGAACCACACTGATCCCATCACACTTGAAACCAAGCATGCGATCAATGAAAAATCAAGCTCAAACTGAGAAGCTAAGGCCTCTCCCCCTGCAGATCCAGCAGCTTGCTTGTTCTTCTTCTTCTGCGGACAATTTGTGGCAAAGTGTCCGTGCTGGTGACAGTGAAAACACTTCACCTTGGACATATCCTGCTTCTTGCCTTTCGCACCAGACTGAGAAGCTTTCTTGCTCTTCCCTTTCTTTGCTTTGGCAGCCAAAGCACAATTCTCTTCATCAGCTCCCTTTGACGAAGATCCGTCCCTGGTACTCCGCCTGATCTCCTCCTGCACAAGATCTGACCATAGTCTTTCCCATCCTGGCAACTTCTCCCGACCATTGACAGAGTCCTGATAGGAATGCCAACTCTTCGGAAGACCAAGGAGAGCCAAGCTCACCAAGTCCTCATCATCGACAGTAACCCCCACACTTCCCAGCTCATCTCGACACTGAGTGAACTTCGTGAGATACTTGGGAATACTGTCACCCTTCTCGCATTTGATGTTTCTGAGTTTATCTTTGAGCGCCAGCTTCCTCTGATCGCTCTTGCTTTGGAATAATTCTGTTAATGGTTTCCACATCAAATATGGAGTAGCCTTTCCATGGAGGCTGGACACAATGTGATCTTTCACACCCTCCAACAGAATCCTTCGACATTTTGCGGTCTTCTTTTGCCAAACTTCCGCCTCAGCAGCATCAGTAGGCTTTGGGATATCCGTATCTATGAACTCCTTCAGCCCGTTATCATCCAATACTGCCTCCATCCTGTCCTTCCATGCAATATAGTTTGAGCTGCCCTCAAGAGCATACTCCAATCGCAATCCGTTGAAAGACATTGTTGCGTTGTCACCAAGAAAACACTGCTGCATTTTCGAATTCCACCAGCAACCAACTCAACTGCTTCCGATCTAGAATTCGTGAGAACACAATATTTCTCGTACAGAGATTGACTGTATGGGCATTCACCGATATCTCACCTTCCAAAGGAAGGATGAATCCAGAGGCTACCTGGCCCGATTACAGACTCTGCCTGAAGAAATAGAATGTAAACACTTCCTGAATAGTAGATCTGATGATCAACAGCTCTGATACCATGTAGAAACTTTTTCTACAATTATCTAGCTCGCTCTGATACCATGTAGAAATTTTGAATAATTTAACACATATTCAACAGAGATTATCCTGATCATGTACTATTGCGGAATACATACACAATACATAAGCTCCTCTACGTTGATCATCAATATAGCAGCATCAATAACAATAAAACATCAAGAGCATTCACACATTAACACAGTATGTATCCCGAGGAAAGCATCTCGCTAAAAACCCCAACTATCTGTATATTAATGATTTGAGTCATGTAACATTACACAACATAATACTTCTCACAAGTATCTCCACCTCTGTTACACACAATACAGCTCAGATCTGATCTCCAAATCTCTTCCACTGCTTGCCTGCCTCCACTGCTCAATACCTGCTCAAGAACTGATGAGAATGGCTTACCAAACTCGTTTTTCACCTGCAAAATAGTCACTCACACTTTGTTGGACGTGAGCACAAGCTATAATGTGGGCAAATACGTGAGCAAACTCATTGGCATACTCAATCCCTTGATTGTGCAAGATCTGGTGCACAACTATAGTCACAACTGATAGCAATCTGATTCTCTACCACCTATCCCTGTTGAACTGAACATGCACTGACATGCAACTGAGTTAACTGATGTATTCATTAGTTGTATTATGAGTTAATAACTCGTGAATTAATTAATAACTAATTCACCCAACTCATCTCTAGTCTATTTGCCAGTTAGACTAAATACAACCAGTTTAACAAAGCTAAACTGAACACAACTCCATCAACTCCACAATCAACTCCACCAAACTCAACTGATTGAGTTCTAACTGAAGTCATGCATGCAACAACTCAACTGACTCATAAGAAAAGCGTATTTCCTTCTGACAGCTGCATGTGCCACCTCTGTAGCTCAAACTGAAGTGCTCCAAGAGAATAAGATTAAGTTTATAGTCCAAATATTATTGTGAGATAATAATATTTGACTTTTCTATTTTTGACAGCCAGTCTAAAAATAGACTTTGATCACTCACACTGTGATTACTCACACTTTCATCAAAAATAGAAGTCCATCTATTTTTTCCCAACTTGATCAATCATCCATAAACAGCAACCAGCAATCCATAGACATGATCCATATGTCTAAAAATAGACATAGTCTAAAAATAGACTTGCGCCAAAAATAGCCTGCGGGCCCACTTAGTGAAGGCGACTCTTTTCACTAAGCTCCATCATCTTGTTGCAATCTCAACATTCCTTGTGAAACAAATTTCGTTGGGCTATGTTGAAGAATAATTATTCGCAATAGTAGGAGGCATAAGCTATAAGCCCAGAGCTCCAACGACAACACAAAGGGCTACCGAGGCTTGTCTTAGGTGGAAATATAGATCCATAACACATCCTTTGAGCACTATAATGGCATATTCTTGATCTCTAAGGCAGCAGCCAGACAAATTATGAAGTTCCCACAAGTTGTCTCCGGTGTTGCTCATCTCCTGGCCGCCAAGTTCACAACCAAACTCTGATATCGTTGAGGGATGTTGTCATCAAAGCACTCAACTCCCTAGCCATGCTAAGGAGGAAGAGGTGGTCTGCCTTGGCCTATGCCTCTCCTTATGGGTTTGTTGCGCTCTCTCACCATTGCAACAAAGTATGGACAATGAGTTTCACCGAGCTTTCTATTGCCATTGCCATTCCAATTCTTAATGTGCTTCTTAGTGTCATTGAGTTGGTGAGTAAGTCTAGCAAATTGGAAAATTGTTCCCAATTTGACCATAAATTTCGAGTCACTAACAACATGCCACTACATCCATTGTTTGATCTACTAACTGTAGAGAAGGCAAACTTGGAGCGTCATTGATCTCTTGGTTTAATGTCCTTGATCATGGTGATCATGTGGGTGTTTAATGTTTCCCTCTGCTACTTGGGCACCTAGATCAGGGCTATTTATATTATCATGTTGCTTCATGTTTAAATAAAGAATTTGAATGATTTGTTATTGAAGGATCTAAACATTTTTTGTCAATAAATGAAGAAGAGAAAGATCATCAATTTCCTTACAATAGTGGCCTAATATTATGATAGGTATATGGGTTGTTACAAGAAGGGTTGGAAGGAGGTTCTCGCATTTAGAAACCTCTCTTTGAAGGGGAAACTCATTCCTTGGAAACAAAGTTCTTCCTAAAAGTGATGTAATCGTTCTTTTTGAGGATCCATTGAGTAGCACAATGACATCCTCGACAGTAACATTGTCTTCGTCAAAGGTTCCATGATATCTACTAAATCTTGAAGGGAATAATAGATACGAGGTCAAGAGACTAGCTCTAATGATTATGGAACCTAACATCTTACCACAAAATATGGGCATAATCCAATACATGTGGAGTTTTGTAATGAAGAGGAAAGAGAGTAATAGAAAGCGATGACAATGAGAACAAAGCCCCATGCACACACAATGATTAGCCCCACAACTCCATCTCTAATTTAAGTCATGTTGAGTAGATTCTTCAATGTAATAGGCTAAAGGAATACTGAAGCAAAAATATAAATGATATAAGTTGAAGAATTGTAAATTTATTTTCCTTGCAACCAAGCACCACACCCTCTAGCTTGTGGGCAAGGTCATGATATTCTTTAGGGCTCAAGGTCATATAATAACAACTCTCAAAGCTATTACAATAATATACTCAATATGAGCTCAACATGTCACTTGTAAGAATTGAACCTAGATGAAAATGATAATAATCATTCCTCCCAACCATCCAAAATCAATCCAATTTTGCTAAAGCAAGTGTCGATCCTTCTATTTCATTAAGTCGAAAAATAGTATACAATATTTACAAACGTCCACCCGATGCCAAGGAATCAGAAAAAATTAGAGCACTAGCCACCTAGGGCAAAAACTCTTAGCCTTACAAAGAAATGAACAAACCCAAGGAATATCAATCAAAATTACATCCTGGCCCCCGGAAAACCCACGGACTCTCCCGCACCCCAGCCCCCAGAAAAGCCCCTACCATCTGAGCCGTCCATTTCCACACTCAACCCAACGACCGAGGAGGAAATCTCTCAGCAAAGATGACCGATGTTTAATGGTCCCGCCCCACCAAGCTGCACGATCAAGCTTAATTGTTGATCCCCTTCAACGAAATCCTATGGATGAGATCAATATCGCACCAAACAAGATAATCAAACATTAGTGTGCGATGAAGGGCGGTTTACGGATCCATCTCCCTGCCATGTGTAGGAGGCTCATTGGAATTGCTGCAAAATCGCTAAAACCATTTCCCACTTGAAAACGGTGCAATCAGCCGAAAATTTACATGCCGAAACCCCGAATTTTGAATAATCCGACTGCCGGAAAACACTGGATTCTTCCCTCGCATTTTATTCTTCCTTGCCTGAACCTGGACCTAAGTAAAGATAAGAGGCTTACCACTGGTTGAAGAACTATGATGTCTGTTTTGTTCACCCTGATGAACTAAGATATCCGTCTCGCTAACTATGGGATTTTCAACGGCCAGTTGTGGTCTGCTCCCCGCCAAAGAACAGTTTACAAGATATTGATGACGCATACAGAGGACAAATCAAATCAAGATAGCCTCCATGGCTTTGTATCTAAACACTTCCCTATCTTCTTCCGCTTGCTCGCAAAAAGAGCTCTCAGTCTGCTCAGACACAACTCCTGCCACTCCATCGAAACCTTCTCATTTGTACAGTTGACACCCTGGTTGGCAAGAAGATCCACCAGCTTATTTGCCTTTTTGTGAATATGGTGGAAATTGACAGTGCGGAGGCCTTGGAGATGACCCTGAATTCTCTGGAAAACCCGGATTAATTTCCGATGTTTGGAGACTTTCTCCGGCATTGTTCCACTATTTATTTTTTTCATTGAGTTAATGATTAAATCAGAGTCCACCTCTATCATCACATTGAAATAGTTATCTTGACTTAGAAAATCCAGGCATTGCTCCAAAGCCATTAGTTCAGCCATGTTGTTGGTGGATGTTCCTAGGTGGCAATGGAAGATGAATATAACACTTCCCTCTGCATCCCTAAGGACTCCTCCATACCCATCAGTTCCTGAGTTCCATTTTGAAACCCCGTCAATATTGTATTTCAAATAGACTTCTGGGGGAGGATGCTAGAAATCCTTCTCTGTATCCATAGATATAACCTTCCTATCTAGGCCTTGAGGAGTGAGCCCTTACATTCCCAGCTGCCTGAGAATTTTTAAATCCACATCTGAGGGAGAATTTTTAGGGTAGTTATGAACAGTGGTTCCCACTGTCTCCTTAAGCTGTTTCAAGATTATCTTAAATAGGCGGTGTGGGGGATTCTTTTCATCCTTAAATGTTCTTTTGTTCCTTTCCTTCCGAACATTCCATATAATGAAGCTTGGTGTAAGGGCCCAAGATGAGCTAAGAATTTCATAATCTAAAAATTTCTTCTCCAATTATTGAGGGTACTAATGATGCTCCCTCTGTCCCTGTCGAATTGTTGAAAGATTGTGGCAAATATGTCCCATAACCAGGAGGTGAAAATGCAGTTGTTGAGTAAATGCTCCATTGTTTCCTCTTGAGCCTCACAGAGCTGGCATCTTGAAGGCCCCAGAAAACCCCTCTTCCTGATGTTGTCCCAAGTCATGATTTTCTTGTGGTATACCAACCACATGAAGAGTTTTATTTTCATCCACCCTTGGTGCCTCCATAGGTTCTGCCAGATTTTGTCTGGAACCTAGGGATCCAGCTCAAGGAGAATGCCTTTTGCTTCCTTAAAATTAAAGGTGCCCTCTTTGTTATTGCCCCATCTTAGTTGGTCTTGCCCCCCTGCAACTAATATCTTCCTTTATTCCACCATTTTCATGAGTGCCTCTGCTTTTGTTTTCAAGAGATTGTTATCTCTGCAATCAATGTTTCTCCAGATTCTCCACTTTTCCGTATGATGAGTATGATTCTAGAAGTCCTTTACCTTAATTAATCCTTGGCAATCTGTCTCCTGCTTAAGGTCGAGGAAGTCTTCTTTTAATAGAATTGGTTCTTGTTGCCACTTATCTTCCCAAAAAAGAGCAATATCTCCTTCTCTGATTTCCCAGAAGTTATTTTCTGGTACTAGGCTTATATTCTCCCAGGCTTTGTTCCAGATGTATGAGCCCTTTATATTTCTTGACATTCATATGAGATCACTGTTTTTCCAGGAGCTTGCATATTTTTCTTTCTAGATATTTGCCCATTGAGTCTCTGGACGCTGAACCCAATGCCACCATAGTTTGCCCCCTAAAACTTTGCTGAGTATTTCTTGATCATCCAAGCCTAGACCTCCATGGTTCTTGGGCCTACAAATTTTTTCCCAAGACACTAAAGCCCATTTCTTCCTAGTCTCCTCCTTACCCCAAAGGAAGTTTCTTTGAATATTTCTGAGTTGCTGAAGGACTCCTTTTGGAGCTGGGACGACTGATAACATAAAAATAGGGATTGCTTGCAGAACAACTTTTGTAAGTACTAACCTGCCAACAAGATTTAAAGATCTCATGGTCCATTTACTGACTTTATCCTGCAACTTATTGATCAAGGGTTCCCAAATACTTTTGAGCATCAGTTTAGCAGTTAGAGGAACTCCCAAATATTTTGATGGAAGGGAATCCCTTTGAAAGCCTAGAATTATGGAGATATTTTTCTGAATAGCAATATTGGTATTGAAGAAAAAGATTTTTGATTTGGAGAGATTAACTTCCATACCTGAAGCCAAGGCTAAGAGATTCAATATTTTTTTGTAGGTTGAAGCTTCTTTGACTGTGGGGACTCCCTGTAACATGGTATCATCTACAAATTGTTGGTGAGTCAGGGCCTGACCATTCTCAGTTAGTTGCAGGCCCTTAATCTTTCCTGTTACTTTAGACTGCTTTATTGACCGACCCAGTCCTTCCAACATGAGGATGAAAAGAAAGGGAGAGAGCGGGTCTCCCTGTTTGAGGCCTCTTGAAGGACTGAAAATCTCTGAGGGAGAGCCATTAACTAATATAGAAAAACTGGAGGAAGTCACCAATGCCATTACCCATCTGACCCAGTTGTGATCAAATCCAAAAGTAATAGTAATTTTCTTGATATAGGTCTAGTTTACCTTGTCATAAGCTTTGGCTACATCCAATTGCATGATCATGCCCGCCTGCCTCTTGCTAGTTAATGAGTGAACCACCTCTTCAGCTTGAATGATGTTGTCAAGAATTTGTCTGCCTTCCATGTAACCTGATTGTTCCCCTGAAACCAGAACCGGAAGTAAAGGTTTGAGTCTGTTAGCCACAACCTTGGATATTATCTTGTAGACCACATTGCATAGGGCTAAGTGTCTATATTTATCCGGTGTTTCAGCAATGTCCTGTTTGGGGATCAGGGAGATGAAGGAGGTATTGAGCGCTTTCAGAATGGTTTTTTTTCAACCTGGAGTCCTCCACAACATTCAAAATATCTTGTTTAACAATATTCCAACAAGCTTTGAAAAAGACCACATTGAAACAATCCGGGCCTGGTTCTTTGCCATTCTGCATATCTTTGAGGACTTCACTAACCTTCTCTTCCGTTACTAGCCTATTAAGGTTGAAATTATCCTCTCTGGACACCAGTTTCAGTATATTACTAGTTACCTCCCTAATGAAGTGCTCTCTATCTGAGTTGTTCTCCTGAGTTATACCTTGGAAGTGCTGGACTAACATAACTTCTGTAGCTTCATGGGAGATATGAAGCTCCCCCTCCTCATTCTTGATCAAAGAGATTCTGTTGTGAGTTCTATTAGCCATGGTGGCTCTGTGAAAAAACTTAGTTACGCTATCCTTCTTTGAGCCATTGAACTCTAGACTTTTGTCTCCAAAATATTTCCTCTTGTTTACATAGATTCTCCCAATATTGATGATGTTTATCCACTTGATCGCTTATGGCTTTATCAAAGCCTTCCGTGATCAGAGCTTGGTTGAGAACCTGCATTTTGTTTTCAACAACATTTTTCTCCTAAAAAATATTGTCAAAATCCTTCTTGTTCCAATCTTTAAGCTAGAGCTTGATGTGCTTTAGTCTTTTGTGAAGTAGGAACATTCTTGTCCCTTGAATCTGCAAATCTTTTGACCACCATTTCTCAATGTTGCTGATGAAGTCTGGGTGTGACAGCCAGATATTCTCAAATTTGAAAGTTTTGTTCCTGCGAGTACCAATACCCTTAATCTCCAATTGAACCGGCCAGTGATCTGAGCCTCCAAAGGGAAGAACTCTCGCTGTTACTTCTTTATCTGTCAGCATAAGATCCTCAAAGATGATGTATCTGTCTAACTTTGAGGTTACATGGGACTCTCCTCCTCTTTTATTATTCCAAGTAAAGATGCCAGTATTCTTATTAGTGTTAACGAGATTCATATTGTCTGAAAAGGTTTGAAATGCTAAAGAGTCTTTACTTAGAGCTCTGGTTCCCCCTTTTTTCTTTGAAAGAGATTTGATCATGTTGAAGTCACCTCCCATGATCCAGGGTACATCTGCATGTCTGTCCTTGAGATCCACAAGGGAATCTAGAAACTTGAGTTTGTCATCTATTCTCTGAGGACCATAAACGTTTGTGACTAGAAAGGTATCCCTATCTCCTGCCAGTTGAATAACAACTGATAAATAATTCCTGGAAGCCTCAGCATCTAAAATGCCAATTTTTTGGGGGTTCCAAAGAGTGAGTATGCCCCCCACTGTGTTCTCTGCTTTGACTTCAAGAAACTCAAATCTGTTGAGCCATTTGCTATGAATTTGTCTTAATTTTTGAATGGAACATTTCGTTTCTTGGATGAAAATTATATCCGACGTTTCTTGTTTCATTCTATTACTAAGTATTCTCTGCTTTCTCTTACTCCCTAGACCTCTAATATTCCAAGATGTTAACTTCATTATTAAAGATTTGTAAAGGAGTAGCTGGCCAGATCTTTCATCTTAACTTAATCAATCATTAGCTTTCCACACTCCATTAGGAGTTCATTCTGCTTTTTCTTGCCTCTTTTCTTGCTTGGGTTTCTAGTGGCTAATCTCGGAGTCGTTTTCATCGTTTTCACACCTCTGTTGTTCTGCTTATCTATGACTTTTCCTCTTTCCAGCACCTTAGACCCTGTTTTCCATAAAAACAACTGTTGTATTCTATTGAGCTCTTCTTGAGGTAACGAATCTACTCCTCCCGTGGTTCCCTGTATCAAGAACCCTTCCAGATCTAGGTTTTCTTTGTCAAGAATTTCCTGTAGTTCATGGTCCTCCAGGTCCATCTCATTCTGGGTCATTTCCTGATCCATCTCCAGTTCTGCATCACTCATTATAGCTTCTTTCTGATAATCAATATCCAGTGTTTGTTCCCGGTTTTCTTCTTTCTCCTTTTCCACAAGACTTCCTTCCATTGCTTGATCTTCTTTTGTGATCTCTTCCTCTTCCTCAAGCACTTGGAATTTGTTCTGACTGATCTGTTTTCCTTCATCTTGATGTTGTTTTGGTCCTCTTTTACCTCCTTTTCCTCGATTAACCACTTTTTGGAAGCTGTCTGTTTCCTTCATTGTGTTAGTTTTGCTCTTGTTTACTGCTTTACTGAGCGGACAGTCTCTGAAAAGGTGTCCATGTTCATGACATCTGCGGCATCTGAACGGAATGTGCTCATAGTCTACTGTTTGCACCCATTCTTCATCAAAAACTTCCAAGATCACCTCATCCGGTAGAGCTCCTGATAGATCCATTTCCACACATATTCTCGCAAAGGAAGTATATTTTCCCCTTCTAGTGGCTTCAGAAGCTTTGACAAAGCGACCTAATTTGTTGCCTATGGCGGCTAACGATTCATTTTGCCAGTAATCAAGAGGTAGACAATAGAGCCTTACCCAGACCGGTACTAAAGTAAAAGTTTCCCTTTCTGGAACAAAATTCATCATCCATAGCCGCATGTAGAGTCCAGCTGTAGCATAGAAGTAAGGCCCTCCTTCGAATACTCTGTCCTTATCTTCAATGTTCGTGAACACCACAGTAAAGAATTCCTTTGACCCAAGATGTAGTTCAATGCTCCCTTTAGGTTTCCAGTGGTATTTGATCCACGACTGTAAAGCTTTTTCAGTGGGCCATAATCCCATGAACTTACAGATGATGGCATACGTCCGCATGTGATCCCTGTGCGCCTGCAGAGCCGAATCATTTAAAATAACTCTGGGTGTTATCTTTGCTTTGGGTTTGCAGGGTCCCTTTTGTTTTTTGTCTTTAGTTCCCTGTTTTTTGTCTTCTTCCTCCTTGCCTTTTGTGCCATTATTTTCCTTATTTATGGCTTCTCCTATCTCCTCTTCCATGTTTCTTTTCCCTTCCTCCATAGTACCTCTAGCATTTTCTAGAGGTTTCTTGCCTCTGCTGGCTACGACCTCCTTATAGGAGGGAGTGGTGCTCCCTCCTCTGTGGCCCTCCATATGGTTCACCAACTGCAACTATCTGAAACCCTCGTTGTTCGCCCTCGCCCTCTCAAATGTCGATAAAAAAAACATCAATCCAATTAACACAAAAAACTATTTATAATAAAAGACATATTATTATTTTTAATTGTAAATCATAATAATACACCAAAGAAGCTTCTTTTAATGACCTAAAACTTAATTAAAGTGGATATACTTAACAAATGAATTAACAATTTTTAATGTAGAGTTAATAATGAATGAACAATGCTGGGAGGTTAATGATATGGAAGTAATAGTACAAGTATTGGTCTCCTCAAAATACACTAATATAATATAATGTAAAGCGCACCTTGTATGTTAAAAAGTTACTTATTCCTTGGGATGGAGTCATGTTTTGTGCCTTATAATTTAATACTATCTATATCTTATTAATGTGGTTATATGTAAGAAGCAACCATGTTTGTAGATTTTCATAGTTAAAAATGTGATGATGAAAACTTTTGGAACACCATATGATCTCGTCACCTTTTGAACGAAAATTTCACTTATCTTCATAGACACTAAATTAAACTAAAATGATGATGATTTTTTTTGTGACCCAAAAGAACCCAACAGCGCACTTGACACATAATTACTAGTAAACCTTTAAGAGTCTACACCCTTTCTTCAGAATCACAAACCGGGGGATTTAAATGGTGACATAAAAATATATTTCATATTGAAAGAAATAACCAAAAACCAAGTGATATGAGTGCAAGTTATAAGTTATAGGACACCTAAAGATGATGTATGATGACGCTCAACAATTAGCTGCGAATGGAATCTTCTTGTTTCCAACTGGTGTTAGTTGACTCGTCTTGTCTGAGACGCGTGTAGCCAGCAAGACATTTATATCCATGTGGAATCCAGCTTGGCATAGTTCGGGGCATTTGTCGAGGAGAAATTACGGCGAGGACGGCGAACGGAAATTTGTGGGAAAGCAACTGGAAGTAAAGAGCAAAGGCATGGGAGGAGCAGAAGTTATACCTACATAGATTTGCATTGCCCCGTTGCCCCCTTTTTTATTTTTGCAAGAAGCAAGTTTTGACCGTCCGTCTGTTGGGCCACTTTTGATTCGAGTGTTGCTTGAAAAGCTACTTTGTGGGTGATTGACACACATATATATTTTTCCTCTACTATTCCTGCAACAAAGGGGGATTTGAGTGGGCTATTTTCCAGCACATAGATTGACAAGTGTATTTTACGAGTTATAGGGCTTCTGAGGAAGATCTGGTCGCATGAGCACAGCTTATCAATTAATCGACCGATCGTTAGTTTGGGGAGGACGGAGGAGGGCCGCTGCCAATGCTATTTACAATAATAAGTTCGACAGATTACTTCAGGTTTGGCTGTATTATCACTATTATTGGTGTTGCAGCAAATAGCAATAGCAATAACGGTATCAAAGCAGGAAAATTTAGAGAGCAGGAGGAGGGGATGTCTTGGGCAGGCCCGGAGGACATCTTCCTCTCCACTTCTCTTGCCAGTTACCTAGATAGTAAGTACCATTCTCCCTTCCTTTCCTTCTTTCTCTGCGGTAAACGAGTTTAAAATTAAATTGTTCTAGTTAGGGCTATGGTTTCTGCGCCAACTCTTCTTTTACGCTACTTGTTTTGCTGCAATATTGGCCTCCGTTCCGTCGGCATCTTCTGCTTCACTAAATACGTGGATCTAGGTTTTGTTTGTTTTTGTTCTGTGTTCTTCTCAGATGACATGTGTAAGCTGTCGAGGTTAGCGGATGGAAATTGTTAGGAATAGCTGCAAGTTCAATCCCTATGGATGGATTTGGGTTTCATCGTTTTTTTGTTTTGCGGCATGGGTTTGCTCTAGTTATTTGTATGTGTTGCTGTCAAATTGCTGAATAAAATGTACAAGTTCAATGCCCAGCGGTGGACTTGGGTTTGGGTTTCTTCTATTTCGTGTTTTTGGATATGGGTTTGGTCTAGCGGTTATTACATTGGCTTAGTCTAGTCGGTCTCTTCTCAAATGGGCTTGGTTTAGTAGTTAGTGTATGGCACTCATCAATATTGATTGCGAGTTTGATTTCCATGGAGTCGTCAACACTGAAACAGACAGTTATGCCCAAAATAGTCTCCGTTAAAAGAAGATGGTGTTCAAATACCTAAAAAATTCAGTTTGCCATGGTTCTTCTTTTCCAATTGTAATCTGGTTTGTTTATATGCAACTTTTTTGATACTTTCTCCAATATCCTTGCACAGATAGTGATCTCAATGGTAACTAGAATATAAGACAAAGAGGACCTTGTTCACTTGTTAAGATGAATGCCGAAATAATTTCAACAAAGGCAGTTCAGTCATTATATTTTCCTAATTGTTACATTAGAATACACTTTGGGCTGACTTATATGTTGGATAGAACGTTAATATTTTCTGCCACAATAAATTGAAGGTAAAATAGTTTTTTTTTTTTAAAGTTCGGTTGGTGAGACATGTCTGGGCAATTGAACTTCCGATCACTTGGATACACCAGGGGTTGCCAACCTGCTTTTTGCCAATTGTGCTACCACCCGTAGACGAAGGTAAAGCAGTTTTGAAAACAGTGTTAAGAGGCATTTTTAAGTGTCAAGAGATTTAAAAATCAGGTAAAACTGGATATTAGATTTAATGCAACCTATCTACTAGCAAGAAGTCACCTTTACTGATTTTATGTTTTCGTTGTACCTATTTGAGTGAGGATAACGAGAACCTCTATGAGCCATAGAGATGGATTAAGAATGACAAATTCCAAATGTTATTGACACTCCATGTAAGATATTTTACGGTACTTAATAGCACAGTTTACATACCCAATATACTTCTTTTATGAACCTGTTCAAGGTGGCCCTCAAGTGTCATGAGCTTTGTTGCCTGAAATCCCGTGGAGTGTTATTATCCAGGGAAGTATTTACATACAAGTTTGTGTCATGGCTTTGGGATTTAGATATAACTAGCAGTTGGTAAATTATGTTGCCAGCACAACCTTTAATAAAGATTTTAAATACAGCATGCATTAGGATGGAGAGTATTGTTAAAGAATACTGTCTAAGCTGCAAAAACATTTGTTAGAGATAGGGTTTTGGGATAAGTGATGCTTTTATATTACAGGCTAACACCCCCCAAAAGGGTCATGACATTATGTGCTAGGATGGCCACTTTACAACTTTCAATAAAGATTATAAATACACCATGCAATGGGATGGACAGTATTTTTAAAAAACTGTCCAAGCTGCAAAAACATTTGTTAGAGACAGCGTTTTGGGATAATTGATGCTTTTATATTACAGGCTAAAACCACATGGCCTCTTTACAACTCTGCACCTGGCAGGTATTCACGTTGTGCCTTCCGTATGGTAGAAATGAACACAAATTTTACTAGACCATCCTCGCGGAGCACATTTGGAAGTTTCTGTAACGATGCAGATAACTAGAAGTTCATCATTATTGAACATTTTCATTAAATCCTCTCTCTCCCTCTATTTTTCCAAGGAAAACCTCATGGGGAAATCCAAAGGATGCTTCCCCACATTCATGGATGGCATCCCAAGTAAACTCATTGGTGTGGACTAGTGCATCTCACCCAGGGGGATTCAAATCAGGCACCTGTCAGTATAGAGCTAGCCAAATGCCAAGCACCAATGGCCATAATCGGTTGAGCTACCCCTCATGCTGAATCTTCTATCTGTCTTAGGATATTTAAAGTTAAATCTTCTGTGACCTCTAAGTTTGCAAATTTTATGTTGCAAATGACACAAAATTTACAGTGTACTTATTGCTATTTAAAATATTGAATTGCACATTGTGGATGACTGAGAAAGTTCCATACTGCTGTGATAAAATGGGAATATTCTTACAGTGTACTTATTGCTATATAAAATAGTAAATTGCGCATTGGGTGTTGACTGAAAAAGTTATGCACTCCTGTAATAAAATGAGAATGCCCCTATTGCTCTTAGAAAATGAGAAATGTTCATGAAATCATTAATGCTCTGGGAGCATTCTCAAGAGTAAGATCTCTCAAAGGGAGGACCATCCTTGTAATAAAATGAGAATGCTCTTAGAAAACAAGAAATGCTCATGAAATCATTAATGCTCTGGGAGCATTCTCAAGAGTAAGATCTCTCAAAGGGAGGACCATCCTTGTAATAAAATGAGAATGCTCTTAGAAAACAAGAAATGCTCATGAAATCATCAATGCCTTGGGGCCCGGGGGAGTTCTCAAGAGAAACATATCCGAAGGGGAGGATCATCCTTGTTCCATTTAATTCTTGAAATGTTTCGATTTGTTGGCAATCTAAATTTCTTTCTTGGATTTCATAATCTCAAGTGTATCAATGCGATATCTATCAAGATGGTTTAGGAAGCCTCTATTAACGGATACAATAACTCCAGTTTCTGCTTTTGTGAATTTTCACATTGTAAATCTCCATTCTTTTGTTACTGTAATCCACATTCTTCAGTAATAAATCCAGGACCCAGATTGGACTTTCTTCCTGATCGTCCATTCGGTTATACTCTCTGCCGATTTGCAAACCAACAGGATTTGTCCTACAATTCCTTTTGCAGATTTAGCATGTCCTTGTAAATTTTCATTCTTGCTTTATCTTTCCTTTTTGCTTCTTTCTATAATCTTCAATTTACACAAACCATTCTTTAACTGAGCATAGGTCTATGAAGGCATAGAATATGTGCAGCTAAGTAAGCACCACTTGTAGGTCACAAAGTTGTGGGAGAAAGAATTGCAGATAGGTAACAGCCTATAGGCTTGTAGTTCAGATATATGGTTATGTAAGAGATCGCAAAAGCAGGTTTCAAGAACCCCCAGAGGAATGTGTCTGCAGGAAGACTGAAGCCATAAGATAGTTATAGAAAATCAAACGAATTGTAACATTAGGTTGTGGGAAAACCAAAGAGGCCTGCACCATTGAAAGCTTGCATAAATGAAATAAGTTCACAATAGCAGTTTTCATGATCCCACAAGGACTGCGAGCACTGTTGACCTAGCTGCAAAACCCAGTTTGTGGAAGAACCAACAAAGACACAATAGAAGAAATGCAAAACATCAAGTGGATGAACTAGTGGGGAAGCTAAACTATTAATATGAGAATGCAAAAGAGCAACAGACATAGAGCATATTGATAGTTGGAACTTTGATGTGCAAATTGGGTAAAGTGAAGGACTGAAATGAGCTTCAAGGATAATGCCCTTGTTGTGGTAAGTCTAAAACACCTCTGGCATGGTCAAACCTGCTTGAATGATGCATATAAGGTATTTGGGGCATGTCAGAAACAAGACAGGGCTCTGTGGAAAATTTCAAATTTCAAATTGGGGCTCTGTGTTTATTGGAGAGGTAGGCCCTAGTGTGAAAGGCCCCAACTTAAAGGAGGGGCCTTCATTAAATCAACTTTTATTCAAGGAAGGTCAACCCATACATGAAAGATGACCCAACTTATTTTAAGACACATAAGTTTCCTTTCAAAGGAAAAAAATGTCATTTGTAGTGGAGTGCATGTGTTGAAGAGAGAAGAGGTGTGCTAGGGCTTTGAAGGCTCTAGAAGCAAGGGAATGCACCTTGGGAGATGTGCCCTCCCTAGGAGAGCCACCACTTGGCATTTAAATATTTGCATGAGGGATGTTTCAAACTCTTGAGGCTTAAGTGCCCATATGCAGAAGTGCCCTAATTATGGTTTATCGAGGGTGGACCGTGGATAGACTGTGGATGTCTGTAAGTAAAGGGAATTTTTCATTTATGAAGAGTGTAAAACAAGTGTGAAGAAGAACTAAAGGACTTGGTTGAAGATCTAGCTGGAGTGAAGAATTCAAGGGCATTTTAGGTGGAGGTTTATCATTTTTTCTTTGCATTTTCACGGGTCAATTTGGTGGCTGAAGTTACTTTTGCAAAACTGCAGTAATAATCTTTGAAGAAGGGCAATTCTGCTCCAATAAGAAGATATAAGGTTGAGGTGTAACCCTTCTTATTACTTGCTGTTATCATTTTTCAATAAATAGATATTGTTGCTGTTATTCTGCATATTAAAGGGCTGTTGCTATAGTTTCTTCATAATTGGACCTTATGCACTAGCTGATTTGTAATTGTTGTGAGGGGCATATTTGGAAGGGCCCCCCTCTTAAATTTTGCATCTTAAACAAAATCCATGGGGTTGGTTGGAGCATGTTATTAACAACCAACTATGCATCTTTTCATTTTGTTTGAACCTTCTTGATTATAGGCTTGAATGATGAATCCATTGCCCAACTAGGAAGACACTGGTCTATTGGCCTATTCTTTTACCCATTATTTCAATGAAACATAAAAAAAATCTTTTCTAGGGTTTCCTCGTCGTGTTGAAAAATGATTGGCCTAAAGTGAGAGGAAGCATTGATATGGTGATATTTGGTAATTTTCCTGTGTCTTCCTAAGTGCTCCTAGGGTTGCACTCTGTCAAGGGAATTTATAACATTTGGAGTGCAAGTTTAGGAGGTAATAGAACTATTTGAGTGGTTCACTGGAAAGATGGTTGTTGAGAACTTTACGTTTTGTTGCCTTTTTTTTTGGCTCTTTGTATCATTGTGTAAATATAAATGTTGTGTTGATTTTTGTGTAGCATCGAGAGTTATTCCCACATGCCTAAGTTGGCCTAGAAGAATTATGAAGAATTAAATTAAAAATTTGATCTTTGAATGACAAGTCAACCTAGAAAAGTCAAGTCGGCCTAGGAGGGTGAAGGGACATGCCCCTTGGGTTATTTCACCCCATTCAACTAGTATATATAGATGATGTGACATTTCATTTTTTCCACCAAGCAAGAACAAGTTTGAGCAAGGAGAAATATAATTTTGGAGTTCATTTTTTGTTCATTTTTATCTTTCTCTTGGTTGCATGTGTGAGGAGAAAAGGCAAGTTTGACTAGTGTTGACTGGACTGTTTGATCTCTGTTTTGACCTGCATTGACTGAGTAATTTTACCTCAAGTTTGACTGCAATTGATTGAGGTATTGATCGCAGACTTGACCGCAATTTGCATGTGTGGATTTGACCTTAGTTTGACTAGCTGCCGGACCGCACTTGCGGGTTGACATGCAATAGTTTGACCAAAAATTGATTTTGACCAGTGATGACTTATTGAAGATTGACTAGGTTTGATTGGTATTTTTGACTTGGATATTGGCATAGATTTCTAGACAAATTGTTGATTTGTAAACCTTGTTGAAGAATAATTTCTCCTAAAAGAAAGTTGCTAGGTTCTCTCATAAGGTTGGGTTTCCTAGGGTAAAATTATTGGCTCTTGTTAAAATTGGCAACTAGGGCCAAACTTCATGTGGGTCATCTTATTCATGGCTGATAATATTTTTATTAGATTCCTCTCGTCGAGAGGTGTAGGATTGATATAAAGATCATCTGATTCCGATAAGTATTCATGGAGATATGAATTTATTTTGATTATGGAATTATTATCAAGCCGACCTACAACTCATGTAGGCTCAGAAGCCCAACAATCGCATCTATTCATACACCAACATTGTGTATAAATACAGGAGGACTTTTCCTCATTTGGACTCACTCATCTCATCACCTCTCTCTTTCTCTACTGTGCAGAAAAGAGGCTCTTCTCTACTGTGCAGAAAAGGGTCTCTCCCTCACACATGTGAAGCTGGAAGCTGCTGAAACTGAAGCTGCAACTGCAGAAGTAAAGATTGACTTGCGTGGACTAGAAGATCTCCTCATTTGAACTGCACTGTAGGTTCATCTGAACCTCCTCTGAAAGTCGCAACTTTTGGTGGTGGGATCAAGTCAATCCGACGGATGGTTTGCAAGATATCGATTGCCCTAGTTTGAAGTCGGAAACTGCCGAAACTGAAACTGCAACTATAGAAGTAAAGTTTGACCTGCGTGGACTAGAAGATCTCCTCATCTGAACTGTGTTGTAGGTTCATCTTATCCTCCTCTAAAAGCGCAACTTTTGGTGGTGGAATCAAGCCGATCCGATGGTTGGTTTGTGAGATATCGTCTGCCCTAGTTTGATGATGAAGCCACTAATGTTGACGCTGCTGATCTAGGGTTTGCTACTGTGGATATAAATTAGATTTATTGTACTATTTCTTTCTGCTGAATTATTGAAGATAAAAGAAGATTTGATCAAAGGTTTCCCCACACATTGTGGGGTTTGCCCCTGGCTAGCCGCCACATTTTGTGTCTCTTGTCTTGGCTTGTTTTCTGTCGATTGTTTAATGTTCTATCTGCACTTTACTTTATGTACATGTGATTGCTAATTTGTGGAATATAATAAGAAAAAGAAGTAAACTGTTATAAGCATAGAACATACCATAACTTAACATGGAATCAGAGCTGAGGTGAAGACAAAGCCCAAGCAAGAGCAAGAGCAATCACCGAAGAGAAGATTGGCAAGGCTATCCTAAAAGAACGACGGGGTCCTCAACACTCTTTCCTGCCGAAGACAAGCTCCGTGATAAAGTTGACTATCACGGATGGAAGATGTCTATCGATCTAACCCTTGAGGGTCAAGGAGTGTTGGATCATGTGAGAGGCAATATTGTTGAGCCTCCATCAAATGCACCTCCTGCTGCCAAGACCAAATGGAAGAACAGTGAAATTAAAGCAAAGAAGATCATCCAGGACTCTATCGACAAGCGCTTGTTGGCCTACATCTCTAAACTGGAAACCTCCAAGGAAATCTACGATAGACTGGTGAGTTTATTTAAAGTTAATGATGCAAATCAAGTTTTGTTTCTTAGAAATAAGCTGAAGGAAATTAAGAAGGGTAAAGATGAGAGTATGCAAGCATACTTCTTAAGAATCACCGAGATCAAGAACGATCTCCTATCTATTTGGGAGACTATTACTGATAGGGAATGGCACTCATGACTCTTGGAGGATTACCATCCGAATGGTACGTGTTCAGGACTACTCTTCTGAACAATAATGTAATTCTTGGTTTCGAGGAATTAATGGCTAGATGCATTCAAGAAGAAACAAGGGTAGAAGAGCAAGAAATGCCCATGCCTAAAGGTCCTCCCACTGCCTTTTCTTCTCATGCTAAGAAAATAAATAATTCCTAGACTAAATCAAAAGGAAAGGCCGGACCTAAGGATGGAAGAAAAGGGCGATGTTACATCTGCGATAAAGCATGTCACTATGCAAGGGAGTGCCCTGATAGAAAAGACTCACATCGGGATGATGATCAAAATCTCTCTGATGGCAATCAAAGGAATGACAAATTCAATAGCAAAGGTAAGAGGAGAGCTGGGAATCGAGGAAGAGGACAACCATTCAAGAAGGCTAGAAATTCCAGCAATGGAAGAAGGCAATGGAAGAACCTGGTGTCCATCTCGGCAATGGAAGACAAAGGCTACAAGGTAACCTTCACGATGGCAAGGTACGTAGATGGAAAAATAATGTTAAAGATGCTTTTACTCTTGGGTTTCGTGTTGATTCATTATATCAGGTCGATGGAAGTACGCTAGGTGTCATATCTTATGACAAATCTCTTCAGTTCGAACTTTGGCATCGAAGGTTTGCTCCCCTTCATTATAAAGCTCTACTCGGTGTAAGACAAATGGTGACAGGGATGCCCGAATTTTGAGTAGAGAAAGAAGGTGTATGTCCAGAATGTGCCGAAGGAAAGCTCAAAAGGGGACCATTCCCCTCAAGCCAAAGCAAGACCTCCGATATATTACAGTTGGTTCACTGAGGGATATCTGAGGCTGGCATTAAGAGGGAGACTACTACACCACATACTCCTAAGCAGAATGGTGTGGCGGAAAGGAAGAATCGTACGATTGTGGAAGCTGTCTCTATGGGTAGATGATGTAACAATGCTTGATGTGGAGGAACCCATGGATCTTATTTATCCACCTGAGCCTCCCTCTTCTAGGAAGAGGCCTTCATGGCTTAGGGGGATACTTGATGATGCTGAAGGACATGCTGCACCCCAAGGAACCTTCTGTGAAAGTAAGAAACCTAACAGGTATTAGGGATACCTGACCATCATGAGCACAATCATACAAAATGAGCCTTCATCATTCTCAGACGCCGTCAAGCATCAAGTATGGAAGGATGCTATGACCGAAGAATATGAGTCTATTATGAAGAATGATGTCTGGGAAGTAGTTCCCAGACCCCAGGACAAGACAGTTGTTACTTCCAAATGGATTTACAAGATAAAGCATGCAACAGATGGAAGTACAGAAAAGTATAAGGCTCGTTTTGTTGCTCGTGGTTTCTCCCAGAAGGAAGGTATAGACTATGATGAGATATTTGCACCTGTTGCCAGATATACGACCATCCGCTCGATCATAGCCCTTGCCGCTTCACAAGGATGGAACCTACATCAAATGGATGTCAAGACCGCGTTCTTGCATGACTCGATAAAAGAAGAGGTCTACGTGGAGCAGCCAGAAGGATTTGAGATTTATGATCGAAAATCTCATTTATGCAGGTTGAAGAAGGCTCTCTATGGGCTGAAGCAAGCACCTCGAGCATGGTATGAGAAGATCAATAGCTACTTGATGAAGTTGGGATTCACTAGGAGTGAAGCCGATCCTAACCTTTACTTTAAGGTTGAAGATGACAAGCCTCTCATACTGGTGTTGTATGTGGATGACGTCTTTCTAATAGGGGCATACCCTCTCATTCACAAATGTAAGAGGGAGTTGGCTCCTGAATTTGAAATGAAGGACCAAGGACTTGAAGTGTGGCAGAAGCCAAGGGAAATTTTCCTATCCCAAGGAAAATATGTGGTATAGATATTGGAAAGATTCGGTACGATGGACTGCAACCCTGTGACTACCTCGAGGATCTTAACTTTTAGAAGTTATATGGTAGTGAGACGGGTCTGGGACCAGTGGTACATACTCTGAGACTG
Organism: Pinus tabuliformis; assembly: GCA_031772625.1. Classification (NCBI taxonomy): domain Eukaryota; kingdom Viridiplantae; phylum Streptophyta; class Pinopsida; order Pinales; family Pinaceae; genus Pinus; species Pinus tabuliformis. The sequence goes on from CM062813.1 coordinate 144,740,107, forward strand.
ACTTTGTGTCAATGCAGTACTGGTCTGGGACCAGTGAGAGTGGTACATACTATGACGCTGACTTCGGGTCGGTTGAGACTGGTCTGGGACCAGTGGTACACTCTCTGAGACTGCGATACTGGTCTGGGACCAATGATAGGAGTGGTACTTACTATGAAGCTGACTTCGGGTCGGTCGAGATTGGTTTGGGACCAATAGTACGCACTCTGAGACTGACTTTGTGTCAGTGGAGGATGATACTGGTTTGGGACCAGTGGAGTTGTACTCACTATGACATTGACTTTGGGTTGGTTGAGACTGGTCTGGGACCAGTGGTACATACTCTGAGACTGACTTTGAGCCAGTATGATACATCCACGATCATTTCTTCTTCTTCATAATTCAGACAAAAGAAAAGCAGAACAAAACAATGCAAGAGCAGAGCAAAACAAAGCAGATCAATACAGATCAGTACAGGGCAGAATAAGACAAAGCAGAATAGGCAGAATAGAGCAGAGCAGGGCAAGGGTTAGGTTGTATAGGGCAGTGCATTTGATGGATGAACAGTAGCGACCGATAGACAAATTGCAAATGAAGTTCTCCCTAGGAGAGAGGGAGTGTTAAAATTGGCAACTAGGGCCAAACTTCATGTGGGTCATCTTATTCATGGCTGATAATATTTTTATTAGATTCCTCTCGTCGAGAGGTGTAGGATTGATATAAAGATCATCCGGTTTCGATATGTATTCATGGAGATATGAATTTATTTTGATTATGGAATTATTATCAAGCCGACCTACAACTCATATAGGCTCAGAAGCCCAACAATGGCATCTATTCAAACACCAACATTGTGTATAAATACAGGAGGACTTTTCCTCATTTGGACTCACTCATCTCATCACATCTCTCTCTATTGCGCCGAAAAGAGTCTCTTCTCTACTGCGCAGAAAAGGGTCTCTCCCTCACACATGTGAAGCCGGAAGCTGCTCAAGCTGCAACTGCAGAAGTAAAGATTGACCTGCGTGGACTAGAAGATCTCCTCATTTGAACTGCACTGTAGGTTCATCTGAACCTCCTCTCAAAGTCGCAACTTTTGGTGGTGGAATCAAGTCAATCCGACGGACGGTTTGCAAGATATCGACTGCCCTAGTTAGTCAATCGGTCCATGCTTGCTGTCCCATTCTGCCATTGCTGCACAATGTCATTGTTGTCCCATCATTGTTCTGTCCCATCATGCTGCTGTCCCATTGAACATTGTCTTAACATTCCTTTGCTGTCCCATTTACTATGCAACTATCCCTTGCCACTGCTGCCTAGATATATTGCTGTAGCTACTGTCCCTAACAATCATGCTATACCTTGCTGCTGTCCCCTTAGTCTTGCCATAACTTGCTGTTGTCCCATTTGTCTTAGCAGCACCATGTGGCCCAGCTGTCCCATTTACTAGTACTGTTGTCCTGGGCATGTTTAAGCCCTCAAACTCTCCATGCTGTACCTGTATTGAGGTGGTTAGGACTGCGGCCTACCACAATCCCACACTGTCCCCTACAGCCCACCTTTTCGCTGCCCCAAACAACCCTTCTTCAACTTGGCCTTCCCTTGGCCTCCTTTCAGCTGCTCGGTGCCTTGTTTTAGGCCTTAAAACAATCCTCCCTTTAAGCCGCATTAGGCCTGCGTCAAGGCACCATATGCCTGCAGCTAGGGCACCATTGGTATGTTAAGGACGACATCTATCTTCATCTTAACAGCGGCTAGGATACCCTTGAGATAGCGTAGGTTGGGGCTGCCTTCTTGCACTGTGTTAGCCCTTTAGGACAACATTAGGGCTGCCTTTAGGACAACGTTAGGGCTGCCTTTAGGACACAACGTTTAGGGCTGCCTTTAGGACAACGTTTAGGGCTACCTTAAAACAACGTTTAGGGCTCCCTTTAGGACAATGTTTAGGGTTTCCTTCCTTGAGCTCCTTTAGGTCAACGCATAGAACCCTTCCATCGCTTCGCTGGCCTGGCTTCTTTGTTGCTGCTAGGGCAACCTCTTTTCCTCCAACGTCTAGGGCTTCCACTCCTAGATTTCTCTTCCACTAAAACCTAAGACAAGTGGAGAGAAATCAAGATAGAAGTGTGTGTAGAAATGACTATCAAGTGGGTTATTTGGTTGCTCGCTGACCTTGACGAATTGTCTTATAACACGATTAAATTCATAACTCCATGAATACTTATCGGAATCGGATGATCTTTAGATAAATCCTACACCTCTTAATGAGAGGGATCCAAGAAAAATATCAGCTGCCATAAATAAGATGACCCACATGGAGTTTGGCCCTAGTTGCCAATTTTAACACTTCCTCTCAACTAGGGAGAACTCCATCCGTTGATCCATCTGTTCGACTGTACTATCTCTGCCATTAGTGCCCTGCACTGCTTTGCTCTGCTCTGCTGAACCATGAAGAAGAAGAATTGATTGAGATTGTCTCATACCATTCTTTACTAACCTGAAGTCAGAGCCATATGAAGAGAGTGTGTCATACCACTCTTACTGACTCGAAGTCAGTTTCATTGATCCCAGATCAATATCACAAGAGAGTGTCTCAAACCACTCATACTGATTCCAGATCAATGGAGGTCATCTTAGCATAGGGAGTACAATAGATACAACGATGCGTCCATCGATAATACTACTATGGTCCTTAAGCCCATTTCCCTGCTCATTGGCCAGAGGAGAGGTACTTCCCATGAGTCCCAGACTGCATGGGTAGGATGCTCGACATGAGGACCACTCATCATGTCCCTAAGTCGCCACAAGGTATCACAGGGGAAGGCTGAGCCATTCACCCTGTACACATCGCACCATTAGGGGAGGGTGAGTCGCCTTATTATCGCTTGTTGTTCCAAGAAGTACCCCAAGCCCCCTGGAGCTCCCAGAGCTCAGTGCATGCATCATGCAGGACCCTCATAAGAAGGTCTCTCAACGACTCCAAGTCGTTTGGGAAAGTCACAAGTTTAACCTTTCCCGAGGGCTTTGATAGAATGTCTGCGACTTGTACATCAGTCTCAATGCGATGGAGCCTCCTCGCTCATCGACGTACCATATCCCAGATAAGGTAGTATCTGATGTCTATTTGCTGGAGCAATCATAGAATACAAGATTCCTCAACAATCGAATCCCCCCTTGGTTGACACAGAAGATCATGGTGGTATCCATCATGTGTACAAACAACTCACTGAAGAGCTTCCGCAACCAGGTAGCTTCACACGAGATCATACTCGTAGCTATGTATTCAGTCTCAGTGGTGCTCAAAGCAACTGTCTTCTGCTTCCTGCTCATCCAGGATATCGAGCAGAACCCAAAGAGAATCAACACTTAGAAGTGCTCTTGAGATCCTCCACACTACCTGCCTGATCAACATTCGAATAATCATGCAGCTTCACATTTCCGACAGTGTATCTCAATCCATGAGAGATTGTGCCCCGAAGATATCTCAGAAGATTCTTGGCACCAATCTAGTGAGGCTCAACCAAATATGAGCCCAACATGCTAACTGCAAAACATATATCCGGACGGAAGTTCACCAAGAACATCAAAGCGAATGAGTTTAGGAAACTCAGAGGCATTTCCCAAATCTGGTCCAACATCACTACCACATAACTTTTGAAAGTTAAGCTCCATCAAGGTAGTCACGGGCTTGCAGTTCACCATTCAAAATCGAGAATCCAACTCTCTCGTACTTCTGCAAATGAGAGGGTCTGCACCTATCAGAAAGAGGTTGTCCTCATAAGGTGGCAATATGAGAGGTCTACCATCCACAACCTTCAAGCAATGGTTTGGATCGGCTTCACTCCTAATGAATCTCAACTTCATCTGACAACTATCAATCGTGTATCAATCCTTTCATACTACGCTCGGGGTGTTTTGCTTCAAGCCATAGAGGGCTTTTTTCCACCTGCATACATGGGATTCTTGATCATGAATCTCAAAACCCCTCGGGTTGTTCCAAACCTACGGACTTGCTACATGAGGGAATGGTCCCTATTATCACTCCAGGAAGCTCTCCTAGGTTGTAGCTTGGAGATGCATGGTAACATATAAATCTTTAATATCGTTCTCAGAACTATTGGAATGGATGATGGTTTGGTTCAAGTCAGATGACTATTTCAACTCTGTTTTCACTCAAGACATGCATGAACACCCTCAGCTTTACAAGGCTTTAGACCACTAATGTTCAATTGTTTATAGATTCAATGGATAGATGGAGAATACTGATTGTACCAACAGATGCATACATAAACACATATGAATGGCTAGCTATAGAAAGTAAATGAAGCTTGCAAATCTAATTTATCAACGCAGAGATAAGATGGCAGTTATCTGGCATTAGACACAGAAGAAAACGTGAATAACCTATTCAAGTGCAAGCTTAGAACAGAGAAGAAAATGGGAATTGAACATGTAACAACAAAAGAAGCTTATATTGCTAGAATGAAGATGAGACGTTGAGAGGAGCAGAGTCTCCACAGTCTCCAAAAGTTGAACCCTTGTTTCTTCTAACTTTCAGCCATTTATAGGCTTTTTACAATGCTCTCGGGCTCTCTAGGGCTCGAGATGTCTTAATCTATCCCCTCTGGCTTCTAACTACTTGATGCCATAACTAGACAAACATGAGCTCAAAGGTCTCTTTTCCTGACAAACACAGTGACCCAATTCTGGTAATTTCGCCGCGCTGTCAGGTGGCTCGCTCGTGCCAGCGGCGTTCCATGACTATTTCTGTTGGTTTGACTGCATCGTGTTGTTGTTTTTCCTCTTTCGGCCATGCCTTCCGTTATTTCAGTTCAACTGTCTGATTGCTACAAACGCTGACAGAGCCAACCACTTTCCTCCTCGGGTGACTGATGGGAAGCGGGGTACGGGGGCATATGGGCCGTTGGATGGGATGGATCGATGGTCAGGATGGTGGTCAAGCGATGGAGGGTGAACTACGGTGATGGTGAGGGCCATTGGATCGAGAGAAATGGACAGAGGAGATCGAACGCATGAGGCCTGAAGTCGTGGTGGGAGCGGAATAAGTTTGAGCCGTCAGATCTCAGATGAGCAGATCGTACGACTATCGGGCGGAGGAGGTGCTCTTAAGATAACGCCTGGGAGCGGTTTCATTTGAGTGGAAATGGTTTCTATCGGGCAGTAAGCGGTAAAGGTCGGAGCCCACCCGCTGCCATTCATCGCACACCACGTAGCAACGGAGGAGAGAGAGGAAATCACCTTTATCGGGCCGGTATACCTCTCACTTGTTGCTCGCGCGATATGCGCGACAGCCGTTAGATCTGGTGGGGTGATCTAATGGTGAAGATTGATCGAGCAGGTCTCGTCGGTCGGGTGAAGTGTGGGCTGTCAGATCGGTGGGGAGATTGACGGCGAGGGGACACAGAGGTACGTGATGTCCTCCAGAAATTGTGAAGGGCGTGTATGGGCGGAAAGGTAAGGTTTTGGGGGAGTTTTTTGCGCATTAGTGTATGGGTTAATTTACGTAGGGCCAAGGCGAAAGTGGGTTTGTTAGGATGTGAGGGTTGGGTTAGGGTATGAGCGGACGAGAATGGAAGTGGAAGAGTGAGGAAAGTGGGGTGATGGCTCGTGTGGGAACCTCTCCATGACAGCAAAACAGACCATTTCCTTCCTTTAGCCTTCAACATAGCAGTGCTGCACCTCAGGGCTAACAGTTCCCTTGTAAGATTTTCCTTCAGTACATCTCAGACATGTACCTTCATGCTCTTCTTGAATTCAGGCATCCCTGTCACCATCTGACTCACATCGGGTAGGGTCCCATAAAGTAGACCTCCGGTGCTATAGATGAGATGTGACAACTGACATGGTCCCTAATGGACCATCCTGCAACTTGATACAATTGCCAACCCTAAACCCATGAGTAAAAACATCTTTGAAAATTCTATTTTCAAACACGTACCTTTCCATCATTGAATGCCACCCTGAAACCTTTGACTTCCATTGCCGAAATGGACACCAAGTTCTTCTTGCGATCAGGTACATAAAAGAGATTCTTGTAAATGAATTGAGTTATCCTCATCCAATTGAGGGGTAACATTCCCTACACCCTTTCTGAGATAGGTGGCATCGACTCCATGTATAATCCCACGGTTGTTTCCATCTCTACCAAATTAGAGAGAGCACCCTTCTATCTGATGAAGTGCCTTGAAGCACTACAATCAATAAGCCAAATTCCCAAAGAGTCTGAAGGACAGGGCCAATACAAGATAACACTTCTTTATCTTATCAGAAACAACATTTGATTCTTCATATGTGGGGTTCCTTGCTTTCTTGAAGAGTCGACCGTTTCCTTGATGACCCGCATTACCTGTCATTCTCTGATCATTGAAGATGTCCTTGGAATTATTGTTATCATCATCAAATGATGTGTCCCTACCATTCGGACTCCTTCTCGTAATGGCCGAATCTTATTACAAACAAGGCATTTGCCTTTGCTTCCACCCTTAGATCTAGACTTCCCATCGAAGTGATCTTAAGGTAGGCCATCAGAAGCTTCTGTTGCGCCACTTGGATAATATTCTCTGCTTCGACTTCACCCTTGGTGAATTTGAAGAGGGATGAGGAATCCATTGATCCTTTTGTCCTTTCCCAACTGTCTTGGGTGACTGCTCTTTCACTCTTGCTTGGGATTTGTCTTCACCTCAGCTCCGATACCATGTTAATTTTAGGTATGTTCTATGCTTAGAGCAATTTATTTCAATTTTCACAGTTAGCTCAATATATTTTCCAGATTACCAATCACATCAGCATTAAAGTAAACTGCAGATAGAACATAAACATAAATCGCAGAAGACAAGCCAAGACAAGAGGACACAAGATGTGGTGCTAGTTAGGGACAAACCCAAATGTGGGGAAACCCTTGATCAATTCTTCTTATATGTTCTTCAATAGTTCAGCAGAGAGAGAGAGATAGTACATTTACAACAGAAGTCAACATTTTGAATTATCTTGATAAGAGCATAGATAATCTCTAAGAAGATGATACATGAGATCAGTTGAAGACATGTTGCGTCAATTGATTCTCCATGGTGACTCCTTCACCTATCATTGTGTTGCATCTCGTCATCATGCTGCACCTCATCGTGCTGCACCATGCTGCACCCATCATCATAATGTTGGACCTCATGACGATGCTGCACACATCATATTACTGCACCTTATGCTACACTGCTGTCCCATGTGTCATTGTTAAACCATGTTGTCATACAACATGTCTCATGTGCTTGCAGCACCATGCTTACCACTGCTATCCATGCTGTCCATGCTGCACCATGCTGCCATGCTGTCCATGCTTGCTGTGGTCCATGCTTGCTGTCCCATTGTGCCATTGCTGCACAATGTCATTGCTGCACAATGTCATTGCTATCCCATTGTGCCACTGCTGCACAATGTCATTACTGCCCCATCATTGTTCTGTCTCATCATGCTGTTGTCCCATTGAACATTGCCTTAGCATTCCTTTGCTATCCCATTTACTATGCAGCTGTCCCTTGCCACTACTGCCTAGATATATCGCTGTAGCTGCTGTCCCTAACAGTCATGCTATACCTTGTTGCTGCCCCCTTAGTCTTGCCATACCTTGCTGCTGTCCCATGTGTCTTAGCAGCACCATGTGGCCGGACTGTCCCATTTACTAGCATTGCTGTCTTGGGCATGTTTGAGCCCTCACACTCTCCATGTTGTCCCTGTTTTGAGGTGGTTAGGACTGCAGCCTACCACAGTCCCATGCTTTCCCCTACAGCCCACCTTTTTGCTGCCCCATGCTTGATCTCTTTCTTCACATGCTTGATTTCTTTCTTCATTTGCTTCTTCTCGGATAGATTGGTCAACCACCTTATGCTCCTTGTGGGAGCACTTCTTCATTGCTTGCTTCTAGTGTTAGTCAACATTTCTTCTTCACTTTTTTCTTAGTCAGCAATCTTATACTCCCTATGTGAGTATTTCCTTTTGTTGACCTTCGTTGCATTGTAGTACATGCCTTCGAGCATGTCATTAGTGAAAGAGATTCTTTCCTACTTGTTCATATCATAGAACTATTCCCATGACCCAATAATACACATATGATAACATGATTAAACTTTGATGCATACATACCTCATCTTGTGTAATATCCCGTTTCCGGGATATCCCTCAAACCCAAGCAAACTCCAACGAAACACGTCCAAATGATATAGTGACCGGGAAACTCAAAGTGATAAAAATAACAGTGGTACAACATATAATAAAGCGAAGATGAAAGATAAGCAGATACTCAAGAAATGCAAAGAGAAATGCTAAGCCATTTTATTATACTGAGTAATGGAAAGAGTACAAGAGGTGATCAGACATGTAGCACCTCGACTTGCACAAGGCAAGTGAAGAAGTACACTCAGAATAGCAAAGGAATGGCCTCTCTCTGAACTGCGTCCAAGCTGTTGGAGAACTGCTGTGCTGTTGCCACTCCTGGAAATCAAATGAGGATTTGGGGTTGTTCCCCTCAGAAAATGTTGAAACTCTGGAATCAAACTCTACTCAAGAAACCCAGAAAAATCCAGAAAGCCTTTCTTAAATAGCGGACCCCTGAAAATCACCCCCTTGGGGATCTACGATGTCCCTCAAGGCTCTGCGCTGGCACTGAATAGACTCCTCGAAAAATCCACCTGAAACTCTGCCAAAATCCTCCAGTATGCAAGGGTTGATCCCCTGCTCAATCCCTCAGCTCAAATCCTCCTCAAAACCCTCAACCTAGAACTCCCACCAAAAGAATTGCATCCCTCTCTCAAGACTGCGCAGTTATCCAAAATGCTTAGTTCCTCCTCCCTCCAAAGATCAATCCTCCTGCAAAAGACTGCTGAAAACTACCTTGCCCGAGCAGGCACTCAAAGTCCCCCGGGGCTAAGGGTGAGATCTCCGAACGGAGACACTCGATGCACTAAACAGTGCTGCAGACCAGCTAAACAGCCAGCGTGCTCTAAGTCGAAGTGACTAGCTCAAATGCACATAATCGAATGACAAAATGAGGAGGCTCCCCTCTCCTTTATAGTGTTGGCCTCTATCAATCCCAAGGCCCACCTCTTCCAACGCAGTCCCTTTCTTGCCACGTGTTCCTTTCCATCTGTGCAGTCCCTCCAAGTGTTTGCGTGGGCCCCATCTCTCCGTGGTCCTTTGGCCCTCTTGGCTCCCCTTTAAGTCACAACGTTGTGCTACTAGGAAGTGACTTTATTCGAAAGGTGAGTTATGTCCCCCTTTTCCTCACCTTTTTATTTATAAATAACTATAGAAGGCAAAATTGAGAAAAATCGAATATTCCAATTAGCCATGGCTAATTAGGAATATTACATCTTGATTCTCCTTTGATCATCTTTGCTTCATTTGGTTGTCCTTGGTGTGGCCCGTCTTGCTTCATCTTTGCTTGCCTGCATATCATCCTTTTTCTTGAATCCCATGAATGGGACTCCCAATGAGACATATGCGTTTGTTTATGAATCTTCTTTTGAAGATTCCATTAGAGGATCTTGAAGACCCTTACCTTGCAAATGTTTATTTCTTTTTGATGATGGAGGTCTTCTAAGATTTAATTATGATCAATTTTCCTTCATTGTGGATGAGGTCCTATACTAGGTATGCTCCTTCATGAATATCTTGAGCTATATCTACCATGCTCCTATATTCTAGAAGATATTTCCAACCATGCATTTTGTTCTATTTATAAATGCTCCTTCTGCATGAGTATTTTGAACTCTATGTACATCATGCTTCTAGATTCTAGAAGATGTTTCTAGCCATGCAATTTTATTCTATTCCTACATGTGCCTATACTAAAAACTTTGAAAGAAGACTTTAAGTAAAGAAGTAGACTTAGTCATAGTAGAGATTCGAAGGATCTTCTTTTGCTTCTTGTCTTCTTCTTTCATTTCTTGAGTCACATGAGCTTCTTCCCTTTTTCTTTTGTTGTTGTTGTCTTTCTTCAATTTAAGACAATTCCTTTTGTAGTGTTCATATTCTTGGCATACATAGAATTGGATTTTGGACATATCTCTATTGTTTGTTCTTCGTGGACCAAATTTGCCAAATTTTCCCTTTCTTTTGGCCATGTTTGCAAATGCTTGCTCCTTTGATCCCACATCTCCCTTTGCTTTGAGTCTTGTTTCCTCTATTTTGCATAGAGACCACATTTTACTTAGTGGGGTGGCTTCCTTCTTGGCATAAATGCTTGATGTGAAGTTGCCCCAATCCTCAGGTAGAGCATTCAGTACTACAGTTGTCATTTTTTTGTCAGACATGACTTCCCCTAGCTCTTGAGGTTGATCCCTCATCTCAGAGATCTTCATGAAGTAGGGAGCTATTCCTTCCTTTGATATCTTCATCTTGTATAACACATTTCGTAGAGATATCACTTCTCTAGCTGTGGTTACCGAGAATAGCTCTACTAGTTTGTCATAGATTTCTTTTGATGTTTCAAGTTTGGAGACATAAGGAATGAGAGAGTCTTTGATGGATTCTATTAAAATCCGTTGAGCTCTTGTCTCATCCTTATTATACTTGGCTAAGGTTTGAGCTTGTTCCTTAGCAGGAATAGTGACATTCCCTTTGATGTGTTTTAGGAGTTCATTTTCCCTGAGAAGTAAATCAATCCTCTTCTTCCATGCAATAAACTTATTGGTACCTACCAATTTGTTGCTTTCCTTGCAAAAAGACATTCACATACATTCAAAAGGGGACATATACTTACTTGATAGATTTTGAGATGTAGTGGACTTGCTTTCTCCTCAAAGACTTGATGGCTTACCTTAGATCTTGATGCTCTTCAAGTTGCTTTCTCCAAGTGGGCTTGCTTGATGATGAGATTTGCTTGATGATTTGTAGCTTGATGTATGTCCTTCTTTGATTTGCTCTTCTTGTAGGTGCCTTTGTGTAAGGCTCTTCTTCTTGCTTCGTTGTCTTCCTTGATGAATGATAGATGGTAGACCTTCTTGTCCTTGAAGTGATTGAGGCTTCTTGGCTAGATGCTTCAACTTTTGTAGGTGTCCTTCCTTGATGAGTGTTCTTGAGATGCCCTTTCCTTGATGTGTCACCTTAGCTTTGATACCATGTTGAAGAATCAAGGGCAATTAGGTGTAGTGTGATTCTTCTTCACTTGATAACAATTTGTGGAGTCTTTTTACTTTTTCTTGTTAGCTTAATCTTCTTCTTCTTCTTATAAATGCATTTGTGTGTACTTCATCAAACTGCTACCAAAAACATAAGGACAAGAACATAAGATGTTGGCTCTCTGCTAGGGCCAAAACCTCTCTTCTCTTGAGAGGAAAACCCTTCGGTGAATTTCTCTTATTGAAGCTTCTTATTGATCAATGCCAAACCCCAGACCCTTGACTAGAATGCCCTCCAAGCACAAGTCAAGTCCTTTCTCCTTTCTGCACTTTGTTCCCCGACACTTCCTTCTTTCGGCACTTCGTTCCCCGACACTTTGTCCTCCTTCTTCCGACACTTCGTTCTTCTTTCAACTGTTGGTAAACCTTGTTACACTTGCTCTAGAAGATATACCTTTGATGAGACCCTTTCCTTATAATGATCCCTTCCTTCTCTTCACCAACCAATGAACTTGTATGACTGTAATGGGAGGGCTATTATGACAACAAAGACAACCTCCTTCTCCTTGCACGTGTGACTGTAATAGGCTTTAAAACAACCCTATTACCTTCGCTTTTCTTCCTTGCTTCTACGCTTGAGTGGGAGGCCCTTTAGGCCTATGTCTCTAGCCCAAATGATGAGATATGTTTGATTGTGAGTCTCTGTTGTTATGACCACAGACAACCTTCCTTTTCCTCGCATGTGTGACTGCAACTACCCTAGAAAACAACATCCAATCTTCGCTTATACTTCTCCTTAACACTAGAGGCTTCTTGTCTTCATCCTATTTCGCTCTTTTCTTGGCTCCTTGATTTCGCTAATTTCAGAGATGATTCTGTTGTCTTTTGAGGGAGTGGACAACCTCTATATATAGAGGTCTGTCCCTCTTTTAGGTCGACTTGAAGATTGCAGGCCGACTTGTCTTCTTTGCTTTAGATGGGTTCTTTGTTGATGTCGTCCAATGGAGGAGACTTGTTGACTTTGCTTGGAGGCATTCTCTTTACTCTAATACATAAACAGACATGGTGTAACATGCCCTTAAGGTCTTCAACATTTTATTTTGACTCTTTGACTCACCTATAGCACTTTAACATGTGCTAGACCTATTTCAATGAGCAAGAAACTCATTGACATATATTATAAAAATAATATTTCTTTTCTTGAATAAGTACATATATCAAAAGTACATTTATGACCGAACCTACTTACATTTCCTTCAACACATCTGAGACTAGAACACTTGTCTGATGTTACCGTAAACTAACACTCCCTCTTAGTGAGGAAGGTGTTCTACACTACACCCATATGTTCTCTGCATGAACTGAGATGAAGAACATTTTGTAGCTGGACTAGCACACGCTGCTGATGTTGACTTTTGTTGCACCTCCTTTCTTCACATCTCAACTGATCTGATTCCGTGTCACTCGAAATCACTTTGAAGAAGTCAACCTGACAACACTATCCATCAACCATTGTGCATACTCTGATCCACCTGCTACTAATTGTAATTGAATTAGTCCTCATCTACTATGTCACTGCAACTATCCCTTGAGTCTCTAACTACAACTAGCTTTGCATTGTCTACTCAGCATCTGATTGTGCCCAATTGGCTTTGCAACTGCCTCTCACTTATTTGACTGCAACTAGCTCTGCACTGTCCCTCAAGATTTGACTGCGCCTTGTTGACGCTTTGATCCTCCTGCTGCACTATACTGTGGGAAAAGGTAATGATCTGTGTGAACAGTGACTGGATCTGATATAGAGTTCCTGTTGCTCACCTGTGGATCTTGCCCAAACTGGTCACTGAAGCATCATGCTCTTCCATCTGGAGGTATCGCTGCTATCAATGTGAATTCCTCCAATCTAGAGGTCAACTCATCTATCTCTGTTGAAGGTGCTGTTTGCTGCTGCCCCTTCTTGTCCTTCTCCCTGTTGGGACACTAGGTGACGTAGTGACCAAGCTCACCACATCTGAAGCATTTGACCTTTGACAGGTCCTTTTTCTTCTTCTCACCTTCTTTTGAGTTCTGTCCCTGACTGAGACCCTTCTTCGCCTTCCCTTTACCTGTAAGGGCTATGCTTTTTTCTTCCTCCTCAACTTTCGATCCCTTGTTGTTGCTGCTGCTGGTAGCACCCTCAATGAGACTGAGCCTCAACTCCTCCTAAGTGAAGTCACTCACAGGTGTTCCCATCTTGGTAGTTGAACTCGTCTAGCGATCCCCTGAACAAAGGTCCGCAATTCCCTGGTAACCCGTTTAGAGATGTCTGCACCATTTCACCATCAACTGGTTTTTCTTCAACAGTGGCAAGCTCATCTCGGAGGTCACACTCTCACCCTTATGCATCTTTGTTGTCCTCAGCTTCTTCTTGAGAATCATCTTACGATTCTCAGACGGTTCCTGGTATACCTTCACAACGACATCCCACATGTCCTTTTCCATATTCTTATCTGCAATATGTGGGACAATGTGATCCCAAACTGCGTCTAGTACCATCCTCTTAGTCTTGGCCATCTCTTTCTTGAAGGTTGCCAAGTGTTGCAGATCTGTTGGTTTTGCAATGACATTTGTCACAAACTCCTTCAAGCCATGCTCATCCAGTAGGAATTGCATTATGGCTTTCCAAACGCCAAAATTAGAGGCTCCGTCAAGTCTATCCTAATCTTTGAGTCTTGTTGTGGCCATCTCTGTGAAACTCAAATAAATTGGAGAAATATGTGTTGGAAATCTGCTACACGCACTTCCTCTCCTCTGGAATGCGCAAATTTGATACTGCACTTGCCTCTGGTGTTCTTTCTAGAGCTTGCAGTGCTTGTTTCTTTTACTGGGTAACTCGCTCTACCTCTCGAAAGTCCTCCGAAATTTGGCACATGCACTGCTAACCCTGAAACTTGCATTGGCTGGACTGGAAAGTCTGTTGTGGCCTTCTACTGCTATAAATCACGACCTCATTTCCTCCTTTGCAAAACTGGAAACCCTTTGAGAAATAAACTGGAAATTCCCTCTTAGTGCAATTTTCTCTTCTCACCCTGTGCAGATATGCAATTGCAAACCCTTGCTGCAAATCTCTATGCTTGGATCTACTTTGCGAATCAACTGATTGTCTCACTGAAACCCTCTATCTGACAAATCCACTGCTTGCTGCTACTGCTTCTAGACAAATCAAACTTTTCCTTCACCTTGAATTGGAAATCGATTTTTTTGCCCCAACAATTCACACTGCCTGGATGGCGTTTGCAAATATGGAGAAAGTGCTTCAAATCTATTGGAAAATGTAACTAGGTTCTCTCTTCATTAATGTATTTGAGTTTATTATAAAATGTATATTTCAAAAGAATAAAGAAAATAATTTTATTGTATCAATGACTTATTAAAGCATGGATTTCATGATTGCGTCATCATTATATTAGTCAAAGTCCCTATTGTGGATACCTAGGATTAATATTGAGTCAAAAGAGTCATTGTACATTTAAAGAGACCCTTCTTGGGCTTTTGAATCATGTAAAAGGGTTTATTATCGAGTCAAATGTAATTTATGTAACCTCCACACCAAGTGGGCCTAGAAGAGATCAAGTCGGCCTAAGGACACCAATTCGACCTCACTTAGAGCCTATAAATAGAAGGAAGTTGAATTCATTTGGAGTATCTCATCTCAAGCTAGTTTGATATCTCTAAGGAAGTTGGAGAAGTGCAAAGTAGGTGAAAGAAGCCTAAAGGAAGTGCACTAGTTTGGGAGATCGAAGTCTTTCAAGTGTTGTTGTTGCCAGTTGTTGCTCGATGCCGTAAGTTGCTGCATAGTTGAAGTTGCTGGGGTGGAAGTGCTGCTGCAAAGGAGCCAAATATCTGGAAGGCTGACTTGGTGTGGAGGGAAGGTTTGGTCTTTGTCTAGGTTGAAGAATTTCAAAGAATACTATTGAAGGAAGAGAATTTTTTGACGAGGTTTTCCCTCGAGGGGGGTTTTGCCCTTGCATAATGCCTACATCTTGTGTCTTTTGTTTTGTGATCTTCATACATACATAATATGGTAATTTCTTGATGAAAGATAAGATAATAAAGAAGTAAAAAGCCAACATAACTCACAAGTAATTATCAAGAAAGAGGAATCAAACCCTAATCTACTTGCATTGATTTCTCAACAAGATCTCCCTCTGAAACTGCATGATGTCTCTTCTTTGCTTCTGAGACTCTGATTTGATCAACAATGCTCTAATACCATTTGAAATTTCCACAAATTCACCATCTGGAGTTTATTCTTCTAATTGTTA
The DNA here is from genome assembly GCA_031772625.1 of Pinus tabuliformis. Taxonomy (NCBI): domain Eukaryota; kingdom Viridiplantae; phylum Streptophyta; class Pinopsida; order Pinales; family Pinaceae; genus Pinus; species Pinus tabuliformis. The sequence continues at coordinate 144,755,516 of CM062813.1, forward strand.
GCAGTTTCTTTGTTTACAATAAATAACGAATAAATCACTCATGCATTCTTCACAATAAAAATACGTCGTGTTAGTGAAATAAGAGCTTAGAAATAAATGCACATACACAATGAAAGTGACACCAATATTTTTGGACTAAACATCCTCGGAAAAAACCTGAAGGAAAAACTGATGCAGTAGATGAGGGTTTATTATTATGTAGCAATTTGGAAATTATTACAACTGGATGCCCAACTGGCTATCCTCTGGAAATATACTGGCAAAATAATTTGGAGATCCCAAATCTCCTTTGCTAATAAACTCTGACTCCTTTGGCCTGCTCGAACCCCACACTGGCTACTCGCACTGTAGCCTTGAACTTGCACTACTGGTTATGGAACCACTCACACTACTGGAAACTGGCTCAAAATGAGTCGTCCTACCTCCCTTTGTCATTGGAAACCACTCGCACCTCCTTCCGGAAATAGATCTGACCTTTAGATGCTGATTGGTGGCTCTTCTGGCTACTCACACTAGTGTTTCTAGCTATTTGCACTGTTTGTACAACTTCCTCTGCAGATGTATTCAACTTCCCTTTTCCTGCCACTCTGACACTAGAAAATCACTAGGAAACTCTTTGAAATCTTGCTCCCAAATTATCTGTTGCTCCCTCTTTGATGCTCTCCCTCTGGCTCGAAATGTGCCCTCACTGAAACAATGAACTAGGTAGCTCGATCTGCCACAATGGTCACTTGATGGCTTTGATGCTATCCCCAATCCCTTTGATCTGCTCTTATAATCTCTTGTTGTGTCTTCAATGACCACGATTTAATCTCCACCGACAACTAAGATTAATTAAAATTCATCAGTAAAAGTCTTTAGAACAGTTTCGAACATCCTTAATTAATTATCTTTAATTACCACTTTTCCTAAGTTAGACTTAGGACATATTTTAATTATGGCAAATTAATTTAATTAAGGTGTTTCCCAAGCTTATCTCGCAAAATCTGGGTTTTGGAGATTTAGTGTTCCTTATCGTCTTAGCATCATCTGAGACTAGAACACTTATCCGATGTTGTTATACACTGACAAGCAATGAAGCTCCAGTACATATCCACAAATGAGTAGATTGCAAACATTCTCACCAAGCCTCTGTCTAGAGCGAAGTTTGTATACTTTAGAGACAAGCTTCGCATGATGCATAATGTCTCCCTCATTGAGAGGGAGTGTTGATGCCTTTGCCGGATCGGGCAGATCATCTCTTGAGAAGCCATGCTGTTTTGGCTGGGTCATGCTGATTTGACCAAAGAAGTTGTATATATTCACTTGAGTAGTCGTGTTGATTTGGGCAAGGGTGAATGGTCTAGGGAAACTATAGGATTGGAGATACCCTAAGTAGCCATGAAGGACTTTGGCTGGGTCATGCTAATTTGACGAGAGGAGATTGATATAATTCACCTAAGAAGCCATGAAGGGCTTTGGTTGGGCCATGCTAATTTGGCCACGGGTGAATAGTCCAAGGGCAGATCCTCTCTTGAGAAGCCATGGACTTTGGCTGGGTCATTTTGATTTGACCATAGGGGATTGATACATTTACCTAATAAGCCATGCTGATTTGGCCAACAGTAAATGGTCTAGGATACTCACATTGTCTACTTCGGGATGTAGTGATCTATAGATGTTTATGTGAGGAGTCACATTGCCTACTCCAGGATGGAGTGATCTATATATGTGCATATGGAAAGACACTACATCAACATAGCAGGCTCATGAACTTTTCTTATGGAGGAGAAATTTCAGCTAAGGAGAAATCTGTTGCAATCAAGGAGAATACCTCCCTCACCAAGAGGGAGTGTTGATTTTTGTGTAGCATTGGGAGGTATCCCTGCATGCTTACGTTGGGCTAGAAGAATTATGAAGAATTAAATTAAAAAAATGATTTTTGAATGACAAGTCGGCCTAGGAGGGTGAAGGGACTGTCCCTTGGGTTATTTCACTCCATTCGATTAGTATATATAGGTGATGTTACATTTCGTTTTTTCCACCAAGCAAGAACAAGTTTGAGCAAGGAGAAGTATGATTTTGGAGTTCATCTTTTCTTCATTTTTATCTCTATCTTGGCCGCACGTGTGAGGAGAAAAGGCAAGTTTGGCCAACGTTGTTTAGACTTTGATCTCTGTTTTGACTGCGTTTTTGACGTATGTTGATTGAGCAATTTTACCTCAGATTTGACTGCAATTGACCAAGGGTTTGACCACAATTTGCAAGTGTGGATTTGACAATTGTCTGACTAGCTGCAGGGCCACACATGTGGGTTGATCGCAGGGCCGAAGTTGACTACAAGCAACAGTTTGAACAAGCATTGATTTTGGTTGTTTTGATTGGTTTTGACCAAGGATGACTTACTAAAGATTGACCGGGTTTGATTGGTATTTTTGACTTGGACATTGGCACAAATTTCTAAACAGATTGTTGATTTATAAACTTCGCTGAAGAATAATTTATCCTATAAAAAAGTTGCAGGGTTTCCCAAGTTAAAATTATCACCTCTATTGTGCATGGTTGTCTTTCTACGATCTTTACTGTTTTTGTTGCATTTATTGTTGATATTTTTTGTAGTGTAATTGCTTAATGATATCAGTGGCATAAGGAAAAATCAGTAGGACGTAATTATCTAGCAGAAAGTAGCCTTCTACTGTACATCTTGTAGAAAATTCAACATGTTGGTGTAGAGATGTATGTTAGGGACTTTGTTTTGGCTCTTGGGTTAGTGGTTAGCTTAGCTGTGAGAGCAAGCTATACCTAGGAGATTGAGATCTTAGCCTTTGGGGCAAGTAGCAGGAACTATGCTAAGGTAGTATTGTTTATTAATAAAGTGAGATTATAATTTGCACAATTATCTTACGTGTGGAACACTAAGTTTCTTAACACAATGATGTGAGATACATGTATCCAATATTGGGTGCATAAAGCCCCTTAAAACATGGTACGCTAATAATCTAATCTAATTTAATATATATATATATATAGAGAGAGAGAGAGAGAGAGAGAGAGAGAGAAATGAAAAATAGATAGGGATCTAATTTTTTTGAACGTGTGAAAATATAACTTTATCAAATGATCAAACGTTAAATGATTTACAAGCTCAGGCATGCCTTTATAGCACATTTAAAATGCTAAAATTTTGTTTAAGTTTGTTGCTTTAGTGGGCCACTTGTTAGACATGTGAGGACACACAAGTTTCATGTTTTTGACATGTATGGGATATGTGTATAGCACAAGGCACATATCCCATGCATGTTACAGTTAGACACATGAGGCCCATGTATTTCATGTATCCATGCATTTGACATGTGGATATGGAGTATGTAGGGGTCTAAGTGTTGAAATTGGCAAATAGGGCCAAACTCCACATGGGTCATCTTATTTATGACAACTGGTATTTTTCTTGGATTCCTCTCTCGGAGAGGTGTAGGATTGATCTAAAGATCATCTGATTTTGACATGTACAAATGAAGTTATGAATTTATTTTGGCCAAATTGTCAAGGTCAACCAACAAACTTATGTAGGCTTGGAAGCCCAATAGTCACGTCTATTCATCTTCAACGTTGCGTATAAATAGAAGGTGACTTAGCCTCATTTGGACACACTCATCTTCACACTTCTCTCTCTCTCTCCTCATTGATTGGGTACAGATTTCTGGGCCTCTCTCTCTCCACACATCTGAAATTTTAGGAGGTCGAAATTCAGGAGAGTGAAATTTCAAGAGGCTGAAATTCAGGGGAGCGAAATTTTAGGAGACTGAATTTTTGGGCAGCTTTCTCTCTCACATGTGTGAAGGAAAGGAGGATGAAATTTTTGTTTTGGGCGCTGATCAAAATTCTGGGACAATTTGACCATGCGTTGACTTGTTTGACTGCGTTTTTGGGCGAGGTATTTTTGTTTGGGTAGGCCACATCTATGGGCACAAAAATTGAGGCCAAACTTTGACTTTGATCAGCGTTCACTGCAGCTAGGGTTGACCGCAGGTTGGCTATTTGACCAGATTTGACTGGGCTGAATTTGACTGATTTGAGCGCTGTTTTATCTTGCTGTTTGGAGGCCGAAGTTGACTGAAGTTGACTGATTTGTTGAGGGTAAAATCTGCCCTATTGACCAACGTTGACTTTTCTAGTTAGGGCTCTTTTGCTGCTGTTATAAATTATCAGATTTGTAAATTGTACACTCTCTTCGCTGAACTATTGACTAAAAGAAGATTTGATCAAGGGTTTTCCCACATTGGGGTTTGTCCCTGGCTGGTGCCACATCTTGTGTCCACTTATCTTGGCTTGTCTTCCACTATTTATGTTTATGTTCTATCTGCATTTTACTATCATGTTGATGTGATTGCTAATCTGAATATTGATACTGGGCTAATAAAGAAATTGAAGTAAAATTGCTCTAAAGCATAAACATACCATTGTTGCTTAAAATTAACATGGTATCGGAGCTGAGGTGAAGACAAAGCCCAGGCAAGAGTGAGAGAAATCACCAAAGGCAGTTGGACAAGGAAAAAAGGTTCAATGGGTTCCTCTTCCTACTCCCTCGCTGAAGACAAGCTCCATGATAAATCTGACTATTATGGATGGAAGATGTCTCTTGATTTGACCTTGGAAGAAAAATAAGTGATGGACTATGTGCAGGGTAAAATCTGTGAACCTCCTTGAAATGCATCGGCTACTGCGAAGGCCAAGTACAATAGGGCTGAAGTCAAAGCAAAGAAGATTATCAGGGATTCCATTGACAAGCATCTGGTGGCCCACATCTCCAAATTGAAGACCTCCAAGGAGATCTATGACAGGTTGGTCAGTGTGTTCAAGGTTAGTAATGCTAATCAAATTTTGTTTCTCAAGAATAAGTTGAAGGATATTAAGAAGGGCAAGGACGAGGATATTCAATCCTATTTCTTGAGGATTACTGAGATCAAGCATGATCTAATCTCGATTGGAGAAGTCATTCCTAACAAGGAACTTACTCTCACCACCCTTGGAGGAATCCCACCTGAGTCGTATGTATTTAGAATCGTCGTCCTCAACAATGATCGAATTCCAGGGTTTGAAGAATTGATGTCGAGATGCATTCAAGAAGAAACAAGAATGGTGGAGCAAGAAATGCCTTCTAGTAGAAGCAACCCCATTGCATTCTTTGCTCATGCCAAAAGGAGAAATAATGCGGGGTCGAAAGGTCATTTCCATGGAAAGCCTAGATCTAAGGGAGGAAGGAAGGGCAGGTGCTTTGTTTGCAATAAGTTTGGCCACTATGCAAGGGAGTGTCCAAATAGAAGGGACACATCGCATGATGATGATCACAATCATTCCAGGGGCAACTTCAACATCAACGATCAAAGGAATGGCAGGTCGAATCGCAAAGGAAAAAGGAATGCGAGACATCAAGGAAACTGTTTTCCCTCCAAGAAATCAAGGAACTCCAGGTATGAAGAATCTAATGTTGTTAACAATAAGCAAAAAGAGTACTATATTATATCGGCCCTCTCCACTGCCTCTCCTCCGGACACTTTGGGAAATTGGTTGATTGATAGTGGTGACTTAAGGCACTTCACTAGATACAAGGAAGCCCTCTCCAATCTGATAGAAAAGGAGATAAACTTGGAGATCATCCTTGGAGAACCTTTTAGTTGAATTAAGGTAACACCATTCATTTGCAAGAAGTACTATATGTACTTGATCTCAAGAAGAACCTGGTGTCCATTTCAGCCATGGAGGACAAAGGATGGAAAGGTACATGTTTGGAAAAGAAATTTTAAAGATTCTTTTACTCTTGGGTTCAGGGTTAACACTTTGTATCAAGTTGGAGGAAGTCCATTGGGAGCCATGTCTTGCAACACATCTCTATAATCTGAACTATGGCATTGGAGGTTTGCCCATCTTCATTATAAGGCCCTACCCGATGTGAGATAGATGGTGACAGGTATCCCTGAGTTCAAAGTAGAGCACGAAGGTGTATGTCTGAGATGTGCTGAAGGAAAACTTACAACAGGACTATTCCTCTCAAGTAATAGCAAGATCACATATATATTGCAATTGATCCACTCCGACATATCTGGTATGATGCCCATAAACTCTTTGGGAGGATACTTATATTATTTCACATTTACGGATGATTATTCTCGCAAGACTTGGATCTACTTCTTGAAGAAGAAGGATGAAGTGTTCACGTGGTTCCGACACTTCAAAGTCTTGATCAAAAACCAATTCGAGAAGAAAATCGAGATATTGAGGATTAATAATGGGACCGAGTACGAATCCAATGAATTCCAAGATTATTGTAGAGAAGCTGGCATTAAGAGGGAGACTACAACGCCATACACTCCTTAGCAGAATGGTGTGGCTGAAAGGAAGAATCGCTCTATTGTAGACGTAGTTCGTGCCATGCTTCATGATCAAGGCTTTCTGAAGTTCCTATGGGATGAAGTTGCAAATATCGCCATGAGAACTATCATTGAAAATGAGCCTTCATCATTTGAAGAAGCCGTGAAGCATAAAGTATGGAAGGATGCTATGAATGAAGAATACGAGTCAATTATGAAGAATGATATCTGGGATCATGGATGTGGTCCCTAGACCCCAGGACAAATCAGTTGTCACTTATAAGTCGCTCTACAAAATCAAGCATGGAGCTGATGAAAGTGCAGACCCTCTCATTCACAAATGTAAGAGGGAGTTGGCTTCTGAATTTGAGATGAAGGACCTAGGACCGATGCACTATTTCCTAAGGTTGGAGGTCTGGCAAAAGCCAAGTGAAATTTTCCTCTCTCAAGGAAAATATGTTGTGAAGATATTGGAAAGATTTGGGATGGTGGACTGCAAGCCTGTGACTACTCCGATGGAACTTAACTTTAAGAAGTTATGTGGTAGTGCTACTGGACCTAAATTGGGAAATGCTTCTGAGTATCGTCAACTCATAGGAGCACTGATGTTCTTGGTGAACTCTCGTTCGGACATATGTTTTGCAGTTAACACATTGAGCCAATATATGGTTGAGCCTCATCATATACATTGGATTGGTGCCAAGAATCTTTTGAGATATCTTCGGGGCACAATCACTCATGGATTGAGATACACTGTCGGAGATGTGAGGTTGCATGGTTATTTTGACGCTGATTAGGCTGGTAGTGTGGTGTATCGCAAGATCCCTTTTGGATGTTGTTTTTCTTTGGGTTGTACCTCGATATCCTGGATGAGCAGGAAGCGGAAATCGGTTGCCTTGAGCACCGCCGAGGCCGAATAAATAGCTGCTAGTATGGCCTCCTGTGAAGTTGTCTGGTTGAGGAAGCTCTTTAGTGAGCTGTTTGGACCAGTGTTTTTAAAACCGTTTTCAAAAACCGGTTACTGGTCAAACCGACCGGTTAGCAAGGCTGCCGGTCCGAACCGGCCAAAAAACCCGGTTTGACTTGGCATTTCACCTTTTTTTGGCCCTAACCAGTGAAAACGGTTTTAGGCACACCCACCGTAAAGTTTAAAAATCATATTTTCCACTGTGTTTCAGGGGTTTTGGGGGGAAAGCAAGGGTGTTTCAACCCTAACAATGTTAGCAATTAATGGTAATGTTAAATTCTTAAAGTAAAAGTGACATTTCCTTTAATTTTCATTTTCATCCTTTTACTTAAATTTTTAACATTACCATGAAATGACTCAGGATGTTTGAGAGTGGTTTCGACCTCATTGGATTTCATATGGAGAAACTAGAATTTTAGATTTCACTCAAAATTCAACAGACTTAATGGTTTTCAGGATTTCATGGTTTGGGGCTAGACAATAAATGCAATCGGAGCTCCAAATGATGAGCAAAACTCCTGATCTAGATGCCATTGTGTTGGACAATATTGATCCAACATCAGAATCGGTGGAGGAGACTGAAGAACCTGTGTTTGAGGCTGATTTTGATATCGACATGGCTTTAGCGAGGGATGATACAGATTATGTGGTGGCATCAGAACTAGGATCAATAGCGGCATCAAGGAAAGGCAAAGAACCAATGGAAGGCACTAGTCATGCAGGTCGACAAACTCATGCTTCCATTAGGTCCACTTCTATTGTCATTGGTGGCATTAATACTGAGGTTGCAGATCAGGCTGAGGCATCCTCAGACTCTGAACCAGATGATGTCTATGACTCTATGTAGCTCCTGATGATGATCCTGTGTCTAGTAGTGGTGATAAACTTGATGATTGATCATGTGTACACTGTAGACTTGTAGTAGGTCAATGGCCTCATAGCTTGCCGCATTGTTTTTGGACTTTATAGGCCATTTAGAGCCTCATTTCTTATGTATTTTGCTATTTTGTCGATGATATGTATTGTACTCGATGCCATTTTGATATATTCACCTTTACATGGTATATAAATGAGCAAAATTTGCATATTTTGTCTCTATTGGCTTGGAATCATGGTTTTACATCTTAAAAATAGTTTTGTTTCATTAAAAATTAATTATTTAATGTATTTTTTTAAAACCGGTTCGTTTAGACCAAACCAGTCCCGGTTAGACCGGTTCTGGTCGGTAAACCGGTTCATTAGGTGGACCGGTCCGGTCACCGGTTCCGGTTTTAAAAACATTGGTTTGGACATGTACTGGACACCACCGTGATCCTCTGTGACAACTAGAGTGGGATCCAATTATCAGAGAAAATCCTGTGTTTCATGATTGATCCAAGCATATAGATATCAGGTACCATTTTATCTGAGATATGGTACAACGAGGAGCAATAAGGCTCCATCACGTTGGGACTGATGAGTAGGTTGCCGATATTCTGACAAAGACCCTGGGGAAGGTCAAGTTCTTGGCCTTCCGAGAACGACTTGGAGTCCTGGAGAGACCCTCTTATGAGGGTCTTGTATGAGATGGACATTGAGCTCTGGGAGCTTCAGGGGGCTTGGGGTACTTCTTCGAGCGATGAGCAACCATAGGGTGAGTGGTTCAACCTTCCCCTGCGATGCCCCTTGGCGACATGTAGGCAGGATGAGTGGTTCATCCTTCTCCTATTGAGATATCCTACCCATGCAGTCTGGGACTCATGAGAAGTACCTCTCATCTGGCCAATGAGTAGGGAAATGAAGACAGGGACCATAGTACTACCGATGGACGCAATGTGTACTACCATACTCCCTATGCTAGGATGATCGATATTGATCCACGATCAATTGGAACTGACTTTGGGTCAGTAAGAGTGATATGCGACACTCTCTTTTGATTGGAACCGACTTCGGGTCAGTAAGAGTGGTATGACACACTCTCCTTTAATTGGGACTGACTTCGGGTAAGTAGAGAATGGTATGATACATTCTCAATCTTCAGCAGAGCAGAGCAGTGCAGTGCATTGATGGCAGAGATGGTACAGATTGGCAGATGGATTAGTAGATGGAGTTCTCCCTAGTTGAGAGGGAGTGTTAAAATTAGCAACTAGGGCCAAACTCCACATGGGTCATATTATTTATGACCACTGATATTTTTCTTGGATTCCTCTCTCCGAGAGGGGTAGGATTGATCTAAAGATCATCCGATTCTGACATGTACAAATGAAGTTATGAATTTATTTTGATTATAGCCAAATTGTCAAGGTCGGCCAACAAACTTATGTAGGCTTAGAATTCCAACAGTCATGTCTATTCATCCTCTACGTTGCATATAAATAGAAGGCGACTTAGCCTCATTTGGACACATTCATCTTCACACTTCTCTCTCTCTCTCATTGATTGGGTACATATTTCTGGGCCTCTCTCTCTCTCTCCACAAGTTCGAAATTTCATGAGAGCGAAATTTCAGGAGGCCAAAATTTCAGGAGACCGAATTTTTGGGCAGCGTTCTCTCTCACATGTGCGAAGGAAAGGAGGATGAAATTTCTGTTTTGGGCGTTGACTGCGTTGATCGAAATTCTGGGACAGTTTGACCATGCGTCGACCAACAACGTTGACTTGTTTTACTGTGTTTTTGGGTGAGGTATTTTTGTTTGGGCATGCCGCATTTTTGGGCACAGAAATCGAGGACAAACATTGATTTTGACCAACGTTGACTGCGGCTAAGGCTGATCGCAGGTTGGTTGTTTGATCAGATTTGACTATTTTGAGGGCTATTTTATCTTGTTGTTTGGAGGCCGAAGTTGACTGATTTGCTGAGGGTCAAATCTGGCCTGTTGACCAACGTTGACTTTTTTGGTTAAGGCTCTTTTGCTGTTGTTATAAATTATCAGATTTGTAAATTGTACTCTCTGCTGAATTATTGAAGACTAAAATAAGATTTGATCAAGGGTCTCCCCACATTGGGGTTTGTCCCTGGCTGGTGCCACATCTTGTGTCCACTTGTCTTGGCTTGTCTTCTACTGTTTATGTTTATGTTCTATCTGCATTTTACTATCATGTTGATGTGATTGCTAATTTGAATATTGATACTGTGCTAATAAAGAAATTGAAGTAAAATTGCTCTAAAGCATAGAACAGACCATTGTTGCCTAAAAATAACACCAAGACATATCATAAATCTTTGGCAGTACAAAATATGCTCTTTTATTGCAAACCATAATAAAAGCACTCATTAGTTAGTTAAAGGATCAAAAAGACATTAGAGAATTATATCCCTACATTTCTTTCATTAGGTGTAGAAGCCCATAAATCCATGTTTGAGTTGGAGGACATGGTACACCCGATAGTTCAAGTTAGTGAGTCCATAATTGTAGTTGAGGCACGTGGCCACATTGTGAAAATTCGCTTGAAAAAACAACAACTAGAATTAATTCTTCTAACAGATAAAATTATTCAGTTTATTTTGCTACGGCAAAATAACGAATTAATCACATTGCAATTTCTTCACAAATAAAATGTTGCAGAAAATAAATTGGAAATTGAGAAATAATATGCACACACACACTAAAATTTGACACAATTATTTTTGGACAATTGTCCTTGGAAAAACCCAATGCAGGAAAACTGGTGCAACAACTAAGGGTTTTATTATTATGCAACAATGAAATTATAAGTACAATAAAAGGGATGCCAAATTGGCAATCCTCTTTGAGAGAAACACTGACAAAATCATGTAGGTAATTTTACCCTCCTCCACATGCAATCCCGACTCAATCTGACATCTCAAACTCAACGATCCAAGCCCTTTGCGCAACCTGTAACTCACACTGCTTGGATCTTCTACTACTCAAGTCGTTTTGCTTGTTGTTGACTCAGGAAGTGTCTCTCTTGCCCTGTGGGAAATTTTCCCGGCCTCTGGAATCTAAAACAACCTCCACTCCAACTAAATTGAATTGCCTCCTTGAGGATACTGTGTTGAATAATCTAGGGCAATTAGGTGTAGTGTGATTCTTCTTGACTTGATAACAATTTGTGGAGTCTTTTTACTTTTCTTGTTAGCTTAATTTTCTTCTTCTTATTAATGTATGTGTATGTACTTCATCAAACTGCTACTAAAAACATAAGAACAAGAACACAAGATGTTGGCTCTTTGCCAGGGCCAAAACCTCTCTTCTCTTGAGAGGAAAACCCTTTAGTAAGTTTCTCTTATTGAAGCTTCTTATTGATCAATGCCAAACCCTAGACCCTTGACAAGAATATCCTCCAAGCACAAGTCAAGTCTTTCCTTCTTTCTACACTTTGTTTCCCAGCACTTCCTTCTTCCAACACTTCGTTCCTCGACACTTTGTCTTCCTTCTTCTGGCACTTCATTCTTCTTTCAACTATTTGGTAAGTCTTGTTATACTTGCTCTAGAAGATATTCCTTTGATGAGACCATTCCCTTATAATGATCCCTTCCTTCTCTTTACCAAATAATGAACTTGTTGTGACTGTCCTGGGAGGGCTGTTATGATAGCAGAGACAACCTCCTTCTCCTCGCACGCGTGACTGTAATGGGCTTTAGAACAACCCTATTACCTTCACTTCTCTTCCTTGGTCCTTCACTTCAGTGGGAGGTCCTTTAGGCCTATATTTCTAGATCAAACAATGTGAGTGGGAGGTCCTTTAGGCCTATATTTCTAGATCAAACAATGTGAGAGGTGGTGCTGATATAATACTGTTGTTATGAAAACAGGCAACCTTCCCTTTCCTCGCATGTGTGATTGCAACTGCCCTAGAAACGGTCCCCTTAAACTCGGTTATCTACCCTTCTTCCTCGCGGCACTTGGAGACCCTTTTCCTTCGCTCTTTTCCACCTTCTTCTAGTCCCTTTACTTTGCTGATTTTCAGAGAGGATTGCGTGCTCTTTTGTGGGAGTGGACAACCTCTGTCCCTCCTTTAGGCCGACTTGAGTTATTTAATTCGGATTGCTTCTTTGTAGGTGTCGTTGCATGGAGGAGACTTGTTGACTTTGCTTGGAGGTATTCTCTTGACTCTAATACATAAACATACAAGGTGTAACATGCCCTTAAGGTCTTCAACCTTTTCTTTTGACTATTTGACTCACCTATAGCACTTTAACTAGTGCTAGACCTATTTCAATGAGCAAGAAACTCATTGACATATATTATAAAAATAATATTTATTTTCTTGAATAAATACAAATATCAAAAGTACATTTATGAAGACCGAACCTAGTTACACTTCCTTCAACATACTATGCAATCCTTACACAGCCTCCGGAGAAATAACTCAGCGGTCTCTCACTGCCTCTCTGGAGCTGGAAGTTGTCTTTAGGACTCATTTTCTCTGCCCCTTACTGTCTCTGCGTCTCCTCTCCTCTTTGTGTTAATTTTAGGATAACAACGGTATGTTCTATGCTTAGAGCAATTTTACTTCAATTTTTTTATTAGCCCAATATCATATCCAGTATAGCAATCACATCAACATGATAGTAAAATGCAGATAAAACATAAACAATAACAGTAGAAGACAAACCAACACAAGAGGACACAAGATATGGCACCAGCCAGGGACAAACCCCAATGTGGGGAAACCCTTTATCAATTCTTCTTATAATTCTTCAAAAGTTCAGCAGAGAGTACAATTTACAATATTCACTTGCCCAAACTGATCAGTCAAAACAGCAGAAACATAAAGCCCTAACCAGAAAGTCAACGCTGGTCAACAGGGTTGAAATTGACCTCCAAAACAACTCGGTCAACCTTGGTCAACTCGGCATCCAACAACAAGATAATGTAGCCCAAAATAGTTCGAAAATAACCAGTGAAATATGGTCAACCAAAGTCAACACAACAACCTGAATTAGGGCAGTCAACGCTGGTCAACACAGGGGTCAAATTACCTCGATTTTGTGCCCAAAACAATGGCCTGCCCAAACATAAGTCTCCCTCACAAACCGAAGACAAACAAGGTCAAAGCTAGTTAAAGTCGACCTCTTGAAATTTCGGTCTCCTGAAATTTTGACCTCTTGAAATTTCGGCCGGCCTCCTGAAATCTCAGTCTCTTGAAATTTCGGTCAAATTTGGTCAACGCAACAACTAGAAAAGATAGTCTTCCTTTTGCACATGTGGAGAGAGAGAGTCCAGAAATCCGTACCCAATCAAGATGAGAGAGAGAAAGATGAATGAGATGAGATGCCAAAATGAGGAGGAGGCACCTTGTATTTATATGCAACGTTGAACACTGGAGGAGGCTAATTTGATGGCTGGCCGATGTTGACAATTTGTCCATAATCAAAATAAATTCTTAACTTCATTTGTACATGTCAGAATGGGATGATCTTTAGATCAATCCTACACCTCTCGGAAAGAGGAATCCAAGAAAAATATTAGCTGCCTCATAAGAGCCATCCAAAGTGATGTTTGGCCCTAGTTGCCAAATTTAACACTCCCTCTCAACTAGGGAGAACATCACTTGCCAAATTGTCTGACAATCTGTACCATCCTTGTCACTGCACTGCTCTGCCTTGCTGAACGATGAAGAAAGAAGAAATGATTGAGAATGTATCATACCATTCTCCACTGACCCAAAGTCAGTTTCCAACAATAGAAAGTGTGTCATACCACTATTAACTGACCAATAGTCATTTTTCATTGATCTCAGATCAATATCAACATCCTAGTATAGGGAGTATGGTAGTACACGATGCGTCCATCGGTAGTACTATGGTTCCTATCCTCATTTCCCTACTCATTGGCCAGATGAAAGGTACTTCCCATGAGTCCCGAATTTCATGGGTAGGATGTGCCGACAGGAGAAGGTGAACCATTCATCCTGCTCATATGCCATAGAGGAGGGTGAACCACTTAGCCTATGCATATGCCACCATGAGGTATCACAGGGGAAGGTGAACCATTCACCTTGTACACAACGCACCGCTATGGGAGGGTGAGTCACCCTATGGTCGCTCATTGCTCCAAGAAGTACTCCAAGCCCCCCGGAGCTCCCAGAACTCGCTATTTATCTCATATAGGACCCTCATAAGAGGGTCTCTCCACGAGTCCAAGTCGTTCACGGAAGGTTAAGAATTTGACCTTCTTGAGGGGATTCGTAAGAATATCGTTGACTTGCTCATCGGTCCTAATATGATGCAGCTTTATTGCTCCCCGCTTTACCATAACTTGGATAAAGTGGTACTTGATATCAATATGCTTGGAGCGATCATGAAACACGAGATTCTCTGAAATATGAATCCCACTCTGGTTGTCACAGAAGATCATGGTGGTATCCAACACATGTCTAAACAACTCACTAAAGAGCTTCCTCAACTAGACAACTTCACAAGAGGCCAAACTAGCAGCAATGTATTTAGCCTCAGTAGTGCTTAAAGCAACCGACTTCTGCTTCTTGCTCATCCATGACATTGAAGCAGAACTTAGAGAGAAGCAACATCCTGATGTGATTTTGTGATCCACCGCACTGCCAACCCAATATGCATCAGAGTAACCATGGAGCCTCACATTCTCGACAATGTATCTCAGTCCATAAGTGATTGTGCCTCGAAGATATCTCAAGAGATTCTTGGCAACAATCCAATGTATATGATGAGGCTCGACCATAAACTGACTCAATGTGTTCACTGCAAAACATATGTCCGGATGAGGGTTCACCAAGAACATCAGGGCCCCTATGAATTGACGATACTCAAAAGGATTTCCCAAATCGGGCCCGACAACACTTCCGCATAACTTCTTGAAGTTAAGTTCCATCGGAGTAGTCACGGACTTGCAGTTCACCATCCCAAATCTTTCAAGTAGCTTCACAACATATTTTCCTTGAGAAATGAAAATCTCCCCTGGCTTTTGCCAGACCTCCAACCCTAGGAAGTAATGCATCAGTCTAGGTCCTTCATTTCAAACTCGGAAGCCAACTCCCTCTTACATTGATGAATAAGAGGGTCTGCACCTATCAGAAAGAGATCACCCACTTAAAGTACCAAGATGAGAGGTCTGTCATTCTCAACCTTAAAGTAAAGGTTCGGGTCAACTTCACTTCTTGTAAAACCCAACTTCATCAGATAGTTGTCGATCCTCTCATACCAAGTTCGGGGAGCTTGCTTCAACCCATAGAGGGCTTTCTTCAACCTGCATACATGTGTCTGGCGATCTTGAACTTAGAACCCCTCGAATTGTCCTACATAGACTTCCTCCTTAATTGAACCATGCAAGAAGGTGGTCTTGACATCCATCTGGTGTAGATTCCATCCTCGCGAGGCAACAAGGGCTATAATCAAATGGATGGTGGTATATTGGACAACAAGTGCAAATATCTCATCGTAGTCCACACCTTCCTTTTGAGAGAAGCATCGAGCAACAAATTTGGCCTTGAACTTTTCAACACTTCCAAAGCTCCATGCTTGATCTTGTAGAGCCATTTCGAGGTGACAACGGATTTGTCCTTGGGTCTAGGGACAACATCCCAGACATCATTCTTCATAATCGACTCATACTCTTCATTCATAGCATCCTTCCAAAATTGGTGCTTCACAACTTCTTCGAAAGAGCAAGGCTCAAATTGAACAATCGTGCTCATGGCAGTGAAGTACCCTTGGTACCTATTCGGCTTCTTACTTTCATGAAATGTCCCTAAGCCACGAGGGTCTCCTTTTTGAGGAAGAGGCCTCATGAGGAGGTGGATCAATGGGATCCATCGGTTCTTCAACATCGGGCATTGACTCATCATGCAAATCTCCCTGATTTTCTACATCTGCTTCTTTGTCCTTCCTTGGAATAGGAAGGTTACTAATCTTCCTTAGGACAACATTCTCATCTAAGGTGACATCATCACTCAACTCTACTTCTCTTTGACTAGGCACATAGATTCTATATGCCTTAGAAGTTTCACTATAGCCCACAAAAGTTCCTTTCTTCCTAGATGCCTCCAATTTACTTCTCTTTTCTTTCGGCACATGAAAATATATGGGGCCACCAAAAATCCTAAAGTGAGAAACATCAGGTTTCTTATCGGTGAAAACTTCTTTAGGTGTTTTGGAGTCCAATGCTTGATGAGGGCATCTATTTTGAACGTACACAGCAGTGTTGGCAACTTCCTCCCATAAGATCTTTGGAAGGCTTTGATCATGAAGCATAGCACGAGTGGCTTCTATAATAGAATAGTTCTTCCTTTTAGCAACACCATTTTGCTCAGGGGTATATGTGGTAGTAGTCTCCCTCTTAATGCCTGGTTCTCTACAATAGTCATTGAACTCATTTGATTCATATTCGGTTCCATTATCGATCCTCAATATTTTGATCTTCTTCTCTGATTGATTTTGTACCAAGGCTTTGAATGCACAAAACCATGAGAATACTTCGTCCTTCTTCTTCAAGAAATATATCCAAGTTTTGCGAGAGAAATCATCCACAAAGATAACATAATATAAATATCCTCCTAATGATGTCACAGACAACATACTAGATAGATTAGAGTGAACCAATTGGCTATCACTTGAGGGGAATGGTCCCCTTGTATGTTTTCCCTCGGCACATACTTGACATACACCTTCATGCTCTATTTTGAATTTGGGCATACCTGTAACCATCTTCCTTGCATCAGGTAGAGCCTTATAGTGAAGATGAGCAAACCTCTGGTGCCATAGTGCGGATTGAAGAGATGTGTCGCAAGACATGGCTCCCAGTGGACTTCCTCCAACTTGATATCAACTCTCAACCCTGGATCAAAGAGTAAATTCATCTTTGAAATTTCTATTCCAAACACATACCTTTCCATTAATGAATGCCACCTTGAATCCTTTGTCTTCCATCGCTGAGATAGATACCAGGTTCTTCTTTAGATCAGGTACGTAGAGAACTTCTTGTAGATGAATGGTGTTACCTTGATTCAATTGAAGAATAACATTCCCAACTCCCTTCATGGGATAGGTGGCATTGTCTCCAAGGATAATTTCCAAATTTGTATCCTTCTCTATCAGATTTGAAAGGGCTTCCTTGTACCCGGTGAAGTGCCTTGAAGCACCACATCAATCAACCAATTTCCCAAAGTATCCAGAGGAGAGGTAGTAGAGAGCGCAAATATAAGATAAAATTCCTTTTGCTTAGAATTTACAACATTAGACTCATCATACCTAGAGTTTCTTGTTCTTTTGGGAGGTCGACCATTTCCATGTTGAGTAGCAGGAGTATTCCTTTTTCCTTTGTTGTTTAATCTGCCATTCCTTTGATTGCTTTATCAGATTTGAAAGGGCTTCCTTGTACCCAGTGAAGTGCCTTGAGGCACCACATCAATCAACCAATTTCCCAAAGTATCCGGAGGAGAGGTAGTAGAGAGGGTAGATATAAGATAAAATTCCTTTTGTTTAGAATTTACAACATTAGACTCATCATACCTAGAGTTTCTTGTTCTTTTGGGAGGACGACCATTTCCATGTTGAGTAGCAGGAGCATTCCTTTTTCCTTTGTTGTTGAATCTGCCATTCCTTTGATTGTTGTTGCCCACGAAATTGTTGTGGTTTTGGTTGTCATCGTCATGAAGTGTATCCCTTCTATTAGGACACTCTCTAGCATAGTGGCCAAACTTGTTACAAATGAAGCATCTTCCCTTCCTTCCATTTTTGAATCCCGGTCTTCCTTGACTTTGCATCTTTGAACTTGCATTGTTCTTCTTTTTAGCATGAGCGAAGAATGCAGTAGGATCATTCCGATTTGAAGGCATCTCCAATTCCATCATCCTTGTTTCTTCTTGAGAACATCTAGTCAACAATTATTCAAAACCTGGAATTCTGTTGTTATTGAGAATAGTAGTGTTGAACACATGCCATTCGGGAGGAAGAACAATGCAGGTTCACCAATCGAAAGAAGATCAATATTTATCTCGGCAATCCTCATGAAGTAGGATTGAATAGCTTCACCTCTTCCCTTCTTTATGTCCGTCAATTTGTTCTTGAGAGAGAGGACTTGGTTTGCATTGCTAGCTTTGAACATGCCAACCGACCTGTCATATATCTCCTTTGATGTATTCAAATTAGAGATGTAAGCAACTAAGTGCTTATGAATAGAATCCTTGATGATCTTCTTGGCTTTGACTTCACCTTTCTTGTACTTTGTCTTAGCAGCAGCGGATGCATTTGAAGGAGGTTCCAGAATCTTTCCCTGCACATAATCCATGACATCTTGCTCTTCTAATGTCAAATCAAGAGACATCTTCCATGCATGATAATCAAACTTATCATGAAGCTTATCATCAGACTTGAAGTAGGATATGGAGGCCATTGAGACTTGTTCTTGGTCAGTGATTGCTCACTCTTAGTGATTGCTCTTCACTCTTGCTTGGGCTTTGTCTTCACCTCGACTCCGATTCCATGTTAATTTTAGGATAATAATGGTATGTTCTATGCTTAGAGCAATTTTACTTCAATTTTCTTTATTAGCCCAATATCATATCCAATATAGCAATCACATCAACATGATAGTAAAATGTAGATAGAACATAAACAATACCAGTAGAAGACAGGCCAACAGGAGGACACAAGATATGGCACCAACGAGGGACAAACCCTAATGTGGGGAACCCTTGATCAATTCTTCTTATAGTTCTTCAAAAGTTCAGCAGAGAGAGTACAATTTGTAATATTCACTTGCCCAAACTGATAAGTCAAAACAGTAGAAATAGAAAGCCATAACCAGAAAGTCAACGCTGGTCAATAGGGCTAAAATTGACCTCCGAAATACCCGGTCAACCTTGGTCAACTCGGCCTCCAACAACAAGATAATGTAGTGCAAAACAGTCTGAAAATAACCAGTCAAATATGGTCAACAAAAGTCAACGCAACAACTTGAATTAGGGCAGTCAACGCTAGTCAACACAAGGGTCGAATTGCCTCTATTTTTGTGCCCAGAACAATGACCTGCCCAAACAAAAGTCTCTCTCACAAAACCAATGTCAAACAAGGTCAATGCTGGTCAAATTCAGCCTCTTGAAATTTCAATCTCTTGAAATTTCAGTCAAATCTGGTCAACGCAGCAGCTAGAAAAGACATTCTTCCTTTCGCACATGTGGAGAGAGAGAGGCGCAGAAATCCATACCCAATCAAGATGAGAGAGAGAAAGACTAACACTTTCTCTTAGCGTGGAAGGTGTTCACCATCCGATGCTACAAAAACTAACACTTTCTCTTAGCGTGGAAGGTGTTCACCCAGTGTCCGTAACATCCTCCATACACATTGTTGATGACTGACAATTGTGCTAACTTGCCACTGCCCACCAAGTTGCTGCGCAACTCTGATTCATTTGCTACTTTGCGCTGAACCATACTGTATCTGCGCTGTTGCTTACACTGCACTGTGGTCAACTCTACCACTGCACTCTAAGTGATCTCATGTTGTTGCTGCTGCAACTGAAATCCAAAAAATACTGAATACTGAATCAACTGTGTCTCCATGCTGCAACTGACTCTTGAGTCTCTAACTGCTACTAGCCTTTGCACTGCCCATTGCGATTGTTTGTGTTGCAATTGCACTGTGCTTCTCAACATTTGGTTACAACTATTACTACAACTGTCCCTCAAGAATTGACTGTATCAAGCTGATATTGATCCAACCCGCTACTGAATATTGTGGGCTCCAGTAACAAAGGTAATGATCCATGAAGAAACAACTATTTGATGCTCACCTTGATGGACCTTGCCCAACTCTGCGCAACTCTTGAGTTTAGAGCTCAATGTCTGCCCACCTCTCTCCTATAGGTATAACTGCATAAAAGGGGAATTTTTCCTCCAACTTGGAGGACGACTGATCAATCTCTACCGAAGCTGTTGCCTGCTCCTGCTTCTCCTTCTTGTCCTTCTTCTTCTGAGGACACTGAGTGCTATAGTGACCACATTCACCACACTTGAAGCGCTTAACCTTCGATAGGTCATTCTTTTTCTTCTCTCCTCCCCGTGAGCCTTGTCCCTAACTATGACCTTTCTTTGCCTTTCCATTTGATGCAAGGGCTACGTTCTCCTCCTTCTTCATGCTCTTCGACCCTGCTGCCACTGAGACTACTCTTTACTAGAGCAAATCACATCTCCTACTGCGTGAAATCTGCCCACAATCGATCCCATCCAGGTAGTTGATCTCGTCTAGTAATGCCTTGGAAGAAAGTAGCTCACTCCTTGCTGAAACCATTGATGGCCACACACACAAGTTTAGCTTCTTGTGGCACCTCTCCTACTGCGAAAAGCTCATTTCGGATATCCTGAATTCTGGTGAGGTAGGGGGTAACTCCTCCTCCCTTCTGCATCCTCGTGGTTCTCAACTTCTCCTTTAGGAACATCTTTTGATTCTTGGAAGGATTCTGGTATAGTGCTGCAAGAGCATCCCACATTTCTTTGGCTGTATTCTTGGCTGCTAAGTATGAGACTATATGATCTCAAACTCCATCAAGGATCAACCTCTTCGGCTTGGCCATTTTTTTATTATAGTTGTGCAGCGGCTGCGAATTTTTAGTTCCAACTATAGCTCGTTCTGTGTACGTCTTAAAACCAAACTCATCTAACAAGAAGGACATCCTGGCCTTCCAAATAATGTAGTTGGATACACCATCCAAGCTGTCCTGATCTCTAAACTTTGCCGACGCCATTTTCTGCAAAAATCACAATTGGGATATAAACAAAAATCTCCTCCTCTCCTGCTTGGCTACCTGCTCAATAATTCACACTCCCTCTGAAATGTGCAGGTTTGCTCGCTGGACTACCTCGGCAACTGGAAATTACGAATTTCCTAGAACAGGAAATCCTCTAAGAAAACTCTCTATGCTTTTTTTTCTTCCACCCGACGCTGATTTTGCTACTGCAAAATTGTTGCAAAAACAATTGCGGCTAGATCAAGAATTTGCCCTACAAAAAACACTGATATGCTCACTTGTTGCCAATTGGAATCACTTCTGGACAAATTTGAACATTTTCAACCACCTGCCTCTAGAAATTGAACCCCTGTTCAATAATTCGCACTGCCTGGCTAGGACCTGCGCGGTCCTGGAAATCAAATTGCTAGACTCCCTCTCAATATGAACAATTTCTTTCTTCCGCTTCTGAGCTTCCTTTCTGATCACAACTGCTTTAATACCATGTGAAAATGCGCTTGAAAAAGCATCAACTGGAATTAATTCTTCTAACTGATAAAATTATGTAGTTTATTTTGTTACGACAAAATCACAAATTAATCACACTGCAATTTCTTCACAAATAAAACATTGTGGAAATAAATTGTAAACTGAGAAATAATGTGCACACACAAAATAAAATCTGACACAATTATTTTTGGACAATTGTCCCTGAAAAATTCCAATGCGGGAAAATGGTGCAGCAGCTGAGGATTTTATTATTATGTAGCAATAAATTTTGAGTACAATAAAATGGATGCCAAATTGGCAATCCTCTCTGAGAGAAATACTGGGAAAATCAATAAGGGAATTTTACCGTCCTCCACAAGCAATCTTGACTCAATTTGACAACTCGAACTTAGCTATCCTAGCCCCCTACGCAGACTGTACCTCGCACTACTCGAATATTCTTTTGCTCATGTCATTCTGCCTGTTGTTGACTTAGGAAGTGTCTCTCTTGCCCTTTGGGAAATTTTCCCGATCTTTGCAATCTGAAACGACCTCTACTCCAGCTAAATTGAAGTACCTCCTTGAGGCTACTGTGCAATCCTTGCGCAACCTCCTGGAGAAATAACTCAACCTCCTCTCACTGCCTTTTTCGGAATTGGAAATCCTCCTTAAGACTCATTGTCTCTGCCCCTCACTGTCTCTACGTCCCCTCTCTGCTGAATCATTGCAACTAGGAAGCTCGATCTCTGCCAAGGAACTCAACCTCAAGTGTCTTAAGTGTGTTTTTGCTCCAACCCCATTAACTTCCTCTTATAATCTTTCGTTTGCTCACCAACGACCATGATTAAGTCCTCATCAACGATTAAGATCATCTTTGGGTTGATCCATGTGAGTTTTTAGAAAAATCTCAACTTTCTCAATCAATTCTTGTGAATCGTTAGACTTGGGGAAAATTTAATCACTGACTAATTAACTTAATTGCGTTGATTCTAGGTGGATTTTTTAGAAACAACTTCTAGGTTTTGTGGTCCTAGTGTTTCTTATTCTCTTTGACCAAAGTCGAGACTAGAACACCATCCAATGCTACAAAAACTAACGTGTGTCACCTTAGCATGATTTTGAAGGACAATATCTCAACAAAGAGGAGATGTGAAGTGAGAGGTGCTTGGCAATGAACTTGAGCCAAGATTTGTTGGAATTGATGGACATTTAAATAAGCTTCCTTCAACTAAGTGTTGAGCATTAACCACCTTTCAAAAGGTGAGTGCTTCCATACACCATTTTATAGGGGTTTATGACCCTTTGGCCTAGCTTAATGATCATGATAGCTTCCACTAATCAATTACACCATAATAGGGGCACATTGACTAGTGAAGGGAAAACAAGTCAATATTTTAAGGATTCAAACCTTGGTGGGGGCTAATTAGAGATTGTGATGAACAAGTGCACGCAGGTTGGGTGTGAATTGGAGCAATTAATTTGTAATATGGTGCATATAGATAAGTTGGTGTTGATCGAGAACACTTTGATTAAATAAGACAATATAATTTTATTAATTTCTAACAAATGACCACAGAGGTAGGTCAATGGGACTGCCAAGTACAACAATGTTGATACAATGTGGGTGTGCATAAACACTTTCTATATAAAGTAAAAGATGTTAGTTTTTGTAGCATCGGATGGTGTTTTAGTCTCGAGACTTGGTGGAGAGGCTAAAACATAAGAGTTCTTCAAAACCCAAAAATCATTTCTGGAAATTCCACCTAGAGATGACTCAATTAAATTAATTGACCATAATTAAAATTTTCCCAAGTCTAACTTAGGAAAAGTGGTTAATTAATAGTTATTACTTGAGAAAGGTGAGGATTGTTTAGAAATTCACACAGATTGACTTGGAGATGATCTCAACAATTGATTAAGTTTTAATCTTGGCCATTGGAGTCCCAACTGGAGATTATAATAAGGGGTAGATGGGTAGAACACACCAATGCAGATACCTATTTGCCTAGACTATTTGAATTCCTAGCTGCAAGAGTGATTTAGCAGTGGAGATTGAGCCAAGAGGCGAGTAGCAGGTGGCAAGAGAGGTCAACAATGATTCGGAGGAAGCTTTCCAGTTCTGGAGAGCTAGAAAGAGGAGGCCGAAATTTTTATCCAGGAAGTAGCGCACTGACTTCAGCAGAACAATTCGATTTGACTAAAGGGGAGGACGTTTTTAGTTCCAGAGGTTGGGGGTATTTTCCAAAGGGTTGGAGAAGCATTTTCCTAGTTAGCAGTAGGTAAGACGGCTTCATTTGCAGGTGTTCCAAGCTGAGCGTGAGAGGGTGTGCGCTAGGGTGACGCAGGGCCTGCGCAGAGCAAGAGGATGACTTGCTTTTTAGAGGTTGTTAGGTGTTGGGATTGTTTAGAGAGAGGGTAAAAGCCCTTAGTATATTTTTGTCAGTATTTGTCTTGGGTAGAATCGCTAGTTTGGATACATTTTTACTGTATTGAGAATTTTTGCTGCAAATAATAATATAAATCCTCAACTGCTGCAACCAGTTTTGCTACATTGGGTTTTTTCCGGGGACTTTTGTCCAAAATAACAGTGTCACAATTTTTGTGTGTGCTAGCATTTCTTAGTTTCCAGCGCTTTTATTTTCCGCAGTATTTTATTTGTGAAGATTGCAGTGTGATTAATTCGTTGTTGCCGTAGCAATAAACTGCTTAATTGATTTACAGTCAAAAGAATTAATTCCAGTTGTTGCGATAGAAATTTTCACATGGTATCAGAGAGTGTTTGACGGACAAGAAGCTCAGAACTGGAAGAAAAAAACTTTGTTATTCAAAGGAAGTAGTAGGCCAAAATTTTCAAAGGCTGTGAAGTGCCTAGCCAAGGAGTGCAAATTTTTTGGGCACAGGTTCGAGTCTCTAGTTGCACTTGCAGAAAAGTTTGATTTGTCCAGACTAACGATTCTAGTAGGCAGAGGAAGCAACAACATATCAATATTTTTGCTGACCATATTTCTTCTCTGGGCACAAAGGGTTTTGCAGCAATTTGCTAGAGCAAAATCAATGTTGAGGGGAAGAGAAATAACAAACATAGGGAACAATTTCTAGATTTTGCTAGTGTTTCCAGTTCTAGTTTTTTGGAGGAAATCCATAATTTTCCTAGTTGCAGAAGGCTGTGCGAGTTTGCCAGACTAGCCAGTTTGAGTTGTTGTGGTTACAGTTTGTGTGCCAGTTTTCTGGAAAAGTACATTCGATAACGCTGAGCGAGTAATTCCATAAAGCAGTTGAAGGAAAAGCGAGATAGACAGAGTAGTTTTGCGCATTCCAGGAGGGAGTGCGAGTTTCAGAACAGGTAGCCAAGCAGGAAAACATGAGGAGATTCCAATTTATTTCCCAACTTTTGAGTTTCGCAGATTTTGCAACTTTTTAGAGATAGCCGTACGAGATTTCCAGAGTAGTCCGTGCAAGTTAGGCTAAATGCAGATCTGGGCAATAGATTGACTTCCAGTTGTGAGACAGGTGTCGAAGGAAGTGCGAGTTGCAAAGCGAAGAAATGTCCGAGTAAGGGACACGATTCGATAGGAGCTATTAGGGCACCAGATCCAGGAGTATGAAACTCCAATGTGGCGAATGGGTAGGATCCACTGCAGAAGCAATGACGAGATTAGTTAGATTTGTTCTAGTTGTTGCAGGCTGCAGCAGGATCATCACCTTTGCTACAAGAGCCGATAGTATCATAGTAGTAGGATATAGTGTCAATAGATGCAGACAATCATTCAAATGACAACTGCATCATGGTTGCGGGGGAGCGGCCACCCACTTCGAATCGCTCTTGGAGCGCTCTTTGAGTGGGAGCGACCCGAGAGTGATTTCCAAGTGGGAGCGAATCAGGAGCGCGCTCCCAAAATTCATTCTTGCAAAAAAAAAATTCACTCCTTGGTTTTTTCGCAAAATTTTTGTCACAGAGATGTTCCAAACACAATATTTTTTCAAAGAAACGAGTTTTTGAGTAGGGCAGCCTAGTATTCATGCCTATGGCCCTAGTATTGTTATGCAATTCATGTTAATGTCAAATTCTTAAAGTAAAAGTGACATTATCCTTTATCTTTCATTTTCACCTTTTTACTTAAACTTTTAACGTTACCATGAAATGAATTAGGATGTTTGAGAGTGGTTTCAACTTCATTGGGTTTCATATGGAGAAAGTAGAATTTTAGATCTCACTCAAAATCCAACAGACTTATTAGTTTTTCAGGATTTTAGGATTGGGAGGATTGCATTGTTTCCATTGGATTTTGTCATGTACTAAGGTATGGGACTCGTATTTAATCAAGAGCACCAAGCCCTCTGTGTACCTTGATGTTAGTGACATTGGTCGTCAAACTCCTCTATCATGACTGTGCTAAAAATGTACCCATCACTTAAACAAAATCTTGACTTGACATGCTACATTTTTTCTATCTTATGTTAATTGCTTAGAGGGTGATATTAATGACAAAGATCCCAAGATAGGCAATGATTTTGATGATATGTAGTTATTTGTTATGGCTTGATTTTTTTTGGATGCTAGCGGCCATCTAGAGCCTATTTGTTGATGTTCCACATAGAGATGACTCAATTAAATTAGTTGACCATAATTAAAAATTTCCGAACTTAGGAAAAGTGTTTAATTAGTAGTAATTAATTGAGAAAGGTGAAAATTCTCTAGAAACTCACACAGATCAACTTGGAGATGATCTCAACCATCGATTAAGTTTTAATCTTGGCTGTTGGAGTCTCAACTAGAGATTATAAGAAGAGGTCGATGGGTAGGTGGAGAACACACTAGTGTAGATACTCAGTTGCCTAGGCAGTTCGAATTCCTAGTTGCAAGAGTGATTCAACAATGGAGATCGAGCCATGAGGTGAGTAGCAGGTGCCAAGAGAGGTCAACAATGATCTGGAGGAAGCTTTCTAGTTCCCGATAGTCAGGAAGAGGGGGTTGAAATTTTTCTCCAGAAAGCAGCGTAGGGATTGTGCAATTGCTTTAGCAAAACAGTTTGATTTCGCTGAAGGGGAGGACACTTTTAGTTGCAGAGGTTGGGAAGTTTTTCCAGAGGGTTGGAGAAGCATTTTCCCAGTCAACATCAGACAAAACGACTTGATTTGCAGGTGTTTCAGGTTGAGTGTGAGAGGGTCTGCTCAAAGTAGGAGGGCGACTTGCTTTTCAGAGGCAGTCAGGTGCTGGGATTGTTCGGAGAGAGGGTAAAAACCCTCAATATATTTTTGCTAGTATTTCTCTTGGGTAGAATCATCAATTTGGCGAAATTTTTATTGCACTAAGAATTTCTACTGCAAATAATAATATAAACCCTCAGCTGCTGCAACCAGTTTTCCCACATTGGGTTTTTTTGGGAACTTTTGTCCATAACGGTGTCACAATTTTTTGTGTGTGCTAACATTTCTTAGTTTCCAACGCTTTTATTTTCCGCAGTATTTTGTTTGTGAATATTGCAGTGTGATTAATTCGTTTTTGCCGTAGCAATAAATTGCATAATTAATTTACAGTTAGAAGAATTAATTCCAGTTGCTGCAATATAATATTTTTAGAAATTTTCACAAAAGAGAGAAGCTTGATCAACAAAATGAGCATGCCTATGATAAAAGAGGAAAGCAATTACTTCAAATCATACACAACACATCAATGGAGAAACAATCTTTTGAAGATTGTGTAGATGCATTAGGTTACATGAAGAAAGTCCACAATGAACCTTAGTCATCAACTTATATATGTGTGTGTGTGTGTGTCAAGTGGATGTAGCTTAGGTGGTTGGGAGAAATGTTGTTATTCTCCCCACTTGGGTTCAATACTTGCATGTGACATGTTGAGCTCATAATGAGTACATCCTTGTTGTTGTTTGAGGATCCCTTGAGGACCGAAGCATCTATATTCCTCAAGGAATACATGGAAATGTGGAAATATATATATATATATATATATATATATATACATATATACATATATATATATGAGTTATGTTAGGCTGTGAATACATAGTTAGTTTGTTCATAGTCATAGAAATATTTTAATAATGTGATTAGTTCATGTAATAATCTAGAGTTATTGAGCTTCAATGTATGTAGACAAGAGTTGTAAAGATGTGGAGAACAATAGTACGAGCCAAAGAGGCATAAACCCTTGATTATGTTGGCAATTGAGCTATAGGTTGTATTGGTGGCTTTAGTGTCATACATGCGACATTAAGTTATTTTATTTTTTGTCCTTTCATATTTTCATTTTTTTTCCATTTGTTAATGGAAGTTTACTATTATTGCAATGACTTAAGCAATGTGTTTTATGTGTTGTACTTGAGATTGTAGAAGTTATTCTTCATAGATATAGATTGTGTAGGATTGTATCTACATAGCCTAGATTTGTTGTCACTGTGGGTGTTGTAAAGTAGTGGAACGAATCTAAGTTTGATGGAATTAATCGTACAACTTCAAACACCACCTCTTAATAAAAGGATTGTGTTTTGTATATTGGCTTGTAGTACATAAGTACAATGGAGGGTTAATGTGATAAATAATAACAACATAGAGATAATCTTGTCTTCTAGAAATTTCATAATAGTACTTTGATGCACATGATTTTTTTTCTTGACATGGTATCAACTTTGATGCACATGATTTTTTTTTCTTGACATGGTATCATGGCCAACTCGAGGTGTCAATCCTAAGGCTTTGAAAAACTTGATAATTTAATAGAGTCTTCTTGTGGTTTTGGAAGTTTGAGTGATTAGAGAGAAGTTGTGATTCTAGAGATTCATAAAACAAAGATCAGAGCCTACCATTCTGTTTTTGGAGATTCAAGAAGCTTTAAGTTTGCTATTAGGGGGAGGTTCTTAGATGACATCTTTGTCGACAAGTATTCTCTTCTTGACACTAGTATGGGAGGAAATATGGAATATGAAAGTACAAGATTGATAATCTACTCATCAATCAAAGGTTGTTGAAGTTAGTTGAGTGAGAATAACCTCATTTTAACAAAATATTAGAGTATAATATGGAAATATATGTGAGTGTAATGTGGTCACATTATTAGTGTAACGTGGTCAAACTGTAATGTCAAGGTTAAGGGTTAGGTGATTAAATAACTATAACCAACCCATGATGCGTTGATACAGATATATTATAAGATTCACTTCTGTTATTGAAGTTAGTTGAGGGGCAAGATCAACATCCATCTAACACACTATTAGAGTATAGCACAAAACTATGTGTGTAATATGGTCACTATATTTTTTTTGTTTACTAGTTTGTTCATTGCTTGTGAGACTAGCCTGTCTAAGAAAGTGCGGCCCAGGGGCATATAAGCTGTCAAAATCCCTTGGGGATCACACTTGGCTTGGGCCACACCAACTCGTAACATGGATGTAATTTTTACATCCTCGGGGTGTCGAATCTACAACCTTCACACAAGGAGTGCCTTAACAAACTCCCTATAGTCGATTGTTATATGCCTCGTGGGTTAATATGGTCACATTATTACCGACATGCGATCGATGTAATATTATAATGTAGAGGTTAGGGTTCATGTGTGTAAACCACCATAATTAACTTTAGGGTTCGATATGATGATGTATTAAGAGACAACTAGATGAGAGAGTGATATATGTCAGTAATGGGTAGCCTACATTGGGTACCCTTAGTTTAACTTATTATGGTATTGTTGATATTATGTGATAGAGGTCCCTCTAGATGTTGTAGCCCTTGCTAAGTCACGAGTTCCAGGGATCTTTGGCTTGCAAGTTTTTGGATATACTCTTGGGTTATAATGACAGCCGGTCGTTTTGATTGCGAGCCTAGCCTAGGTCACTTCAACTAATTACCGATTACCATAGCTATGTATCTCACATTTTTATTCCTTGTGTAATGTATGTAGTCGTATGAAATCCTATATAGTAGTAGATTAAGTAGAGGTCAAATTAGAGACTAGGATGGAGACAAAAATCCAATTATTGAGGACCCTAGAGAAGGAGTGAAATTTTGCAAATTAAAAAAAATAGAGACAAAAGCATGAAATAAAGGCAAGCCAATTTTTTATTTGTTTTAAAAGGGAAATGAAACATACAATAAAGTTCCTAGGCCAAAACTTTTGGTCCTGATGATGAACCACTCTTGTTGGTTTGAAACGCGTCGGCTAAAAATTTCTCTTATGTGATTTCTACCGAAAGACTTTTTTAAACTAAATATTTTGAAGAAAATTACGAAATGGATTGTGGAAGCACATGAAAAGGAATTGCAATTGACTTGAACAAGAAGGCATATTGATGTTGATTGCTAACAAACTGAAGTCATAGGAGAAGAGTTGAAGATGTCAAATGAACAAACATGGAGATACCTAAGAATGTAAACATATAAAAATAATACTCATGTTGCTCGTGGTTGGGATTATTCTAGATGTTTTTAAGAACAACGAAAACATGCTCTATGTAGATGCTTTTCATTGCCACCAAAAGTGCAGAAGCAATAAGAGTAATGGGAGAAAAAGGAACACCCGTAAGTGTAGTCGTGATGGGGCATTGATAAAGAACAGGTTGAGAAATATAGCTCTAATAGGAATTTCCACATAAGGTTTAGAGTGAATGTGTTAGAAGTAGTTCGAGTTATTTTTGAAAAGTAATTGTACTTTGTAATTCACTTTAGTAGAAAACAAGTGAAAGGTATTCTATTTCACTGTGAAGTCTAATAGTGTATTTCACGCATTCATGACTTAGATTAAGAGTAATCTCAAAAATAGATTAATGTTTTAGCTAAAAGTATAAAGGTAGGTCAAGGTAAAGGGTTTAGAACATTTGAATATTTGAGTAACTAGGAGGCAAATCTGATTGCAAGCAAAGCTCATATAAAGTGGGTTTGTACAACCATACGAAACAATTCCTTTCAATTGTACAAATAGGCCGCATAGGCATAGGGTTAGAGTTGTACAACCACTATAGCAAGGTCATATAGTCATACAACAAGACATGCTTTCATATGCAAACTGTGCTGTTCAATTTAGGGTGATTTTTTGATTGTGTAGTTGCTTGATTTTAGCGGATTGTGGAGGTTTCCTTGTAAGTTTTGTTTCGTAGGAATGTAAAGTTGAATTTGAAGGAGAAATTACCCGTGTATGTGTGAAACTGTTTTATGCTTCCATTATTTATTTTTTAGCTATTGCGTGAAGGATTCTATGGTCTCAAAATTCAATTTCTGGTTAATTAAATAAAAAAAATTACCTTTTTAACTGAGATCATAAGAAAAATAGTCAGCTAGGGCTTGAAGTTTTTACATGATATCAGAACTAATTTCTCTAATTGAGATTCTCGAGGATTTGTAGTGGTAAAACAATTGCTGGAGAGAGAGACCAACATAAGTTTTCAAAACTAATTTTAAGATTTAGGAATTTGTGCAATAGATCTCAAAGATGGTATCAACTACTCTTAGTTTGAGGATAGATTGGAGGGTGCCTCAGATTTCTTACCATGTAGGTTACAACATTGCCTGAAGCGAATAATCTCTAGTATATTGTCAAGGATGTTGTGCCTCTTCCTACAGATCCATAGCACTTGGCAACTCACAAGAAGAGGGAAATGAAGACCAAGGCCTTAGTTGTAGTGCTCTTTGAGAATGAGTAGTTAGATGGACATTCTCAAGTGTTGTCATAGACTGGGATTAAAAGCTTTCTATTATGTCACAATGAGGTGAAGTTTTGGATCCATCTTGTCATAGCCACTACTTTCATTCACCTTGCAAGTACTACAGAGATTCTGGTGTTCTCTTGCAACTAACCAAGGAATGTAGCCCCCATATGAAGCCAATTGTTTCCTCCTTTGAAAATGCATGATTCATTTGACATTTTCATGGGTCTTCCTTCTCTCACCACCATAATAGAAGGTCCTTGGAGTCTAGTAGTAGTTTGAAGAGCCTTGTTCCTTGGTCAACTTGGAACCACATGGGTGTATGATACAAGAAATAATACTTGGAACAAGAATTCCAATGCTCGATTGTATTTGGGCTCCATAATATGATTTATGGTAATTTAAGGGGTCAAATACAACCAAAAACAGGAACATGTTGCACATGGGAGGTCTAGAGCAAAAACAAACTAGCTTGGAGGAGGGTTGGGGCATAACAGGTGACAAAGAAAAGAGCTAATGGAGGAATGCGCTAACTTGGAGCACTATTTTGGTCAAAGGAGATCATGTGATCATGCATGTTCCATTTCAAGGGAGCGTTGTTGTGGCTTAATCATGAATTTGATTCTTGTAAGAAGGATATTTGGTACAAAAGGGCTTCAAAAAGCATGAAAAAATGACTTTATGGGGCATTACACATTATTTAAGGCATATACAACATTTGGAGGCATGTTTCACCATTGAGACATTTGGGGTAAGGAGTCAACATACATTGTTTGATGCATGTTCTACTTATTTAGAGGAGAGTCCTTTGCATGATCAAGTGCCATTTGGCATATTTGACATGGTCTAAGCCACTAAATAAAGAATGAACACATACTCTAAAGGATTGGAATGATGACAAGTGGCAAGTGGAACTATGCAAAGTGTCCGAAAACAAATTTGACCTGTAAGCCAAGAGAGGCTAAATTAGAATTTTAGTATTATACCATTTGCTTTCTAGAAGAGGTTCACTAGGGTTGTGGGGTCTATAAGAAGTGTGTTAGAGTTTGGAAACACTCTAATCTTTAAAGGGCCTAGAGAGGTGTGCCCTGGGTAGGACATGTTCTATGGAGTAAAATATTAATTTTACCTATTTAAATTCTAGATGGAGGAAGCCCTAATTTTGGATGGAGAAAAGCACAAATAGAGGAAGTTAAGGGACATTTTAGTGTGAGTTTCTTCATATTTCTTTTGTTTTCTTGGGTTTATTTGATGGTTGGAAATTATGAGTACAAGTGTGTGGGAATAATCTTTTCATAAGGGAGATTTTGCTCCAATGAGAGGATGCCAGGGTTGAGGTTAAATCCTCCTTTTGTCTTGCTATAATCATTGTGCTCATCGAAGGATTCTTGCTATTGTAATGTGTTTGCTAAGATTGTTCACTCTATTTTGACTCTTGAGGGCTACTCTAACTAGGGTTAAAGGTTAAGTTTGGCATGTTTTAGGTCCTCTTGATCTTTGGGTGAAATCACACTTGATGAATGATGTAGTGTTGGTTGTTTGTTTTATAAAGAAGGCTTCCCACACTTCAAAAAAAATCCATCGCCAACTTTGGCATGCTTTTATTGCACTTACAGCTCCTATTCCTACCTACAAACCTCTTATTGACGCTTCCTTGCCATAGGAAATGCCTCTTAATCTCTTAGAGGGGACATGAATTGCGCGCTTCCCTTCTCGATTCTCCCAAAAGCTTCTGGCACACCATCTTTCCCTGCTAGCCCCTCCCCCCCACCTTCCTCTTGATCTAGACCCTAGTTCTGTGTAATCCCATACCTCCACTTTTTATGATGTCTATGGGTGACACCTAATTAAGGTTACTTCCCTCCCTTTCTTATTGTTTATTCTCATGTGAAGATATTCGAGAGGTTGTTTGGGTGATGAAGCTACTGATGAGGAGGGGTTCCAGGAAGAGCTCTTCAAGCACGACCTCCATGCCCTAGATGATCACTTGGTCGACTTGTTCAAACATGTTGTTTGTACATGTTTCACATAGACTTGGTCATGCCACACTATTCACTTGATCCAAAAATTAGACCCTAGTGTGGTCCAAACAAATTATAGAACAATCATGGTGGGCCACACTTTCTCAAAGTTCTATGCCATAGTCCTCACAGGAAGCTTTTCAAGGAGCTAGTTATATACCTTAAAGTTAGGTGATAGGCTAGGTTTTGACCCACACATTTGACCATTGACCACATACTTACAGGTAGAGTCAACATTGAGTAGGCATGACATAACTCTTCATAAGTCTATAGCGCCTTTCTAGACTTTTGAAACACCTTTAATTTTGTTCCTTGTGATCCCTATCTAGATGTTTAGAGACATTGGCATATCTAAGACACTATTGACAACTGTCATTCGCTTATATGAGTTTGTTCTTGGTTGTCTCCGCACTACCCATGGGGCATTTGATTTTATCTAAGTAACATTGGTGTTAGATAGGGGCGCCCCCTTTTCCTCTACTTTTTTGGGATCTACATAAATGAGTTGGAGTCCTTCCTTCATGATCATATCTAGGATGGCAATGCTTGCCTACTCCACTAGGTCTTGATATTTATCATGCTCTTTGTTGATAATGTGATCCTCTTGCCCCCATCCTCGAATGGACTACTTAGACAACTTGATGCTTTAGCAATTTTTTGTGGCCTTCAATAGCTGATGATCAACTTGGGTAAAACCAAGTTTATGATCTTCAATGCGTTGAATAAGGTACTGTTAAATCACCATTTCCTATTAAGAAAAAAAGGATTGAGATCACTAGCACCTAGACCTACTTAGGTGTGCAATTCTTAGTGTATCAATTCATTCTAATACATGCCCTTTAGCTACAGGCCAACAAGGATTATGGTTTCCCCATCCTTCTCTCTTTTGGAAACACTTCCGGGGCATGTCATCCAAGATGTCTATTATGGACACCCTTGTTCGACTCATTGTCCTTTATGGTTAAGAGGTTTGGGGACATTGTTTGCTTAAGTTTTGTTGGGCTTTAGTAGTGAGAGTGCAAACCCCCCCTTCACGCATGTGTCATTAGATACAAATAGATAGTTCCCCCATCCATCCTTCATATAGAAATAGATGTGAGGCCTCTCTAACTTTAGGCCATGTTCATCCTTCTCTCAGTCTAGCATTGCATTTGAAGTTTTATGGACTCGGCAACGGGGCGAGATTGGTATCTGTAGTTGGGCTATTGTTCATCAGAGTCCATTGCTTCAGCTAGCCCTTCTGGTGGCCCCAGGAAAGTATTTGAATGGCCCTTAATTTCATTGGCGAATGAAGACCTTCACTGTATCAAATACGTCTATAATGAAAGTAGGCGCCCTTAGCCTTCAATGAGTGGGCTGTGGTGGAACATTGTTATGGAGTTATTCTCCTTATGTATGCACTTATCTCCATGGCTAATGACCGAATCCCAGTGTTGGTTTACAAGCATTTAAGATCTCTTGGAATCTGTGGGTATTTCAATGGATTGTCTTCCTCCTCTCTTATACTTGGATGCTCCTAGTTGCCTCTTATCGACTAGGCAAGAGATGAACAAGATTATTCACAATGACACTTATAGTGATTTTGTATAAGTCACTTGGACAAACTCTCAGGGCGGTATTAATCCAAAGTTGGCTTTCTGTGTGGGGAACTACATGAAGGTGAGTGATAGACTCATTATATAACCTCCATACACACTCTATAATTGGATGCATGCACTTCATGTTCCTTTGGGCCAATATTGAGTGGGTTCCTATAGACTTCGAGTGGAGGTGAATCACCAGATTGACATGGTAGATGAGATTTGCTAGCTATGTCATCTTTGTAAGGCCGAGATAGAGGAGCATTGTTATGAACATAAATATATCAATAAATATTAAATAATAATACTAATAATAACTAATAAGTATAATTAATAATTATGAATGGACATGTCTGTTAGTTGGGACATGACTATTCATGAAAGGGAATTTTGCCTAGTATTTTTATGGCGCCCTCATTTGTAACTGAACTATATCATTCTCTCATACATTATTCCATACATATTATTCCTAAATGGATTTATTTATTGTATTCCAACTCGTGAGCCAAGTTTTGGTTATAACATTTGGTATCAATTTCAAAGCTTCATTCCTGATCTTGGCCATTGGTCATATATGCTTTTAGCCACTCAATGTTTTTTTTCAAGTTTCTTCAATTCCAAGGTCATTTACTACAATTAGGCCCTAAGCCATTGCAAAAAGTAGAAAAAATTACAGTGTTCCACGGGGACGCGTCCCCCAGGGTCGGGTGCACGCACCCCTCACACCCCACGCACCCGAGACGGGGGGACGTCTGGGGAAACGTTTCCCCACGTCCCCCTTTTGGGAAGACGTGGGGAGACGCAAGGGGGGACGTTTCCCCAGTGTGGGGGACGCGACTCCAGAAAAGGGGGATGCCTGGGCGTCCCCCTCAAAATGGGCTATGTGCCCCCCTTAAATTTGCTTGTAAACAATGATTAATGACAGGGGAAACCTAGTATTTGATCATATTGCCTACTAATGCTATGCAATTCATGGTAATGTTAAATTCTTAAGTCATCCTTTTACTTAAATTTTTAACATTACCATGAAATGACTCAGGATGTTTGAGAGTGGTTCCGACCTCATTGGATTTCATATGGAGAAAGTAGAATTTTAGATCTCACTCAAAATCCAGCAGACTTAACAATTTTTCAGGGATTTAGGATTCGATGGATTGCAATGTTTCCATTGGCATTTTATCATGTACAAAGGTATGGAATTAGTATTTAATCAAAAGCACCAAACCCTTTCTGTACTTTAGAGTGACTTTTAGACTCATCACTCGACTGTTTTTGAGTTTAGTTATATCAATTTACTATTCCAGTCTTTAGATTTCAGTATCTATTATAGTCTATTTTGCTTAGTACTAATTAGATTCTAGAATGATGAATGATCAATTTTAATTTTAAATCAATTTAGAATCTAGAGTGATGAATGATAAATTTAATTTTTAAATCAATGTAGATTCTAGAATGGTGAATAATGAATGATAACTATGTATCAGAGTATTTCATTATTGAATCTCATGGTGTATAGATGAATCATGTATGTGTTAGTAAGGATGATGAGTATGGATCAATGTATTTCATTACTTAATTCAATTGTGTATGTATCATTCATTGTATTTATGTTTTCATTATTGAATATGAATTTGAAATATATATATTAAAAAAAATTATATACCTCGACGCCCCCCTAAATTTCCCTAAAATTTGAGGGTACTCCCACATGTCCCCCTTTTGCGTCTCCCCGCACCCGCGTCTCCCCGTCCCAGAGTCTTGGTGGAACATTGAAAAATTATTACCAACTGCGATTTAGAGCAGCTTTTGCCAGCCACCATTGCATACATTAGTCATGCACAACCATAAAATCGGTCCGTTGTACATCACTGTCAAATACTATTTTTGTACAATTACTCATAGCTGTTGATCCATGCTTTGCTCTGTTCTTGTACTAGTACCATTGAAGCTGCATTGTTGCTGTAGCCTATGTATCGTCCACTGTAGAATATGTTGCCACCATATCTTTGCATTAACGCTGTACAATCCATCATTTTATTATCCATACAATCATTATTTTCTATCATTCGTACAATCAATGTTTTCTATGGCTCTTACAACTGCAAAACCACTGTAACTATTGTTAAATTGTGCTTTCTAATTTATTTTTGAGGGGACTTTGAGGGTTTGAGAACATTATTATAGAATATTAAGTTTGAGAGCAATCCTCACAAACTAGAGCATTAAAGCTAATGTCTAAACATGGCATGAATACAAGATGTTAGAGATTAATTGGATTTGGTTGGAGAAAAGGTAGAGGACCTTATTGTGTTGAGGATCAATGGGATGTGCTTTGAAGTGAGTCCAAAAAAAATTGCCAACCTATGGGCAACTTGGAGGGCTTATCCATTGTCATGAAAACAATCCAGTCCCAACTCTTCAGATTGTCGTTTCTCCAACTTAAGTGGGGCTTCCCTCGAATCGGATTGCTAGAATTTTAGGCAATGCATTGCAAGGCGAAATGAAGAGTTAATTCCAGCAAGACAGTTTCATATATTTAGGAAATAGAATTGATGAATGGATTGGAGACTACTGACTTTTCTTTTTCCAAATGGGGTCACATCAAGGCTTAATGGGAGACTATCCTAATGAGAAGAAACAACTATTAAAGCTGAAAAGAACAAGCTACAACAATCCATCTCCTTCCCGTCCTAAATTGCAAAGATATGACTAAGGATATTATTAGATCATATAAGTCTACTTGTTGAGTTTATGATTATATGGAATAGAATATATGTGCATTCGTCAAAGAGTACATAAGATATGAAAATTATATTAATGTCCAACGAATGACCACAAAAGTATGTCAATGGAATTGCTGAGTACAATGATATTAATACAAAGAGGGAGTACTAAAATGTCTCCTATATAAAGAACAAGAAGTAACTTAAAAATATGAAGTCTATATGCTAAAACATGGAAAAATCCTCGAATGCAAGTGTGAGCTGCCACAATGGGAGGGAGATGTACAGAGGGAAAGGATCTAGGGACTGGCTCATGGTCCACTATATCTATCTCTTCTAACATCCGAGGTCAAATGAAAAAAACTTAATATAGAATGATGCCCTGAGTAAGAGTTGGGGGAAGAATAAAGAATACTCAAGATAGAACGACGCCCTGAGGAAGGGCTGGGGAAAGTTCTGGACCCTCTACGGTGCTGCTGCTTGGAAGATGTAACGTGTTGCTGATAACTAGGTAATCTTATCTGCCTGTTGGTAAGGGATCTAGTCTGGCAACATTTCTGAGGTCTCTGGGAAGGGGGGAGGTCCCTTAGGTTCGTGCTCATTTAGAGTCAGAATCAAAGGTATCGTCAACCTATCTCTTGGTGCCCCTAGTTGATGCCAACACCGTAAAGGAGGAGGTGATTCTTGAATAATATTTGGCCTAGGAGGAGGCTGGAGCATGTGGGCAGGAAGTCTGAGGGTCTCCTACATCGGGATAGACATCTCTGGTCTGAGTACTAGAAGAACTTGGATAGGGGTTGGATCCCCTTGAACAAGCAATGAAAATTCTCACAGATCTCATAATAAATGAGGAAACATAAGATGAAGTGCTCCTCCTTCCCAATTTCTCAGGGATGACACAACTGGCAGATTCTCTTTGATTGGTCTATCTGGCGGTCCGTCTGAATTTGTAGTCTATGAGAGCCAACTCTGAATTGTCCCCAGGGGGATCCTAGGGGTGTGCATCCAGTGGTGGTGTGTAATGGAGAATGGTATTAACTGCTGCCTGCATAAGAGTTGGTAACCTTGGACTTGATGGGAATAGATCCCATGACCTCCTTTGGCATTACACCTCAGAAGAGATGGTTGAACCAATCAAATTATCCCTTGTTGCCATCTCTATATATATATTTCTATTTTGTATGTACACTGTTTTCCCCAGTGTAGCCGTTTGTGGGGGGGTCATGTTTCCATTTTTCTAAAACCCATGTGCGTTTCCAAGTTGTCTGCAACTTAGGGTAAAAGAGATGTATGTTATGGCTGCTATTCTGTTGAACACTGTAGAATGAAATATTTCGATCATAACTGCAACTCAGAAAGAAATTGATTTTTGCAACGATTTTAATTTTGTATTCCAGCTAATTTTGAGTTGAATCCTAGGCATTTTTCTAACTGTTCTCTGGCGTAAATCACATATAATTATCTTAGTTAAGGACATGACATTCAGAGTAGTCTTGTCTCCTAGGTAGTATGTGATGCAGTCTTCTTGACTGCCAATCAATCATCAATTGTATAATGACTTTGTGATGGCTTTGTGTAATGACTTTTGGTCTGTTACATATTGTTGGAGCATGTGATGCTTTGATACAAGCATTTGATAGTTTTAACTTTTAAACTAATAAAAGCTAATCATTAGTGCAAACATTTTGTTGCAGAAAAGTTATTAGTTTTGCTTCGAGATGGAAGGAAACTCATTGGCATTCTTCGTTCATTTGATCAATTTGGTATGTTCTGTTTGTCCTTGAGCCCAAACTCTTTGTTCTTTGGACTGTCTCGAGTGTGATTTTTGTAAGGTTGAGATAAGTTGTGAGTTGAATGGCATTATTGAATTTTTAAATGCAGCAAAGTAATAATCTGTGGATATTATTTGGTGCAGCAAATGCTGTATTGGAAAATGCTCTTGAGAGAATAATTGTGGGGGATCTCTACTGTGATATTCCTCTTGGCCTGTATGTGATTAGAGGTGAAAATGTTGTGCTGATAGGAGAGCTGGTATGGTCCTTGATCACATGTCTATTCTTTAGAGAAAATGAATCTTGCTTGATTGAATATTTATTTTACAGAAAACCAATATATTTTGTCTCTTCCTTTTCTCATGCATGCATGGTGTTTGTTTGCTAATATACTATATAGGATCCTGAGAGAGAGGAGCTTCCTGCTAACATGATCCATGTTTCTGCCACAGAGATCAAAAGGGTAGGAGTCCAATCCTACGCTTACATAAATTGCATGAGTTCATCATTGAGCTTGTTAAATTTCTTGATTTGTTACATGTATGTAGGCCCAGAAAGCAGAGAGAGATGCAACAGACTTGAAAGGATCTATGAGAAAACGCATGGAATTTCTTGATTTGGAATAATTATCCTCGACTATTACATCACTATATCTCCTCTCCTAAATCCACCATCGTTCAGTGGAGTTTGGTAAAATTCTTATGGGTTTACTATGCAAGCAATGTATTAGCCATACGTGCTCTGTCAGTTTGGCGAGTTTTATGCCAAATTGCCCGCAAATATTATCGCGGATGGCACATATGGAAATGTCTGGTTGGGAAGGACTACTTTCTCTTTTCAACTGATTGATGACTTGCAATCCAGACCTGCAGAAATTCTCCTAAGTGTTCAATAGCTTAATGAGCGACTTATAGGTAGTGATTAATTGTCCATTTTTAATCTGTTTTTGAGTTCAATCTTGCGTTTAATAAGAATGTTAATAGCTTAGGAAGTGAACATCATCTTCACGCTGCATGATGTTCTCGGTTTGGCTGTATTATTTTTTTGTAAGATATGGCCATTGCCATGTGGGCACCTTCAGTATGCTTCAGATTTAATAATTCAGTCATTCTTCTGGCTTTTTAAAAGCTGAAGCACTAGTTTATTTGCTTTACATGGGAACCTTGCTTTGTTTGGCAATGGGCATTGGTGTGAGCCTCCATACTTTTCACAAAATATGTGATTTTGAATCCATCTATATCGCTGTTCGAGAGATAAATTTGTGGGAAATCATATTTGCTTGAACGAAAAATACGATTAGACATGAAGGGGAAAATCTCCTATTTTTGTTTCCTGATTCCATCTCATTAAGAAGGAATAGGTTGTTATTGGTTTAGGAGGAAAGTGATTGGCATTTTTTTGATTTTGAGCTGGTGCACTCATTTATTATTTAAATAGATTTGTCCATTAGCTCACGGGTACCTGATTCCAAAGGTGATTGTAATGTGTTTTTTTGGAAAAATGGAGGGGTCAATTTTTCTCTCTCCACATACACAAGCCTAAGTGGGTGCGAAAGTTCTGTTATGACTAAACCTGTTTTTGCTATAAATGGGAGTGGTCAATTTCTCTCTCCACGCACACAAGCTTATGTGGGTGCAAAAGTTCTGTTATAACTAACCTGTTTTAGATATACCTATTGCGTTTGCAGCTATTAATGTTTTAAGCACCCTTAAATATGATTTGCGTCATCCCCTTAAAATTAAAATGAAATCAATAATAATCAGTGAAATTATGTTTTGGTTGTAATGTGACAGATACGGGGGCTTGTTTGCAATAGGATGATGCTTGGTCTTTTGACAACCTCACGAAATATGGAAACAACATAGATTCTACTAAAGCATTCATGAAGTTTTGCTGATGGACTAGGGTTTTAACATTTCCATTTGAGCCACCGTTTGGGATTAGTTTGATGATCAGTTTAATAGAACATTGCTCTTAAGTCGAGGTTTGGATAGACAATGCCTTGCATCATTCTTTCACAAGGTCAATCCTTCAATCTTTTATAAAGAAAACCTTGAAGTCTAGGGCCGGAGAAAGATCATAACCTGAAGGTCCTTTCTCACAGAAAAAAATCTTCGTTGTGTATTTCAAATAAACAAACGGGTGAGGCACAAGTGAGGCACGATTTCTCCTCCTATTTCCTATGGTTTTGTTAATTTGATTTGTTCAAGGCACAAGTGTTCAAACCTCAACACAAGGGTCTTCTTACAGGGATTTTTTTTGAAATATTTTCCTGGTTACGCTCTTCTTCCTGGCTATGAACATGCAACCTTGGTAGTTGGATTGGTAGACGAGAAGAAACTCTATTTTGCGAACACACGTCTTAAGTTACGTATG
This sequence comes from Pinus tabuliformis, assembly GCA_031772625.1. Lineage (NCBI taxonomy): Eukaryota > Viridiplantae > Streptophyta > Pinopsida > Pinales > Pinaceae > Pinus > Pinus tabuliformis. The sequence continues at coordinate 144,797,087 of CM062813.1, forward strand.
TATGAATGTTGCTGTTGAAATAAAAACATAAATGCTTTGTATGAAATAAAGTTACATGTCACGAGTTAAGTGAGAATGAACGAGTATTGGTGTTGAAATAAACAGGAAGTGTTTGTTGCTTTTTTGTTTAGCCATTGCACATGTTTAGGAAGTTTAAGTACATTTTATAGTTTTCTTTTTTTTTTAACAATTCCTTGATTTAAAAATTATGTTTCTTATGAGTGGGGTATATTCTGAAGGATAATTATGTTTCTTATTAGTGGGGTATATTCTGAAGGATAAATTATGTTTCGTATTAGTGGGGTATATTTGGAAGGATAATATGCTATAAATGAAAGAGGTTAGCCTTAAAAAACATTTGGACCATTTTTTACGACGGAATTTAGCAGGTAGGCACCCATGCCTTTTTGGGAGAGTACAAAACGTTACTTAGGCTTTAGTGGATGCTTTAACTAGTGTAGATTGAGTATAGTTTAATAACTTTATTTATAATTACATGCATTCATCACAAATTATTTTTATGGTATTATTGGTTTTTTATATGGAATTCTACATGGTATTATTGGTTCTTTTTTATGAAATTCTACCTCTTTGAATTCCAAATGGTATTATTTCTTCTTCTGTTTTTTTTTTTAATTAAGAACTTGGGTTATTTCACTTTTTCATCTCAAATTTAATCATACAAACCAGGTAATAAATGAATTTCTATGTATTTTTTCAAATCACTTCAAATTTATGAGTGACATGATTTTATCATATACATAATTTGAGTATATTAATCTTTTTTGTTATGGCAGACATATAATTTATAATTAATGAGTATATTTATCATTTTGACTTAGTTACCGAAGAATCCACAGTAAGAACCATTTTCTGCCAACGTTTCAAATCCCAATTGGGATCCATCATCAGGACAACTTGAATGTCTGATAGAAGAAGAGCTTAATTGAGAGATTAAATAGTAATGAGGAGAGTAAATTAATATGAATGCCAGCTCTCTTTTTTGAATAATAATTATTTTTATTTTTTTGATTATTTTTATTTTTTTATACTTATCATTTTTACGCTGGAACAATTCAATTTGTAATTGGTGAATGTACTTGTATATTTAAAACATGGAGTCTTAATTTCTTCTCATTTTCCCAATTAAATTATTGGGAATTAAATTGTTAGGATTGAATATGTAGTTTTTGCGAGTGATTTAGTGGCACTCTATAGTTTGTATAATATTTTAAATATATAGTGCATGATGTAAATTATTGAGCTGAGAGGCTCATTCTACAGCCCAGTATGATGTGTAACTCAGTCCTTCCGTCATAAAAGTTGAAATTTTACTCATGTTGGCCCAATTAAAAATATTAAAAAATTAAAAAATTAAAAATAATTAAATAACTATACAAAATATTTAAATAATGTCGGTTCATAAAAAAATTTGCACGTGAAGAAATTGATTTTCAAGTGAAGAAATTAGATCCCTCTTGGCTCATGTTAGATTTGTATTTAAGATGGATCTATGTTAGTATATTGACAATTAAATTGTTATGATTGAAGATGTAGTTTTTGTGAATGATCTAGTGGCACTTTATAACTTGTATAACGTTTTGAATGTATAGTGCACATAGTCGTACGTCAACCTTTGTATTTTTTCTACGGTTTTTTAATTTTATTTAAAGTAATCTTATTTTGATGTAAATTATACATGTTTTGCATTTTTGTCATAAATGATTAAACATTGATTCATTTACTTCATTACAATTGATTAGATCTTATTGTTGGACTCATTCAACATAGTCCAATTAACATGTAAAGCTCATTATAACTTGTGAGGTCAGGGTAGCAAAGGAATACCATTACAAGTGTAGGTTTGCATGTGAAACGCTAAGATTTTGTACCATGCATTTTTTCAATTATAAGACAAAATTGCATGTAGGTGGATCTACAACAATAATTGATCTACATTAGGTGAAATGAAAGAAAATGAGTAGAAGTGCACAAAGGATGCTACTAAAATGCTATGAAAAATATCCACTTGAAATACATACTCATCATTTGTATGGACTTGTTCATTTCTCTATAAAAATTGGCCTATATTTTCCCATCCAAAAAATACTAAAATACTAAAAAAATTAAAAGGTAGCTACTCTTGGCTTGCATTTCACTTAGGAAGAAATTGTATTTAATTTCTAGTAAAGATGTGGAAAGTGTTCAATTGTAGCATGTGGAATCCATTTTCTTTATATGCTAGAACTTTTTGTTGATCTACCAATGTTGACATGTTTTGTCATTTTTGTGTTGTAGTCTCGAACAATACAACCATCTTCTTAGAGGTTGCCATGTTTATGAAATTGTATATTACATAAGATTGTACCTTCAAGTTCAAATAATTTATATTATTAACATTAACCACATCGTGGATGACAAAATGCGGTGGATGACAAAATGCGATGGAAGATCCGATCTTCTTAGAGGTTGCCATGTTTATGAAATTGTATATTACACAAGATTGTACCTTCTAATTTATATTATTAACATTAACCACATCGTGGACGACAAAATGTGATGGAAGATCCCATCGAAAGGCGTGGGGGGACTAAAGCTTGTAGAATTGTGCACAAATTGTATCTAGTGGGCTTGATTTTATGGTATTGTTTGTTAGGAAAAAGCTTTTATCATCCACTTGAAAATTGTTTAAAATTGGATGCTTGACTTTAATAATTTCATATTTGTATGTATTTTTGTTTTGTTTTATTTTATTTTGTTTGTTTATCTCAATTTTATATTCTTGATGTAGGAGTATATTTTTGTTAATTGTGTCACAAATAGCATGACTTTGGTGAACTCTTTTGTTGGGTGGGTATGAATGTAATATGGATGGTGATTAAGAATTAATATAGCGCCAGTAATTGGAACTTACAGAAGCATGCAACACTTTGTTGTTGTGTTGAATAACATGAAGGCATTAATCTGCGTTGGATTGTTGGGAAATTTAGAGGTTTATAACAACTTTTGTTTTATCATATGTTTGAGGGTGAAAAAAATGGAGAAATATAGTTGGCATCTTAACAACATCCAGAAAGTTGTCCATCCAAAAATGGGTTATAAGCTTGGAACCAATGTATGAGATAAGTGTCATTGGTGAGTTGTTGCGCCCATGTGTTGGAAGAAAATTTTAGAGCTTGTGAAGCATTAATATTCTTATTTCAAGGCATCAAAACACCATTTTGGGCAATGACAAACTACTTCAAAAATACAATAATGTTGTCCTTGTATAGGCAAGCCACTAATAAAGACCATGGAAATTAGATCCATGGGTAAATTAATTTGGTAATGGTAAATACGACCCAGAGGTTAAATTGGCTTCATAATAGATGACAGTTGTTTTGCAAGATAGCCAATAAAAATCCTTTTGAAGTTATCATATTGTTTTGAGTGAGCCAAGCCAATTGTTTTTAGTGGATGAGTGGGCTTCACATTGTAAAACATTGTGATTTGGGCATGTGGTACCATTGATATTTTGGAATTGTGTTAATCGTTAAATGGATATATAATGCATGTAAACCTAACTGCTCCACTTAAGCTCTAAGCTAGAAATGCCTAATGCAATATCATGACATTATAAGAAACAACTAAACACAACAATAATAGTTGTATTAGAAAACCAACCTTAGTTGAGAGAGAGTAATCTCAAGCCACTTCAAGATGGCATCCTCCAACTACACATTGAAAACATTCAATATGCTTCCAATTATATGCAATGGCATTTATATAGATGGAGGTAGTGGAGAGAGAAGAGAGTTACTAAAAGGAATGAAAATTGAGAATAAGAGTGACATTTATATAGATGGAGGTAGTGGAGAGAGAAGAGAGTTACTAAGAGGAATGAAAAGTGAGAATAAGAGTGACATCTATATAGATGGAGGTAATGGAGAGAGGAGAGTTACTATGAGGAATGAAAAGTGAGAATAAGAGTGGCATTTATATAGATGGAGGTAGTGGATAGAGAAGGGAGTTATTAAGAGGAATGAAAGTGAGAATAAGAGTGAATCTAATTGCAAAAATAGATGAGTTCCTATGAGGAAAGTTACTAATAAGAGAGTTCCTAGTTAGAAGATTTGTTGGGTATATTGCAATTGCAATTTTCCACTATTATGTTTATTAGAAGAAATTTAGAAACAAAGGAGGAGAGAATATATCTTAAGCTTAATATCAATTATTGCAATATCTTTACAAAATGTTGATGAATAAAAATTAAACATGACACATGATATAAAATATTATAGAGGAAATGACAAAACAAGAAAAAATATGTAAGTTTGATACAAATAAAGATAATACACCATTCATGAAAATATGGCTAAATCATATAATTAAAGAGAGTAAAATTAGTACAACACAGAATGCTAAGAATGTGACATTAGTACCAACTTAACATTAGATAAAATTATCGATGAGACTTCTAAATACAAAGGAATGCTTATTGATGTGGGTTTTAAAAGCGAGAGAGTGCCTCTTTAATCAAGCAAGGTTAAATGCTAGTGCAAGTACTAGTGTAATCCGTTGTTCCACCTTGAAGCAATTTGTAGGTTCTAAGCCACATTTGACATCTTTGGTAGTAGTGTAAAAGTGCATGAAAAATTTAATGTTCAATATGACAAGAAAACCTTGCACAAGAGTGGGACAAGATTTGTGACATTCATCAAATTGACCCTCACAAAAAAACCCAATGGATTGACCCTATCTTATGTTGGGGTATTTGCAACTTGAACATATTGTGGAAACTTGTAGGAGCTTGCTGGAGGACCCAAAGTGGGGCAATTGCTATGCCCTTACTTGGTCTCAATGTGTTAACTTTTACTTGGTTTTGATGGAATAATTATTTAAGATTACAATTTGAAGCTCAAATCTCTGACCAACTATCTATTAAATGTTCATAATAAATCAAGCCATTGTTGGGTGCTACTAATATCCAACTATTCCACATTTCTTTCATCCAATCTTTTTAATTTGTTTCCAAACTTGGCATCTATAACATACAAGTTTTTGAAGTGTGGCTTACCCTTCTTAATGGAAAATTTACTCTCAAGCTATGACGTAATGAACTGTTAAATGTGTGATCGATGTACATAGTGACACTTAGATTAATCATAAAGACATACAAGGCTCAACTATGAACATGGATAACTAACGCTAAATTAAGTAAGAAAAATAGAAATCAATTGCCTTACGAAACATGTCACAGATACATGGTGGTATAAAAATGAAAATCCATTAACACTCACCTAATGCATTACACTAACCAAGTATGGGTAAAAGATTGATGCAATCAAAATAATTCAGGCTTAATAATGTAAAGGGGTGACTAGTTTGGCCTATAAGTAAACTTAAGGCAACACTTACATGAGAAAAATACATGAAAATATCAAGTGTTTAGAGGGTTTTCCCATTATTCACTCATACTTTATATTTTTATTTCCCAAGTCCTTATCAGCTTGAGGGAGAGAGAGGTTGCTGGTACCAAGTCAACTCATAGGTATACTCAAGATTTCACAAGACTCGAAGCGAATACAACAATATTCATAGGCACAAAGCCATTTCAAAAATATTTATCAAGGTATTATAGCCCATCATGTTACTAGTGGGGATTTGAACCTAACTGAGGAAGATAACAACTGTTCTGCCGAGCCACCCGAGATAACCCCAATTGGCCCCAATTTTCACTTATGTAGAAAAAAACATTAAAGTCTTAGACATTGTTGCAAAATAGATGAAAAATTTGCGGAAAAATGAGAGCCTTAGGAGATCTTCAAAGATTCCCTAAATCTCTACTAATTTTACCTGAAAACATGACATTAAAAAAACTTCTCACATTTTCGTTTTTAAGTTATTTTTTCAAATTGACTTATTAATTTGTTATAAAAAAATTATAACATAAATGAAAAATTATAATTAATTTTAATAAAAAAATTATTTTCTATTTTTAACTTAAAAAACGCTATTTATTTAAAAAACTAAAATTTAATTAATTGATATTTAAAATTATCACAAATAAAAAAAAATAGATGTTATGGTATTTATCCTAATATATATTATAATAATGATGATAAGTTAAAAGTGTTAAACCATCACAAACCAAAAAGAAAAAAATGCTACAATAATAGGGAAAAAGTTTGCTAATATTAAAAATGGTTGATTGAAATTAGGGAAAAAAAGATATGACTTTTGTAATTGGTGTATTGAAACTAAACTAGCAATTGCATAGAGAGGTGCAAAGGAACACCGAAAGGAGTAGTGAGGAGAATGTGGATGACAATATGAAGAGGAGGGAGTATGTTGAAAGCAAAACTAAGAGTGTGGTGTTGTTATCAGAGGTGTTACTGCCAAAGTTGATGTTGCGAGTGTGAACGATTTGATGGCCAACCATCAAGATTCCCTATGTTCTTTTTTATGGGGCAAATGAGAAAGAGGGAAATAATTTCAAATTTAATTTTTCGTGACATTCAAAAAAGCTTTTGAATTTATCTATGGCCACTAGTATAGTCTGAATTTTTTGAATCCAGGCTTTTGAATTAGGCTTATTGCAAGTTTCATTTGTGATAATCCAGGCGGGTTAATTTAAGCAATTGACTAATGTTGAATGGAAATGCATGAAATGGGTAGGAGGGAGGAAGAAACAAAGCAGTGTTCCAAACAATGACTTCTTCAAACAAGGTATTTCTTTAGCCAGTGTGGATCAGGCAAGGCACGATGATTCAGTTAAGTATATAGTACTCTGGCCACTTCAACTCTTGAACACACAACTTTGCTTCTTCACAATTTTGAACATTAACACACTTCTCAATTCGACTACAATCGACACCGAGGGTGTCAATGGCCTATGCATTGATTTTTGCAGTAATGTATTTGGATTATCAGTAAAAAACCCCTTAGTGCCCTATGACAAAAGCCTTGCATTACCAACTAAAGGCTTTAAAACTGGTGCTTTGGAATTACGTTGACTTGGAGATCGAGCAGGATATTACAGGAGACTTTCAATTTTGGTTAGTAATTGACTAGATAGGCCTTCCAAACAATCACTGTCCATTGCAGGCCTCCCAATTATTAAAATCCAAGGCATAAATCAAAAGGTGATGCTTGAGTGAAAATTAAAAAGGATAAGGTGCCATCACACCCTAATATAACAAGAAGAGATCATCCATAATGATCACTAAGCTAACTAGACTAGCCCAAATGTGAGAAGGCCAATTCTTCATCGTCCACCATTTGAAAAAATACAATTTTAAATTGACTTTTGGAAGAAAGGTATGCACCCTCTAGCCATTAGAGTAGATTTGCAATCAAACTAAACAGTGAGAACAACAAAGGAAATGTGAAAAGATCTACTTGTTGGTTTTAATTGATTAGTTTTTCTTGTCTTGTCGGTTTTCTGTTAAATATTAAAAGATAAATTAAGAACAACCTTGGTCTGCAACAATATCAATGTCTGATAAGACTTGAGGGAGAGATGAGATACAAAGTGTTTCCTTCCCCTTGTAAATTCAATGATTCCAGTGTGTAAACATAAAACTTATGGCCTTTACCATAAGTCTATATATTATTGTAGCTTTGGATGTGAGGGGGAACTTGAACCTTCAATTGGAGTGACATTACTATGGTAGGTTGTAATCAAGAAGCATTATTGATACAAGTGGGGCTAGTCAATATGAGTAGGATTTCATAATTTCTAGAACTAGCTAACTATGGGAAAGATTTAAGAGGGCAATAAGGGATCAAACAATAATGGTTGGTATAGTGACCAAGAATACCCACATAGTTTGCTGAGAGAAAGTAAAAACAACAACATCATCATCTACCACAACGACAAACACAGTTGTGTAGTTCATTGAAGAAGAGAGGCATATAATATGAATATAAATTGCCTAAACGTATCCAGTACACATTTAAGCCCAGATTTATGTAGTGTACATGAGATAACTGAAAGAGGACACTAGAAAGTCAAAGATTACAAAATGATGATATCATGTAAGTAGAAAGACAGTTTGACTGCAACAAAAATCACGTTTACGTGAACCCAAATAGGGAAGTTTGAATGCTCCATCCATGTAGACATGAATGTAATAACAAATTGAGCAACTGTAAATAAATTTGCGCAGTTTCGATTCATTGTTACATATAGAAAAAAAGGTGAATGTATTCATCATTCTCCATCACGATTACAATGTAAATGTTGGCCCTCCAAATAGTAAGCATGTGAAGGTTGTGGACGTTAAGCCTATCATCATTCCTAGCAGGTCTATATTTTTTTTTCGTCCAGATGCATCGATGTGCATGGAAGAATATTCGTGTAGCTCCCAAGGGACTTCATAGCGACAAGATGTAGTTGTGTTCTTTTTGTCGAGACATGTAGAGGAATGACAATTTGTGTCTCAGGACACAATTGACAAGCTCCTTGTAGTCTTTTAGCTCGTTGAAGGTGAGGATATCATTTGTTGCAAGAAGGCAAGGATCATGAAGCGTCAATTGATGTATTCTTGGATTTCTGTGTTGGAGGGATCGAGGGTTCCAAGTAGTTACATATGAATCAAAGAAATACTTGGCATTAGCAATGCTGTATTCGTTGGTCTAGTCAAGGTTGTCCATATCAAGTGCATTTTCGAACCATAGGAAACCATGTATATGTGTAGATCCTCTATGCTGCCATTCATACCTGAGAAAAATAGAATAGAGCAAGTAAGATTGTTGCATGAAAACATGTACATAAAGGCTGAAAGGCAATTAATTGTTGAGTAATACCTGCACCAATAGTCCTTTACATGGAATCCTTTTAGTAGGACCTCTTCTAAGAATATTGTGAATATGCAGTGGATGTATTGAGATGCATGATGTGGGTTTGCAACAATGTTTTGGATTCTCCAACGAGGATGATCATGTGCATTGGATGGAGGACTAGAAGGCATGGCCATGTGCAAGTCATGCCATTTGGTATCAGTTGCACTTAGTGTGAAGAAGAAGGTAGGGCTGCCTAGTTGAACGATCATGTCATTGAGTTACCCTTGAGCCTTGGTCCAGAAAGAATGCACCCCTCGGAGCGTAGTGTCGAATCACATAATCTAGTATGGAATTGTTGAAAGAGGACGTTGGCGGAGGTGGTCGCGAAGGTTTGAAACAATTGCTGGCAAGGTATTTGCAAGGTCCCTTTTAATGAATACGTAAGCTCTTAGTTGAATACGATGGCGCATGTATAGGTAGTAGCGAAATCTAGGATTTTGTCCAAACCTATTGTTATGGTAACACATAAGGGGTAAAGCGTATTCGTGCATATCAAATTTTGCGATTCTTGGTTGGGTTAACATGGTAGACCTTGTGGGGAAGAGGGTGAGGAAGGCCATGGAGAGGAGGCCCTCAATGTTGTATTCATTGACTAGAGAGATGCCAACAATGGGCCATTGAAGCGAATGGGTGGGAGTGGAATTGGAAGACTCTACATAGGCAAATATTTCATCAATCTCGGTTAGGGTGTTTGGTACTGTTGATACAAACGAGCATGGATGAAGGTCAGATGGGTAGGGGTAGATAAGGCCAAGATCAAGAAGCTCAGGAAGGCTTTCTTGGGGTTTAGATGAAGTGGTGGTGACATGATGTAGTTAAGGGGAGACAGCTCTGGGAGTTCAGGCAAAGAAGATAGTGCAAATGGGTTTACATGGACATCCTTGTAGTAGGGATCATTTGCTATTTTGTATTGCAAAGATGATAGAACTCGTGATCTGTTGATGAAAAATTCATAAGTTGTGTGGTCGGTACTACATTTAGTAACGACAAGGATATCTATATCTGAGAGCATGCGTGGAAGAGAGTTGGAAATAGTAGTTATATCTCGTGGGAAGAAAATGGTATGGCCAAAGTATTTATATTGGCCTCCACGTGCACGGGTCACTTAAAGAATTGGGTTAACACGTGCAATAAGCATCTATTCAACTTAAGTCAAAAAAGAGAGGACAAGTGGTTGTTCTCTGATCCAGGTGGATATTGGTGGCCACCCACCTATCCCACTTGGACCCCCACAATTGTCTCTCTCAGTTTTTTAGTTTCCTTATTTTTAGCACAATTTACTATTTTAGCAGTTTTTTCGGGTCCTGAACTTCCGAAGCCGTTTTGAGGCCCTAAACCACATTTTTTGGGAAAATTGGGAGCAACATGGATCCATGGAACGTTGTTGCTCTTCCCAAAGTTGTAGTACTCGAATAGATCTTTCTAACAAGCTATGGTGCGTGTCAAACGAAGATCATATGCCAAAGTTACGACCTCGGGAAGTTGATGCACCAATTTACCCAAAACCGGGCCCATAGATTGGCGCTTCATCTCCTAGGGTTAGGTTTTTGGATGTTTAGGGTTTTCCATTGTTTCTCAACAATAAATAGGCCTTCGAGCCTCATTGTAACACAATTCAGAGGCATGTAGCCGCCACATCTCTTCTCAGAGATAAGCTACCATCACCCTAGCTAGTTTATTTCCATTTCTGTTTGTAAGCATATTTCAGTATTTTACATTAATGAAATGAAGTATTATTTCCACTGCATCATTGTATTTATGGTTATATCTATAATCTGTTGCGTTCCTATTTAAATCCGGATCAATGGTATCATAGGGGTTTTCTCTTTCTTTGTTTTTCTTTGCATGTCCCCAATGAGGTCGAGATATAAGGAGCTAGGGCTCGATTTGGTTGAACCTTTGCAAGATCAGCCTCGCAAATCCCGACGGCCTCCCATGGCGGATGAAAAGAAAGATGAGGGGGCAGGAGATCCTATCAAAATCTTGCTCGAAGAAGCCCTCGAGCGACAAAGGAACGTGATGATGGACAACTTTTCCCAAATCCTTCGGCGGCTACCCAAGGGCGACACAACTACTTCCAACAGCTACTCTAGAAACGCCACACCCTTTAAGGTACAAGTTAACTTTGAAATCCCCATTTTCAAGGGTTAGATAAATGCAGATGTCGTAGATAAATGGTTAAATCTGCTAGAGGGTTATTTTTATGTTCATGATTTTTCCAGTGGGGAAAAGATTATTTTCGCTCTTCTCAAAGCAGCCTCCCATGTCAAAGACTGATGGGAAACCTACTGCAAGCAGAAGGATGAAAGTAAAAACTCAATGTTTTCCGCTGCTCCCACTTGGAATTCATTCCGGGACGCCATCAAGGAGTAGTATTACCCTGCCAAAATCTATGAGGACAAATACATAAAGTGGACCACGCTGTGGCAGGGAAGGGACCAAGACGTGCCAGAGTTCACAAACATTTTTCATACCCTTCGCACACAGTTGGGTATCAAGGATTCTGAGCCACATTTGATACTCAAATACCGCGACTGCCTACAGAGATACATCCAGGACGAGATGGAGTTCCTGAACATCTCCTCGCTCGACACAACGTACTGATACACTGTCAAAATCGAGGAGAAGTTTAAACAAAAGAAGCGAGACTTTGCATCTGTGAATCCGAAGAACAAAGGACAAAGCCAAGGCGGGGTGACCCAAGACAACCCGTCGAAGTCGAAAGAAAAGAACAACACCACGAAGTCCAAGGACACAGGAAAGTGGCGCAAGTTCCATAAGAGCCCCACTCACAACACAAGTGAGTGTCGGACCAAGCAGCCGCTAGTGGCCGAGTTGAAGGCTTCAGAACCAGATGCATGTTCTGACCCTGAGTCAGAACTTGACAAGGGGAATGGAAAAGGGAAGCAGATCATTGATTTGGAGCCTAATGCCACTGTTGCCACTGCAAAGATCCAGAAGAACGAGCTCAAAAATCCAGAGGAGGGGGAACGTCTTTTCCACTCACAGATGTGGGTGAAGGGTTCACCGCTGCAATTCATTGTCGATAGTGGCAGCCAAAAGAGCCTCATTTCAGCAGAGGTCGTGAAGTGGTTGGGCTTACCGACTACACCACACCCGCAGCCGTACAGTGTCAGGTGGCTTCACCAAGGACGAGATCTCTGAGTCTGCCAGTAGTGCCACCTTCCCTACAACAAAAATCCCTTTACAGATGAGGTATTGTGTGATGTTGCACCTCTTGATATTTGTGATGTACTATTAGGCCAACCATACTTATGGAGTCGACATGCTGTGTATGAGTCAAGGCCTAGCGCTGTTCTTATTACTTTGGGTAATTCATTATATAGGATACCGGAAGTAGCCCCACCTACTGCCACATCTTTAATAACTTCTAAGAAATGCAATAAGCTCATCTCCCAGACTAGGAAATTCATTCTCTGTTTGGTTCGCTCCCAAAGTAAGGGGAAGATTGTCGCCACATCCATGACCCCCGCGAAGGGTTCCTTCACACAGCAGCAACACCAGAGGGATAGGGTCATCTTCTCCTCACCCACAGGGGTATCGTTGTACTGTCAGGTCGAGCATTTGGCCAATTTGACTTCTAGAGCACCTCTACCCAATGGGCCAATCTATCACCTCTCCATTCTAGAAAATTCCAAGTACAAGCAGCGACATGAGCAACACCGGGTACCACACAAGTTTCAAGTGGGCGATAAAGTCTGGTTGCATTTGTAGAAAGAACGCCTTACAAGAGCCCATCAGAAGCTCAAACCACTCCAATATGGTCTTTACACCATTTCCAAGGCTATGGGAAACAATGCTTTGGAGCACAACATTTCCCCATTCCTTCGATTGCATCGAGTTTTCAATGTGGACCACCGTCGACCATTCTTCCCACCATTACTGGACACAACCGCGGTTATAGAACAACTCACCAGGGACCAAGTTCAACAGAAGTTTCCTCATCTCAAGAAGGAACTCGACGCAATGGGACCATTGCTTCCTAAGGGGGGAGGAATAATCCAGGTGAATTTCGGTGGCCGCCCACCTATTCCACTTGGACCCCCACAAATCTCTTTTAGTTTTTCAGTTTCCTTATTTGTAGCACAATTTACTATTTTTAGCAGTTTTTCAGGTCCTGAACTTTTGAAACCATTTTGAGGCCCTAAACGACGTTTTTTTGGGAAAAAAGGAGCAACATGGGTCCATGGAATGATGTTTCTCTTCCCAAAGTTGTAGTTCTCAGATAGATCTTTCTAATGAGCTATGGTGCGCGTCAAATGCAGATCGTATGCAAAATTTACGACCCCGAGAAGTTGATGTACCAATTTACCCAAAACGAGGCCCATATTTTGGCGCTTCATCTCCTAGGGTTAGGTTTTCGTATGTTTAGGGTTTTCCATTGTTTCTAAAAAATAAATAGGCCTTCGAGCCTCATTGTGACACAGTTCAGAGGCATGTAGCCACCACATCACTTCTCAGAGATAAGCTACCATTTCCATTTCTGTTTGTAAGCATATTTCAGTGTTTTACATTAATGAAATGAAAGATTATTTTCGTTGCATCTCTGTATCTATGGATATATCTGTAATCTGTTGTGTTTCTGTTTAAATCCGGATCAGTGGTATCAGAGGGGTCTGCTCTTTCTCTATTTTTATTTGCATGTCCCCAACGAGGTCAGGATATAAGGAGCTAGGGCTCGATTTGGTTGAACCTTTGCAAGATTAGCCTCGCAAATCCCGACGACCTCCCTTGGCGGATGAAAAGAAAGATGAGGGGGTAGGAGATCCTATCAAAATCTTGCTCAAAGAAGCCCTCGAATGACAAGGGAACGCGATGATGGACAACTTTGCCCAAATCCTTCGGCGGCTACCCAAGGGCGACACAACTACTTCCAACAGCTACTCTAGAAACACCACACCCTTTAAGGTACAAGTTAACTTTGAAATCCCCATATTCGAGGGTCAGATAAACACAAATGTCATAGATAAATGCTTAAATCTGATAGATGGTTATTTTTATGTTCATGATTTTTCTAGTCGGGAAAAGATTATTTTCGCTCTTCTCAAAGCAGCCCCCCACATCAAACACTGGTGGGAAACCTACTACGAGCAGAAGGATGAAAGTAGGAAATCACTATTTTCAGCTGCTCCCATTTTGAATTCATTCCAGGACACCATCAAGGAGCAGTATTACCCTCTCAAAAGCTATTAGGACAAATACATAAAGTGGACCACGCTGTGGCAGGGAAGGGACTAAGTCATGCCGGAGTTCACAAACATTTTTCATACCCTTCGCACACAATTGGGTATCAAGGATTCTGAGCCGCATTTGGTACTCAAATACCGCGACTGCCTACAGAGATACATCCAGGATGAGATGGAGTTCCTGAACATCTCCTCGCTCTGCACAACGTACTGATACACTGTCAAAATCGAGTAGAATTTTAAACAAAAGAAGCGAGACTTTGCATTTGTGAATTCGAAGAACAAAGGACAAAGTTAAGGCGGGGTGACCCAAGACAACCCGTCGAAGCCGCAATAAAAGAACAATGCCACGAAGTCAAAGGAAATAGGAAAGTGGTGCGAGTTCCATAAGAGCCCCACTCACAACACAAGTGAGTGTCGGACCAAGCAGTCGCTAGTGTCTGAGTTGAAGGCTTTAGAACCAGATGCATGTTTCGACCCTGAGTGAGAACCCGACAAGGGGAATGGAAAAGGGAAGCAGACCATTGACGTGGAGCCTAACGCCACTGTCGCTACTACAAAGATCTAGAAGAATGAGCTCGAAGATCTAGAGGAGGGGGAGCGTCTTTTCCACTCACAGATGTGGGTGAAGTGTTCACTGCTGCAATTCATTGTCGATAGTGGCAGCCAAAAGAGCCTCATTTCAGCAGAGGTCATGAAGCGGTTGGGCCTACCAACTACACCACACCCACAGCCGTACAATGTCAGGTGGCTTCCCCAAGGACGAGATCTCTGAGTCTGCCAGCAATGCCGCCTTCCCTACAACAAAAATCCCTTTACAGATGAGGTATTGTGTGATGTTGCACATCTTGATGTTTGTGATGTACTATTAGGCCAACCATACTTATGGAGGCGGCATGCTGTGTATGAGTCAAGGTCTAGCGTTTTTATTATTACTTTGGGTAATTCATTATATAGGATACCGAAGGTAGCCCCACCTACCGCCACCTCTTTAATCACTGCTAAGAAATGCAACAAGCTCATCTCACAGACTAGGAAATTCATTCTCTGTTTGGTTCGCTCCCAAAGTAAGGGGAAGATTGTTGCCACATCCATGATCACCGTGAAGGGTTCCTTCACGCAGCGGAAACAACAGAGGAATAGGGTCATCTTCTCCTCACCCACAGGGGCACCGTTGTACTGTCAGGTCGAGCATTTGGCCGATCTGACTTCCAGAGCACCTTTACCCAATGGGCGGATATATCACCATTCCATTTTGGAAAATTCCAAGTACAAGTAGCGACATGAGCAACATCGGGTTCCACACAAGTTTCAAGTGGGCGATAAAGTCTGGTTGCATTTGTACAAAGAATGACTTACAAGAGCCCATCAGAAGCTCAGACCACTCCGATATGGTCTTTACACCATTTCAAAGGCTATGGGAAACAATACTTTGGAGCACAACATTTCCCCGTTCCTTCACTTGCATCGAGTTTTCGATGTGGAGCACCGTCGACCATGCTTCCCACCTTTACTAGACATAATAGTGGTTACAGAATAGCTCACCAGGGACCAAGTTCAACAGAGGTTTCCTCATCTCATGGAGGAACTCGACGCAATGGGACCATTTCTTCCTAGGGGGGAGGAATGATCCAGGTGAATGTTGGTGGCCGCCCACCTATTCCACTTGGACCCCCACAACTCTCTTTTAGTTTTTCAGTTTCCTTATTTGTAGCACAATTTACTATTTTTAGTAGTGTTTCAGGTCCTGAACTTTCAAAGCCATTTTGAGGCCTTAAACGATGTTTTTTGGGAAAAATAGGAGCAACATGGGTCCATGGATTGATGTTTATCTTCCCAAAGTTGTAGTCCTCGGATAAATCTTTCTAATGAGCTATGGTGCATGTCAAATGGAGATCGTATGCCAAATTTACGACCCCTAGAAGTTGATGTACCAATTTACCCAAAACGAGGCCCATATTTTGGCGCTTCATCTCATAGGGTTAGGTTTTTGGATGTTTAGGGTTTTCCATTGTTTCTAAAAAATAAATAGGTCTTCAAGCCTCATCGTAACACAGTTCAGAGGCATGTAGCCGCCACATCTCTTCTTAGAGATAAGCTACCATTTCCATTTCTATTTGTAAGCATATTTCAGTATTTTACATTAATGAAATGAAAGATTATTTTCGTTGCATCTTTGTATCTATGCGTATATTTGTAATCTGTTGCGTTTCTATTTAAATTTGGATCAGTGGTATTAGAGGGGTTTGCTCTTTCTCTGTTTTTCTTTGCATGTCCCCAATGAGGTTGGGATATAAGGAGCTAGGGCTTGATCTGGTTGAACCTTTGCAAGATCAGCTTCACAAATCCCGACGACCTCCCATCGCAAATGAAAAGAAAGACGAGGGTGCAGGAGATCCTATCAAAATCTTGCTCGAAGAAGCCCTCGAGCGACAAAGGAATGTGATGATGGACAAATTTGCCCAGATCCTTTAGCGACTTCCCAGGGGTGACGCAGCTACTTCCAACAGCTACTCTGGAAACGCCACACCCTTTAAGGTACACGTTAACTTTGAAATCCCCATATTCGAGGGTCAGATAGATGCAAATGTCGTAGATAAATGGTTAAATCTGCCAGAGGGTTATTTTTCTGTTCATGATTTTTCCAGTCGGGAAAAGATTATTTTTGCTCTTCTCAAAGTAGCCCCCCACGTCAAGGACTGGTGGGAAACCTACTACGAGCAGAAGGATGAAAGTAGGAACTCACTGTTTTCAGCTGCTCCCACTTGGAATTCATTCCGGGATGCCATCAAGGAGCAGTATTACCCTGTCAAAAGCTATGAGGACAGATACATGAAGTGGACCATGCTGCGGCAGGGAAGGGACCAAGACATGCCGGAGTTCACAAACATTTTTCATATCCTTCGCACACAGTTGAGTATCAAGGACTCTAAGCTGCATTTGGTACTCAAATACTGCGATTGCCTACACAGATACATCCAGGACGAGATGGAGTTACTGAACATCTCCTCTCTCGCCATGTCGTACCGATACACTGTCAAAATCGAGCAAAATATTAAACAAAAGAAATGAGACTTTGGATCTGCGAATCTGAAGAACAAAGGATAAAGCCAAGGTGGGGTGACCCAAGACAACCCGTCGAAGGCATAAGAAAAGAACAACACCACGAAGTCAAAGAAGGACACAGGAAAGTGGTGCGAGTTCCATAAGAGCTCCACTCACAACAAAAGCGAGTGTCGGGCCAAGCGCTGGTGGCCGAGTTGAAGTCTTAGGAATCAAATGCATGTACCGACCCTGAGTTAGAACCCGACAAGGGGAATGGAAAAGGGAAGCAGATCATTGACGCGGAGCCCAACGCCACCATTGCCACTGCCAAGATTCAGAAGAATAAGCTCAAAGATCCAGAGGAGGGGGAGCGTCTTTTCCACTCACAGATGTGGGTGAAGGGTTCACCGCAGGAATTCATTGTCGACAGTGGCAGCCAAAAGAACCTCATTTCAGCAGAGGTCATGAAGCGGTTGGGCCTACTGACTACATCACACCCGCAGCCATATAGTATCGAGTGGATTCACCAAGGATGAGATCTCCAAGTGGTAGATGAAAAGAAAGAGGAGGGGGTAGGAGATCATATCAAAATCTTGCTCGAAGAAGTACTCGAGCAACGAAGGAACGCGATGATGGACAACTTTGCCCAGATCCTTCAGTGGCTACCCAGGGGCGATGCAACTACTCTAGAAACGCCACACCCTTTAAGGTACAAGTTAACTTTTAAATCCCCATATTCGAGGGTCAGATAGATGAAAATGCTGTAGATAAATGGTTAAATCTGCTAGAGGGTTATTTTTATGTTCATGATTTTGCTAGTCGAGAAAAGATTATTTTTGGTCTTCTCAAAGCAACCCCCCATGTCAAGAATTGGTGGGAAACCTACTGCGAGCAGAAGGATGAAAGTACGAACTCACTGTTTTCAGCCTCTCCCACTTGGAATTCATTCCGGGATGCCATCAGGGAGTAGTATTACCCTGTCAAAAGATATGAGGACAAATACATAAAGTGGACCATGCTACGACAGGGAAGGGACCAAGACGTGTCAGAGTTCACAAACATTTTTCATACCCTTTGCAAACAGTTGGGTATCAAGGATTCTGAGTTGCATTTGGTACTCAAATACCGTGACTGCCTACACAGATACATCCAGGACGAGATGGAGTTCATGAACATATTTTCGCACGGCATGGCGTACTGATATGCTGTCAAAATCGAGCAGAAGTTTAAACAAAAGAAGCGAGACTTTGGATCTGCGAATTCGAAGAACAAAGGACAAAGCCAAGGCGAGGTGACCCAAGTCAACCCGTCGAAGCCGCAAGAAAAGAGCAATACCATGAAGTCAAAGAAGGACATAGGAAAGTGGTGTGAATTACATAAGAGCCCCACTCACAACACAAGTGAGTGTTGGACCAAGCAGTCGCTAGTGGCCGAGTTGAAGGCTTTAGAACCAGATGCATGTTCCGACCCTGAGTCAGAACCCGACAAGGGGAATGGAAAAGGGAAGGAGATCATTGACGTGGAGCCTAATGCCACTGTTGCCACCACAAAGATCCAGAAGAATGAGCTCGAAGATCCAGAGGAGGGGGAGCGCCTTTTCCACTCACAGATGTGGGTGAAGGGTTCACCGCTGCAATTCATTGTCGATAGTGGTAGCCAAAAGAACTTCATTTCAACAGAGGTCATGAAACAATTGGGTCTATTGGCTACACCACACCCGCAACCATATAGTATCGGGTGACTTCGCCAAGGATTAGATCTCCAAGTCTGCTAGTAGTGCCGCCTTCCCTACAACATCAAGCCCTTTACAAATGAGGTATTGTGTGATGTTGCACCTCTTGATGTTTATGATGTACTATTAGGCCAACCATACTTATGGAGGTGACATGCTGTGTATGAGTCAAGGGCTCGCGCTATTATTATTACTTTGGGTAATTCATTATACAGGATACCGGAGGTAGCCCCACCTACCACCACCTCTTTAATCACTGCTAAGAAATGCAACAAGCTCATCTCCCAGACTAGGAAATTCATTTTCTGTCTAGTTCGCTCCCAAAGTAAGGGGAATATCATCACCACATCCATGACCCCCGCGAATGGTTCCTCCACGTAGTAGCAACAATAGAGGGATACAGTCATCTTCTCCTCACCCACAGGGGTACCGTTGCAATGTTAGGTCGAGCATTTGGCCGATCTGACTTCCAGAGCACCTCTACCCAATGTGCCGATCTATCACCACTCCATCTGGAAGATTTCAAGTACAAGCAGCGACATGAGCAACATTGGGTACCACACAAGTTTCAAGTGGGTGATAAAGTCTAGTTGCATTTGCAGAAAAAATGCCTTACAAGACCCCATCAGAAGCTCAAACCACTCCAATATGGTGCTTACATAATTTCCAAGGCTATGGGAAACAATGCTTTGGAGCACAACATTTCCCCATTCCTTCGCTTGCACCGAGCTTTCAATGTGCACTGCCATCGACCATTCTTCCCACCATTACTGCACACAACCGCGGTTATAGAACAGCTCACCAGGGACCAAGTTCAATAGAAGTTTCCTCATCTCATGGAGGAACTCAACGCAATGGGGACCATTGATTCCTAAGGGGGGAGGAATGATCCATGTGGATGTTGGTGGCCACTGACCTATCCCACTTGGACTCCCACAACTGTCTCTTTTAGTTTTTCAGTTTCCTTATTTGTAGCACAATTTACTATTTTTAGTAGTTTTTTGGGTCTTGAATTTCCGGAGCCTTTTTGAGGCCCTAAATGACGGTTTTTGGGAAAAATAGGAGCAAAATAGGCACATGGATTGATGTTGCTCTTCCCAATGTTGTAGTCCTCATATAGGTCTTTCTAACGAGCTATGGTGCACGTCAAACAAAGATCGTTTGCGAAAGTTACGACCCCGGGAAGTTGATGTACCAATTTACCCAAAACAGGGCCCATAGTTTGACGCTTCATCTCCCAGGGTTCGGTTTTTGGATGTTTAGGGTTTTCCATTGTTTCTCAACAATAAACAGGCCTTCGAGCCTCATTGTAACACATTTCAAAGGCATGTAGTTGCCACATCTCTTCGCAGAGATAAGCTACCATCGCCCTAGCTGGTTTATTTCCATTTTCGTTTGTAAGCATATCTCTGTATCTATGGTTATATCTGTAATCTGTTGCATTCCTGTTTATATCTAGATCATTCTCCTGGGTCCATGTTTTTCGATATGGAAAAATGATGGGTAGATCGTTTTGAAGCACAACGATAATAGATGCTAACGCCACAACAAAATTTTGTTTTCATGGATGGGTAAGAATCGTTATAGATGGAGCAGGTTTATAGGGGCATAAGTGCATCTATTCTTTCATGGAAATGACGATGCAGTTGTTGCATGCAATATTGAGGAGTTGAAGTGGAAGCAACTTGGGGAGATGGTTTTATACAGAAGGTGGGAGGTGAGGAAAGTGAATGGATGGGAGAAGTTTGGACGATGGGTGGAAGTGGAGGCGAGAATAGGAGTGGTTCGGATGGAAGGGGAGGAAGTTAGATTTGGGAAGGGAAGAGTTCTAGCAGGGATTGTTTGAGAAGGAACGTTGTGCCGATTGTTGTATATTAAATGATGCCACATGTTTATTATATCCTTGTTAAGTGCGTAACACCTTTATTGACGTGCCTTCCTTGAATCATTCTCAGGAGGAGTTTTCATAGCTATCCAAGCAAGGAAAGTATTGTTAAAGGTTATGCATAAGAGAATCGTCGAAAAAGACAAGGAAACAAGGCACGTGAATTGGGGAAATAGTGTATATAGAAAACAAAGTGTTGGTGTGATGAAGAAAAAGACAAGTATATTTATTCCAATTTGCAAGATTATACAAAATGAATAAAAAGCAGAAATGTAAATGAGACAACAAGCATGTACCTTTGCAATCTAACAATCAATATGTAGGATGCAGAAAGTGAGGATATGTAAAAAGCATTTGCTAAGTTGAGAGAGAAGGATGTTGTTTTCCCCTTTGTTTGTCCAAGGTATTAATTTGTTTGGTTTTTTTTTTCTACAAAAAAGAAGCAATCAAACATTTGGTGCAAGTGTTGTACGAAGGTGGGATGCAAGGGAAGCATGCATTGGAGGACTAGGTTGTTGTTGTTGTTATGGCTTTTTTTCTTTTTAATATGTATATATATATCTTCTACATGGAATAATTCGAATGGAAGTTTATCGCAAAGCATAGCAGTAGGAAATTTGTATTTTATTTTGTTGAAGAAAATTTCGAGAAATAAAGAAGCTGACGAAAAATGAAATGTAGGTGAAATAAGAATATGTCTTAAATCATTGTGTCTTGAATTATACAATTGCGTCTTCAATTATAACATTGGTTGGTGGAATGTTGAATTGAATATTAGTTGTATTAGAAATTATATGATCATGTAAGTTTGTTTTCGATCTAACAAAGGGTACTTTTGTATTACACCAATATGAAAAGCAATAACTATGTATGATTTCCTTATTAGAACATATCCATATCCATATGTGTATTTGAAATATGCGAATGTGGTACAAAGCACATGAAAGAATCGAGAAGGCCATAACAATGCATGTGAGATAACACCCATGTATTTATCAAGAAAATGTACAAGAGTAACAAGTATTGTTGTAGCCAAATTTTACAAAAAGTAGTAGTAAAGAAGGCACACAAATTTTTACAAGGGTATTGTGTGCATATACTAGTGTAGATGGAGAAAGAAGTCAGGCAAAGGGAAACTGAGTGGTGATGAAGGGAAAGGGTTTGAAAACCAAAATATGGCTTTGAGAGTAGCTGAGAGGAAAAAACAAAGGTTATAGGTGTTTCATGAAAAGGGTGTTGGCATTATGACTCAGGTTTGGTGCTATGGCACAGGTGTTGTCCTTGATGGCGACTCACTCAAGAGGTAAATCATTGTTTAGGTTCTCAAAATAATAGAAAATGAGATACCCGCAGGTGTGCCTACCAAAATCTGCGGACCCGCGGTGCCCCGAACAAGAAGTGCGGACATACCCGCAGGTTCTCCGAACAAAAGGTGCGGACGTCAAATTCACTCACTTCAATGTAGAAAAGCACGCGCACGTGGGAAATTTTATGATTGATCCATGGTATTTAGTCCACAGTTTTTGATCCTATGGTTTTGGTCCGTGGTATTGCTTTCAAAAGAGTTGAACCCAAGCATTGAGTCCTTTGTATTGTTTCTCAATGGTTTTGGTCCATGGTTTGAGAAAGGCCTAGACCATAAAAAGGGAAGGAGATCATTTGGCCCAAACACTTGTGAATATTGAATATCTTAAGACCTGAAATTTTGGTGATCAGTTTGTGAAGCTAGATCTGAATCAAGGAGCAAAACTGTGAATTATAAGACGGATCTACTGATAAGTCGAGGTCTCTTTGGCGCTTGTTCAGATCTGTGAATTCGACAGTCTGGGGTACAATGAGGACTGATAAAGTGTTTATATTCGGAGGTCCGCAGGCGAGATACGGCTCAGGTGTGGAGGTGCACAGTCCAGTAGACGGAGTAGGTGCGGAGGTACGCAGTCCAGTAGACGGAGCATGTGTGGAGGTACGCAGTCTAGTAGATGGAGCAGGTGCGGAGGTACGCAGTCCAGTAGACGGAGCAGGTGCGGAGGTGCGCAGTCCAGTAGACGACGCAGGTGCGGAGGTGCGCAGTCCAGTAGACGGCGCAGGTGCGGAGGTGCGCAGTCCAGTAGACAGCGCAGGTGCGGAGGTGCGCAGTCCAGTAGACTGATCAGGTGCGGGGGTGCGCTGTCGAGTAGACAGAGCAGGTGCAGAGCTACACAGGCTAGACACAACAGAAGTGCGGATATTTGCAGGTTTCTATTGGTGAAGTTGCGGACTTTTCTTGAAATATATGTTGGCTGCCTTTTGTCTATTGCTGTAGAGTTCTGGGTTTAGAATCTGTGTCTGATTACTGGTATTGCTTTTCTGGTTACTGCATTCTGAGAAGCTATTGGTTGGTTCATTAGTTGATTGTAAAAGGAAATTGGTTGATTCACATGTGCTTGATGATTATTTGATGTTCATGGATCCAGTCTGAAAATTTATGAAACGTGGTCCCTGGAAGAAAAGAAGTAGGTCAACACCTATGTACTAGTAGCTCAGCTAGTACAAGAGCTAAGGGGGTTGTAGCTCCCTTCCAGGAGAGTCTGGAAAATGAGAGAGAGGGTTGTATCTCTCTGCAGGTTGCAGCCTGCGTAATGGTAAAGGACTGCACCAGTACAGAATCATTGTAAAAAGAAGTTTCTAATTGAAAGAAGATAGAGACACATTGCAGTAGGTGGTTTTTACCCACATTGGGTTTCCACCTTATATCTGGTGTTCTTTGGTGTGACTGTTTGTTTTTCTTTTTCCTGTTCATTACTATATGGTACTGACATTCAAGTTAATGGTCAACATATGAAGAATAAATTAAATTATAAATCTAGAGGGAATATTGAAAAGAATTTGATAATACTGATTCATCCCCCCCAGTATTATTTCCAACAATTGGTATTAGAGCAGGTCCTTCTAAAGAAGCTTGATCGCTTGAAGGAAGATCCATCATCATGAGCAACTACGAGAGAGAAGCATCTATCAGGCCACCAATTTTTGATCGGACCAACTTTGTCTATTGGAAGGTAAGAGTCACAGCCTATCTTCAATCTCTTGGTACAGAAGTCTGGGATATCATAGATACAGGGTACACTTTTCCATCCACAAATCCTACAGGTTCGACTGGTAAGAAGCAATATGAAACAAATGCAAAGGCTGTCAATAATCTATTAGGATGTCTATCTCAATCAAAATTTGTCAAGGTTATGCAGTATGAATCCGCAAAAGAAATATGGGACAAGATTGTTCTGAGCTATGAAGGAGATGAACAGGTAAAATGAGCAAAACTTCAAACTCTCAGAATTCAGTATGAAAATCTCAGAATGCACAATGATGAAAGTGTGGCTAACTATTTCCTTCGTGTAGATGAGATTGTTAATTGTATGAAAAACTTGGGTGAAGAAATAAAAGAGGCTGTTGTAGTTGAAAAGGTTCTAAGATCTTTGTCCCCTAAGTTTGAATCTAAAGTTTTTGCAATAGAAGCAAAGGAGAATCTACGAAACCTTACCATGTCACAGCTACACGGAATTTTGACTGCTTACGAAATGAGGAAAGGAGGACCATCAGACAGGAGAGAAGCTGCTTTCAAGGCTTCAGGCAAAGGAGATTACTATGAGTCAGGACATCTATCAGAAGAAGAAGAGGAATAAAATTTTGTTAAGAACCTTCAACGAGGTGCTGGAAGATTCAGAGGTAAGTTACCTTTCAAATGCTTTGCTTGTGGAAGAGTCGGTCACTATGCTGCAAAGTGTCCTCATAAAGATAAGCTTGAGAAAGGTAAGGAACCTGTCAGATGGAAAAAGAAACAAAATGTAAATAAGAAAATCTATTACACTCATGAAGACAGTGATGGACTTTCAAATAGTGATGAAGATGAACAAGGTAACAATTATAGACTTTTAATGGCTTTTGAAGATGATGATTTCATGGATGCTATAGATGAAGAAGGCCTATATGAAGAGATTTCTAAACTCAAAATTTGTTTAGAAGAGAAAAATATGATTATTGATACTCTGCAATTCCAACTGGCTGAAAAAGAAAAAGTTCATGAAAAGTTAGAATGTGAAATTGTTGGTCTTAGAAAAGAGATTGAGAAAACAAAAGCTCTTAATCTTAGATTTGTTAAAGGATCTGAAACTCTGGATGAGATTATCAATGTGCAACATTCTCCACTAATCAAGACAGGTTTGGGATATAATGAAGAAGCATCTCAAGCATCCACCTCCAAAAGTTATCTTGATGTAGCAAGGAGGAGCGAGCAAAGGCCTAATAAGAATCATCAGGTAAATCAGGGACAGTCTACCTCAAGAATGAACAAAGACTATGAGGTAAATTGGGGGCAATCTACTTTAAGGACAAATAGAAGCTACAACCAGCCTTAGGTAAAACCTTCTCAATTTGCCTCAAGAATGGATGTCAATAGAAACTACAATCATTTGGCTGGTAGATTTGATAATCACAGGAGTTTCTTCAATGGCCAATGTTTCTCTTGTCATAACTTTGGCCACAAAGCAACTCAATGTGTTGCCTATAAGACAATCATGACTAGAGAAGCTCAAAAACAAAGGAGTATGACTGGGATCGTGAAAAGAACCTACAATAACTTTTCTACTCTTGAAAATGAAATATAATGCTCTATTTGTAACAACTTTGGTCATGAAGGTTTTGAATGCAGGAGCAGGTTTCGGCAGACAACTTAGAAGGAGCAAGCCTCAAGTGTCAAAACATGGAGAATGAAGGAACCACAACCAGAGAGATGTGGTACAGCTTTATATGCGGAAGGGCAAGAAAATCAATGGTACATCGACAGTGGCTGTTCGAAACACATGACGGGTGATAAGTAAAAACTTCAGTCATATAGTGCCTTAGAGAAGGAGAAGAAGGTCTCTTTTGGAAATGACACCCCTGCTCTCATAAAAGGTAAAGGTTTTTTTTAGTTAAAAGAAAAGGTCAAAGTCGGAAATGTCATGTATGTTGATGGCTTAAAGCATAATCTATTGAGCGTCAGTCAGATGTGCAATCAAGGAACGGAGGTAATATTTCAATCAAATGGATGTAGTGTTCGTGATCTTGATATAGGAAAAACAGTGATCAAAGGCATAAGGACTCCAAATAATTTATACATATTCAAAGAAGGACAACATCAATGCTATCTAAGCAAGAACGATGAACACTGGCTATGGCACAGAAGATTGGGGCATATTAGCTTCTCACAGATAAGGAAAGCATGTAAATACCAGGAAGTTTGTGGTCTTCCAGACATCAGAATTCCAGACAATACAATTTGAAAATCATGTTAGTTTGGTAAGAAAACCAGAACTAACTTCCCTGAGAAGGAAGGATCAGCTAGCAGGTCACTTGAACTTGTCCATACTGATGTATGTGGTCCATCTTGGAAAAGGTCATCTCGAGGAGAAGAATATTTCATATTATTCGTTGATGACTTTTCTAGGATGTGTTGGATAGGAATTATGAAGCACAAAGACGAAGCCTTTAAAAAGTTCAAATCATTCAAAGCCTTGGTGGAGAACGAATCAGATCACAAAATAAAATACCTCAAGTCTGATAGAGGTGGGGAGTTTACCTCGAATGAATTCTTCGATTTTTGTGAAGAACATGGAATAAGAAGGGAATTCTCTATAGCTAGGACTCCTCAGCAAAATGGAGTAGTGGAAAGGATGAACAGAACGGTTCAACAAATGGCTCATGCTATGCTTGATGAGTCTAGAACTCCCGCAACCTTCTGGGGTGAAGCCGCATTTGCTGCAGTTGTGATTCTCAACAAGACAAATATAGGGTGAACAACACTCAAACTCCTCATGAGCTCTGGTATGGTGAGACTCCTTCGGTAAAACATTTCAAAATTTTTGGAAGCAAATGCTATATTAAAAATAATGATGAAAATCTTGGCAAGTTTGAACCCAGAGCAGATGAAGGCATTCTCCTTGGTTATTATCCTCATAGCAAAGCATATAAATGTTACAATAAAAGGCTTGGAAGAATTGTCGAGAACATTGAAGTAGTGGTGGATGAAAAGAAATCACTCCCAAACAGGTAAGATCTGAAGACTTCAAAGATGATGAGGAATATCCATCAACATCAAATCAGATTAATGATGAAGAAGAAACCCATGAGGCACCAGAGGAACATATAAGGATAGAAGAAAAGACTCCATCCAGGTATGTTCAAAAGAATCATCCAGAACCTCAAATTTTGGGGCAAAAGGAGGCAGGTATACAAACAAGAAGAACAATTGCAGAAGCTTCAAGCCATTTGGCATTACTCTTCTCCGCTGAACCACAAAATGTAAAAGAGGCATGCAAAGATGAAAGCTGGGTCAAAGCAATGGATGAAGAACTTGAGCAGATCGAAAAGAACAACACTTGGGAGTTGGTTCCTAGACCAAAAGATAAGAATGTCATAGGGACAAAATGGATCTTCAAAAACAAGTTGAATGAAAATGGGGAAGTAATTAGAAACAAGGCCAGACTTGTGTGTAAAGGGTATGCTCAACAAGGAGTAGAATTTGAAGAAACTTTTGCTCCTGTTGCTAGGCTTGAGGCCATCAGAATGTTCCTTGTTCTCTCTAGCTTTCAGAAGTTCAAAGTATTTCAAATGGATGTGAAATTAGCCTTTCTGAATGGAGACTTAGAAGAAGAAGTGTACATTGAGAAACCAGATCGTTTCATTCTTGGGAATGATCCAAATCTTGTATGCAGACTAAAAAAGGCTCTCTATGGTCTTAAACAGGCTCCAAGGGCTTGGTACTAGCTCTTGGACAAATACTTTCTTCAATAAGGTTTTTCAAAAGGATCAACAGATAGTAATCTTTATATAAAAATTGAAAATGACAAATTGCTAATACTTGTTGTGTATGTAGATGATATTATCTTTGGCAGCAATGAAGAAGCTATGAGTCAAAAATTTGCCTTGGTAATGCAGAAAGAATTCGAAATGTCATTGCTTGGAGAGCTGACATATTTTCTTGGTCTACAAATCCAAAAAAATGAAGGCGGTATCTTTTTATCTCAAACCAAGTACCTCAAGCAGATCTTGAAGAAATATGGCATGGAAGATTGGAGACCAGTATGTACCCCTATGGTTACAGGATGCAGCCTCAGTGCAAATGATGAATCAGCAGCAGTGCATCAACCAACCTATAGATCCATGATTGGAAGTCTGCTTTATTTGACAAGTACCCGACCAAACATCATGCATGCAGTGGGAATAGTTGGAAACTCATCTTTAGGAAGTTAAGAGAATCTTCAAGTACCTTCAAGGAACTCAAAAATATGGCTTATGGTATCCTAGAGATACAGATCTCACACTTCATGCTTATACATATGCAGATTGGGCCAGAAGCGTGGATGACAGAAAAAGCACTAGTGGTGGTGCATTCTTCATGGGTCCCAGATTAGTATCTTGGTTAAGCAAGAAACATAGTTCAATAACATTATCTACAGCTGAAAAAGAGTATGTGGCTGCTGCATCTTGTTGCACACAACTTCTTTGGATGATGCAAACTTTGCAGGATTTTCAGATCACTTGTACTCCACCTATCTCCATCCTATGTGATAATACAAGTGCTATCAGCATTTCAAAGAACCCAGTCATGCATTCAAAGACCAAGCATATACCTATCAAATATCATTTTCTTCGGGAACAAGTGCTTGAACAAAAGGTCAAATTGGAGTATGTTCCCTCGAAGGAACAAGTTACTGATATACTCACCAAACCGCTGCCCAAGGAGACCTTTGAATACCTCAGGCAAAAGCTGGGGGTAGTTGATGCATCATCTTGCTGTTGAATCTTGTCTGCTTAAGAGATTGTTGGTTCTACGCGAGTTTCATATGGGGTATACGCGTTTATTCGCTGGTTTATGGATTGGTCAAAGACCAAATGGCACAAGTTCAGGGGGGAGCATATATTCTCCTAATAATGCATTATTGGCATTATTGTAGAAGATCTTGGAGGAGCAAGTACAGAAGGAGAACATGGATGCTGATCTGAATATTGCTGCTAATGTTTTGTCTCTATATCTTGTATTTCTTTTGTCAAGGTCATGTAACGGCCTATGACTGGGATGAATGATATAATGTACTTGGTTGGGTGATGAATGTATGTATAGAGGCTTTTGGTCATTTATGGTGTATGGTGGATTCTGGTTCTTTTGCAGATCTTGCCTACAGTCAGGGGGAGCATGATCAGCACAGCAGAGCAGAGTTTTCAGCATGTTCTTAGGGGGAGCATAACCCTTTGCCCTTGATGACAAAGGGGGAGAATGACATTGAGGATCTTGGGGTTGCCATCAAGTCCAAAGGGGGAGATTGTTGGCATTATGACTCAGGTTTGGTGCTATGGCACAGGTGTTGTCCTTGATGGAAACTCACTCAAGAGGCAAATCATTGTTCAAGCTCTCAAAATAATAGAAAATGAGATACCTGCAGGTGCGCCTAACAAAAGCTGCGGACCCGCAGGTGCCCCGAACAAGAAGTGCGGACATACCCGCAGGTTCTCCGAACAAAAGGTGCGGACGTCAAATTCACTCACTTCAATGCAGAAAAGCGCACGCACGTGGGAAATTTTATGATTGATCCATGGTATTTAGTCTGCAGTTTTTGATCCTATGGTTTTGGTCCGTGGTATTGCTTTCAAAAGAGTTGAACCCAAGTATTGAGTCCTTGGTATTGTTTCTCAATGGTTTTGGTCCATGGTTTGAGAAAGGCCTAGACTATAAAAAGGGAAGGAGATCATTTGGCCCAGACACTTGTGAATATTGAATATCTTAAGACCTGAAATTTTGGTGATCGGTTTGTGAAGCTAGATCTGAATCAAGGAGAAAACCATGAATTATAAGACGGATCTACTGATAAGTCGAGGTCTCTTTGGCGCATGTTCAGATCTGTGAATTCGACAGTCTAGGGTACAATTTAGGACTGATAAAGTGTTTATATCCGAAGGTCCGCAGGCGAGATACGACTCAGGTGTGGAGGTGCACAGTCAAGTAGACGAAGTAGGTGTGGAGGTACGCAGTCCAGTAGACGGAGCAGGTGCGGAGGTACGCAGTCTAGAAGACGAAGCAGGTGTGGAGGTACGCAGTCCAGTAGACGGAGCAGGTGCGGAGGTATGCAGTCTAGTAGACGGAGCAGGTGCAGAGGTGCGCAATCCAGTAGACGGTGCCGGTGCGGAGGTGCGCAGTCCAGTAGACGGCGCAGGTGCGGAGGTGCGCAATCCAGTAGACGGCGCAGGTGCGCAGTCCAGTAGACTGATCAGGTGCGGGGTGCACTATCGAGTAGACAGAGCAGGTACAGAGCTATGCAGGCTAGACACAACAGAAGTGCAGATATTCATAGGTTTCTATTGGTGAAGTTGCAGACTTTTCTTGAAATATATGTTGGCTGCCTTTTTTCTATTGCTGCAGAGTTCTGGGTTTAGAATCTGTGTCCGATTACTGGTATTGCTTTTCTGGTTACTGCATTCTGAGAAGTTATTGGTTGGTTCATTAGTTGATTGTAAAAGGAGATTGGTTGATTCACATGTGCTTGATGATTATTTGATGTTCATGGATCCAGTCTGAAAATTTATGAAACGTGGTCCCTGGAAGAAAAGAAGTAGGTCAGCACCTATGTACTAGTAGCTCATCTAGTACAAGAGCTAAGGGGGTTGTAGCTCCCTTCCAGGAGAGTTTGGAAAATGAAAGAGAGGGTTGTAGCTCTTTGCAGGTTGCAGCCTGCGTAATGGTGAAGGACTGCACCAGTACATAATCATTGTAAAAAGAAGTTTCTAATTGAAAGAAGATAGAGACACATTGCAGCAGGTGGTTTTCACCCACATTGGGTTTCCACCTTATATCTGGTGATCTTTGGTGTGACTGCTTGTTTTTCTTGTTCATGTTCATTATTGTATGGTACTGACATTCAAATTAATGGTCAACATTTGAAGAATAAATTAAATTATAAATCTAGAGGGAATATTGAAAAGAATTTGATAATACTGATTCACCCCCCCCTCTCAGTATTATTTCCAACAAAGGGTGTGCAAAAGGAAGGCACAATTTCAACAAAAGGGAGGGGAAACAACACTGCTTAAAGCTAGAGGATGAATTTTTTTGAAGGGGTGGAATTTGATTTCATTTCATGCATGAGAAGGGTAGATGCAAAGGCGTAAGGGAGTTCTTCAAAGTGCATGAGTGTTGGGCGAAGGCATCCATTGCCATTGAAAGTGTTTATTGTAATAGAAACTGTGAATAGGAAGTGGCAACATTTTATCTTTGCGGCGATGTCTCAGATGGTTTCAGGCTCGCTTGAAAGGAGGTGAAGGTCCTTTGTTGATATGCCCAATAATTCAATTTCAACATCATCGAATGCAATGACATTTTCCAAATGGTTGGTGATCATGCAATTCAAGTCAAAGTACATAACGATAGATTGGTGACCATTGCATTTCGTGCAATGCCACATGTTGTTAGATTGTTGAATAGTTTTCTTCATGCATTGCATGCCATCAATGTTAAGTGGGCATGCGAGGAAGTAAAAATATTTCATGTCAATTTTTTTAGCAGTGGCACGGACTAAAATCCACAGAGCTTTCTTGGAGTGAGGAACTATAAAAATTAAGAAATCGTTTTTATTTTGAGGGGCTTGCTAGGGGTTCCTTTGTATTTTAGACTGAGGGAAGGCGAGGATGTATTGAAGCTTGTTCGTTGGAACCATTGTTGGAGTTGGTGTGTTTCAACAATATCTAGGTTTATTAAAAGGGAAGTGGTGTGAATAGCTCCAAATGTAATTCCATTGAACTTGGCAATACGGCCCCCTTCGATTGCAAGGACCGGAGTGGCTCCCGAGGCACATAGGTTAGAAAGTTCGCGGCCTTCGACATGGAATTTTGTGCCCCTTAACTCGACATCAATGCTGTAGCCTGACATGTCACACATGGTGATTGATTTCCTATGAGTCTTTGTGATACCTCCCTGACGCATGACCGATGCAGTAGAAGTTGCGCTAACAAGACTAATAACATCAACAATTGAGTTGATAGTTGCAATATTGAGTGAATTGATGGGGATAAAGTGAAATTTATTGGGAGGCATTGTTTGGTCTTCATGTATGGACTCAATCACAATTGATGTAGAGAAAAGGAGGATTTTGAATGAGCAGTTAAGATGATTGTAGCAAGGATTAGGAGCCTTTATGGTTGATATTGTGTAGAGCCAACCAACTTGTACGAGATAATTCAAAGAGCCTGCCAAGTCGTTGAACAAAAATATGTGGATTTCCTCACCTTCACGATCTAGAAGGTAAATCAAAGAGAGTTTCGAGTGCCACATGCATTGCTGTATTGGCGTAGTGGTGTTTTTGCAAGGAACCTGCCTTGTATGGACCAATATTTCTGTGATGGGTTGAGTGGCTTGAAAGGGAGAGTTGCTAGAAAAGGAGCACTATCCATACCAAAGGCTACAAGATGGTCCCCTATTAGGGAATTTGACAGCAAGGTGGAGGAATTTGTAGAGGATGAGGTGGCATGGATTACTTGTTCGTCGGGAAGAACAAGATGGGTTAGCTCGCCAATTAGCCTACCTCTTTAATATTTTCAGAGGACTTATTTGCTTTTGGAGTCCTCTTTCTTTAGTAATGTTGTTAGCGATGCTGTTATTTTCCCATAATTTTTGACAAACTTATGATAATACCCTATTAACCCGATAAACCTTGAATATGTCTTAAGGTTGCAAGAATTTTCCATTCCTTGATGGCTTTAATTTTGTTAAGGTCTGCCTTAAAACACTCATGATATACAATATGACCTAAATATTCCACCTCTTGTACCCCAAAGAAACATTTGGAGGTTTTTGCATACAATTGTTTCTCCTCCAATAGTATGAGCACCCTATCAACATGTTGAACATGATCTTTCCAATACTTGATGTAGATTAGTATATCATCAAAAAATACTAAGACAAATTTTCTAAAGAATGGTTTGAAAGTGGAATTCATCAAACCTTGAAATGTGGAAGGTGCATATGTAAGGCCAAAAGATATGACCAAAAATTCATAATGACCTTCATGAGTTATCCATGCTGTTTTTATAATGTCTTCTATCTTCATTCTATTTTGATGTTATTATCCATGAAGATCTAACTTGGTGAAGTAAATTTCTCCATGTTATTCATCCAACAATTCATCAATGACAGGAATGAGAAATTTATCTTTACTAGTGATCTTGTTCAGATCTCTATAATCCAGACACATATGCCATGATCCATCCTTATTGTGCACAGATATTACTGGAGAAGAGATAAATCTGGCTAGGTTGAATTATACCTTCCTCTAGCATTTCTGCAATTGTACGTTCAATTTCACTCTCCTGGGCATAGGGATATTTGTAAGATCTGATGTTTGGAGGAACGTTTTCATGGAATAAAGTGAATAGCATGATCATGATCATGAATATGTGGAAGACCTTTCAGAGTCTCAAATACCTTTGAATGATTGTCAAGGACTCTTTGGAGATCTGGAGAAATGGATGAATTAAATGTTTGAACATTTAGTAAGATTAATTGTGAAATTACCCCTCATTGTTCCTTCTTAAAAAGTTCTTTCATGCCATTATAGCTAATTATCTTCCCATGTTACCTTGCGATACCCCTTAATTCAATTTCCTTTCCTTCCCATAAAAAGTTCAAGAAAAGATCTTGAAAATTAAAATCTATCATCTCCAAAGATTGTAACCATTGGACTCCTAATACAACATCAACACCACCAATTGGAATGGAAATCATTGGACTATTCAATACATATCCCTGCATCGTTAGATTGATATTATGCCACTTTCTATAATAATTTAAAGTTCCTCCTTGTGCAACCTTCACTTGGCACTCTGGTTTTAGATATAGAAATAAATTCAAATCCTTGGTTATCTTAAAATGAATAAAATTATGGGTACTACATGAATCAATCGACATTTTTTTTTTGTTGATATATCATTTCTATCTTGAGAGCTTGAGGAATGGAAATTCTTCCTAATGCATTGATAGATATGGTCAGATTTATTTCTTCTTTTTCAAGCCTTGGGGTAGGTTCCTCATGTAAATATTCTTTTGAGGTTTCTTGTTCCTATTATTCCTCCTCTTCACAATCTATGTAGAATAATTTCTTCTCAACGCACTTATGAGATTTAGTGTATTTGCTGTCACAACTATAACAAAACACTTTTTCTCCTTTTTCCTCTAGTTTTTGTGGTGTTAACCTTGTAGGTTTTGGGAGAATATGAGAGGAAAAACTTACATCTTTATAGTTGTGAGTGGTATATCTCTTTGTTGCCATAATTGTTCTTTCAACATTTCTTTCCATCTTGAACAAATTCTACAATGACTTAGGTTTCGAAAGGTGAACCTCATGTTCATTGTTATCCTTTAAAGTCCCTATGGAGGCATCAGTTAGATGCTCATGTATAATATCAATTACCTTGATATTCAGTCTTTGGAAGCAACCTCTTAATGTGCTCCACAATTTAACCCCTTTGTTTGATATTTATCAATTGGATAAAGAAGGTACCACTCTTTGTATCCTCATAATGTGCTATCAATTCCTCCATAAAACATTTCCAGGCGATACGTGATTTATGAGAACAAATCCATCAATACACACAAACCTTTTAGCTTCTAAATATAAATATGCAATGTGTACCTTTTGTGTATGTTATATATCATGTAGATCAAATAATTGTTCCATCTGTAGTATCCATATTACACGATCTTTTCCATCAAACATCCTCATATCAATCTTTGGAATGTGATGGGTCTTCACCCCAAAGTTGGAGTCTCTAAAATTATGATTCACTTTTTTTTCTTTCTCATCACGACTTTCATGGAATACATTATAACCATTCAGAAGCGTTTCTTATAGCAGCTTTGTCAAACCTTCCTTCAGAACTTCCATTTTTGCTTCTATACCATTATTCAAACCTTCCATGCCCCATTTTATTTTTTCTTCTAAACCATCCATCTAAACATTCACCATCGATTCCAATTCATGTATGGTTTCTTTTTGTGAAAGAAAAGATTGTTGCACTTGTTCTCGTAATTTTGATATATCATTTTTCATTTCTTCTTCTTCTTCATGTGTCATAGTAGAGCTTTCTGTGGGCTTAATGGGTGTATCATTATATTTTTTGTGAGTTATTTTGGAATTATATAATGATATATATTATTTTTTATTCTCTCTTATTCACTTCAAACTATTTTTTCAAACAAAATTTATACAAATTTAAAAATACACACCCTTTTTGTTTTTAAGAGCTTTATTTTGCTTGTTGGGATGGAAAAACTTGAAACTATTGTATCACTATGATTTTACCCTCCCAAGGTCTGAAATTGTTTCCTATGATATTTATCTGTGTCTTCTTTCCAAACCCACGAGCTAGACTGAGATTGGATTCTTCAAGGTAACGCTATGCCAATTCTCCCACGATGATCTAGTTATCGATTAGTTCAATAAAGATAAATTGTATGGGATGCCATGTGTCACTTTTTTTAACCATTGTCCATGAAACTCATACTCGTAACACTAAATTATATGTAATTGAAGCCATTTTTTTATAGAATTCAAATCCAATTATTGAAGATAAAGTTATTATGATTTTCCTTGGGACACCTGTTTAAGATTGAATTCTGGAGCATACAAAACTGCTAACATTATTGGACCATATTTATGAAAATATAGCGAACCAAGGTCTAAAATTTGAACCAGATGTTCATTAATATTTCACCTCCATGTGGTGACAATTTCACGGTCTAAAGCTTCACAGAAAAAAAAGTTCTAGTGAAAATTCCACGATGACCTGTTGAAATAGAAAAACCCTAGGATCAAAATATTTGATACCAAATGTTATGTATCTAGATTAAAATAACTAAAAAACATAAGAAAAGACAACTCAATGAATGATAATAAGCCACTTCAAGGGGTAATATCATTTTACATCACACAAATGAACAATTCTTAGATGATTCAAATGACAAGACCTACTTGCTATATATAGGAGTCTAAAGGGTCAAAATATAATGAGGGCCTACATAACAATAATAATGTAAGGGCACAACAATAACAATAGTGGGATTATATGGGGTACAAAAATAATAATCTAGGGGATACACTAGTAATATATGTTAAAAAATATACAACTACAGTCAAATTCCACTTTGGAATAGTCATTTGATGGATATGATGATGGCATTGAGTTCCTCTTTAGGAGAGGACAAAAATCGACCTAAATATCACCTCGTTCAAACAAGTAGAAGTTGGTTTTTGATTTATGCACCCATTCATGGATATAGGACCAGGTCAGCTTCACCTTCATGCACACTTGGACAAGTTGGACTCAACATCAAGTGGACCTTGTTGGAAATCCCTAGAATCCTAGAAGTACAAGTTACCTTGAAGCTTCTTTGGACATCGTGAACAACAATAATCTTCTTCTCTTCTATCTAATTTGGTTCGGTACATTAGCGAAGGAAAAGGTCATACGAAGATTCGAAGTCTTAGATCCGAAGGTCGCTCAAAGTTAGGGTTTATGTGATGGACACTGGTACAACATTGAGGAATTTCGTCCCGGTCGCAAGCATACTATAGGAAAGAGAGTGACCAGGAAGCTATAATCACTCTCATGCTAACTTGATGAGAGCGACCAAGGGTTTGACTACAACTGACTATCCTCTGAAGTTTTTTGATGCTATCTGAAGTTTGAATCAAGTTGTCTTTGATATATTTGACCACTGTATATAGGTTTCTAAAGTTTTGGGTTGTATTACTTATCATATCATATTGGGTTCATTGTACTCCCTGCTGAACTTTTTACGACAATCTAATAGAAGAATAATTTGAAAGGGTTTCCCCCTTGTGGGGTTTTTCCCTAGTCTTTGATCAACTCTAATGTCTCTCGTTGATGTGATAATTGTCTTCTTTGTCATTGTTTATATTGCTCTATCTTTAATTACTGTTGATGAATGGAAAGACTAATTGTAATTGGAACTATTGCTAATATTGATAATTGAGGTTTGGAATTGCACAATGTAATTGATACAACATAGAACGATTTGATTTTTTTTTTTTAACATGGAATCAGAGCTAAGGTGAAGCACAAGCCCAAAAGCAGACAAGCCTTGAAGCACTCATCTTTGGAAAGTTGAAAGAATCAATCTAGTCAAAGTCAATATGAATTCCTTATTTAAGAGTGATGAGAAGCTAGGTGACTCATCTAATTTTGCTGCATGGAAAGTTAGGTTGGAGATCATTACCGATAACAATGATGTTTTTGTTAGCTTCTCTCACAAAACAATAATAAATCCAAAATAAATAAATTGATTAAATATTCTAAGTTAAGAATTTGTGCCTAACTCTTGGGTTGTTCCTCTAAGATAGGAGTTAGTTTAGGTAACTCCTATATTGGTGTATGTCTGGTGAGAAATTATCTCAACCAAAGGAGAAATTATCTCAACCAAAAGTGTCTAAGATAGCACGCACTATCTTGAGAACACTGTCTCTCATCTATTTATTTGTAACACTATATTGAATTATTTAAAAATGAAATGAATGAAAATGTGGGAGAGAATACCTGAGGCTGAAGCATTTTTCCGCCAATATTTTGGGTCTGGTTTTTATATATGTTTTTCTGTAGTCTGTTTGAGTTAATTTCATTTTCAATATGTGGTATCAGAGCTTAGACGATTACTACCTGTGCGTGAGATTTGGGTAACTGCGAAAAAATGATTTCTAAATTTGATTTGGATTCCAATGGGCTTCTCGACTTCAATGAATTCAATATTATGATGAAGTATAAAGATTAGTTAGCGCGGCGGTTCTCAAGAATGTTTTGAATGAAGAAAGTTTAAAGGGTAGCTGACATGAATTTAATCTAGTGATGTTGCCGTACTACTACAAACATCAGGAAAGCTTTTGTATTTATTTTAAAGCGATTGTGCCTGTTCCCTACGTCCGTGGAGCCTACTCACGGCCATGAATGAGTCTGTTTTCCCACTTTCCAACTAGCAAGCATCAAAATACATAAGGGAAGAATCGTTTTCAAGCTTTCCTAATGCTTTTTTTCAAGGTTTCATAATTAAGGATGGAGTTCAAAGCTAAAAAAAATTGGGCTCAATATAATTGTTGATTACTTGCTGTCTCCTCAAAAGTCAATGATAACGCTGAGAGATTCAATAAACTGGGTGATGTCCATGGCTACAATACGATCTTGATCCTATAACTCACAAAGCTGCCAAATATTCGATTTGGAGCACTGCCTTGGGTTTCTTATTCATAGCCATTGGCACTGGAAAGCAGCAAAGACAAGGCTTAGATTGAATGAAGATACACGCAGCACAGTGGCTCATTTTCTAGAT
This sequence comes from Pinus tabuliformis, assembly GCA_031772625.1. Taxonomy (NCBI): domain Eukaryota; kingdom Viridiplantae; phylum Streptophyta; class Pinopsida; order Pinales; family Pinaceae; genus Pinus; species Pinus tabuliformis. The sequence continues at coordinate 144,835,183 of CM062813.1, forward strand.
GAAGGACTGCAATCAAATTTCGGCACATCGTTTTCTTATTCCAAGCCATTGACTTCTTTCATATCACAGGGTGCTTCTGTTGCATGGAAAACTGCTGCTTCTAGATGTTGCGAGTCCCTGCAAATCTTGAAAGTCGGGGTCACCATTGTAGAAAAATAAATAAGCACGGACCAACGTTGAGGGAGAAGCTTGCGTGGAAGGATCGTTGAGGAGCTATGTTGAACGAAAACCACCCAAGGCGGATCTCCACCGAACCACCAACGATTTGCATACAACCTGTCTGCAAAATAGAGATTTGGTTGCTGGAAAAGGAGGCAACATCCTGGAGGAACTAGCGGAAAAGGAAGAGTCGACTTTGTAAAGCGGCGGAGGAGCCAACAAAATCGTCTTTCCACTCACTGGTCAACAAAATGATTAATTCCTTTTACTTACTTTTCAAATAGCTTAAATGAAATTTTCAGGTTACTTTTTATAAATCACTTTTGTAAAGTGATTTGAAAGTTTTATTAAATTGTTTTGTAAAGGTTTTTAAATGTGGGCGTAAAGTTAATAAAAGGATAATGTATGTAGCATATACTTTTTGGGAGTGATAAGTGAGTGGGGGTAATAACTTTTAGGAGAGATAAGGAGTGGAATATGGTTGAGTGATATTTCAACATGTGATAAATTATTTTTTATTTTTGGGAGTAATAAGTGTGAAGTGGGGATTTTTACATTGGAAATCACATATGTGTGACAATGAAGCTTTTGTAATGGAGGGATAAGGTAAATTTATTTGTGTATTTGGAGAGATAAGTGAATATTTTTATTTCTAGAAGGTTGAGTCAATTTTCTGAAGACATTTTTCTTTCAAAAAGTTCTAGAACTTTGATTTCATGAAGATATTGTGAAGCTGAGCAATTATGTACTCCAAAGTTTAATAAAGATATAACTTTTTGTGGTGATTGTGTCCTAGATCCGCCCGAAATTGAATAAGGGGATCTTAGGTACACGAAGAGTGTGTTGATAATTGTGCATGCTTCATGTTGTTGCTTTTTGATTTGTGTTTAATTTTGACACATAAATGATCTCATTTAACACACATAAAGTTCAATGCAAGCAAGCACAACACTTGTAACAAAATAGCTGCAAGGAAGGATAATTAAGCTCCACACATACAACAAATAATCAAAGTTTTCAACATCGGCATTCTACCTCAACAAACAATTTCACTCAATACAATCAAGTTCATGAATCTGCAAACTCCAGCATTTCAAAGCAAAGTCTACATCACTACATTCAAGTTAATGAAGCTGTAAACTTCAACGTTTCAAAGCACAATCTACATCAACATTATTGAACTTGTAATCAAACTCAAATTACATTGAATTGTAAGGGTGAATTCTCGGTTGAAACCGACACCCAAGCCTTGAATTGAGTCAAATTGAATTCATTGTAGTGAGTTATTAAAATCATTGTAAGCTTTTTTGGGTGCATTTTCGACAGTGTTCGACACCCTTCCTTTAAGCAAAATCAAGTGAATGCACGAATTTTAACTCTAAAGCAAACAAGCAACAAGTTTACATCTCCTGCAAGCGAGCGTGAGTATTCATTCAAGCAATTTGCATCAAAACAGTACAAAGTTCAGACCTTCAAGCGAGCCAAAGTGAAGTTCATTACAACAACCATCAAAGCAACCAAGCAAGTTCCACTCTAACACCAATCAAGCAAGTTGAGATCGACATCAAGCGAGCGTGGCTATTCATTCAAGTGAGCGTAAAGTCATTCATGCAAACATGATCATCATCAAGCGAGCGTGAATTCCAGAGTTTAAGCAAGAAAGTTCTACAACTCTAGCAAGTGTTCTTAGCAAGTACAATAAGCAACAAATCAAGCGAGTGTGCCATTCAAGTTCCATATCAAGCGAGCCTGTCATTCAAGTAACAAAATCAAGTGAAACAATTCAAAGCACGACATCTACGACAAGAGAGCCTGATTTCAAGTGAGCAAGTTTAGATGGCGCAACATATTCAGTTGTTAAACATTCTTCACAGTTTGATCATCTCCAGTGATGAAGACATGGTCCACATCAGCAAAGAAACTCTTGCTGATATTTCACGGCATCTACAACAAACACATGAAACCATTGAGTTTCTTCAACTAGAGTCACAACTACAAAGAGATGAGCTACAACAAAAGAGTGCTTCTTCCAAGTCATTCAACCATACAGATGAAGATAAAAATGTTGATTCCAAATCACTCATCCAAACAACTTCAAGTGTCGAAGTTGTTCATGATCAAATTCAAATTTCTTCCAAACCCATCATTAAGCCCTGGGAAGAAATTCAAAATAACAAGAATCGACGAGGCTTAGGATATGTCACTGATGACACCAACTTACATATCCCAGATTATTCCAAGCTAATTAAGTTTGTGAGTGCAGGATTTCTTGAACAACTCATCTCAGTAGGTTCTGAGAAAATTGTAGACATACAGAATTGCACACAACCTGAAGTTAATGTCCAACCGAAATGTTCTCATTGTCAAAGAACCGGTCATATGGAAGATCAGTGTTTTGATCTCCATCCTTGTTGCCATTGTGGCAAGCCCAATCATTCCTCAGAAAAATGTCGCACTCAACAAAAATCAGCCAGATTGAAGATACATTATGAATGGATCGATCCTTGGGAATGGTCATCCACAGTCAAAAGATTGTCTCAGTTCTACAACCGACTACAATCACACATAGTGCAGCCAACAGTGAACCGATGATGGTACTCTCATGCAGTTGAACGAGGGAGTACAAAAATAAAACTCTCCTACACCTGAAGGGGGGGAGTTCAAATATATTTTGGAGAAGATTGTCTCTCCTTTCAGCTGACAAAGGGGGGAAAATGTCAATGAAATTGACAAGTGGTTGTCAGACTGAAAGTCTCGACAACATCAATGAAGCAGCCAGTGGGCATCTTCATCAGCCAGTGGGCATCAGCAAATTCGCCAGTGGGTGATCGACAGCGAAAGCAACAGTGAGCAGCTTTCATCATAGCAAAAACAACATTGAGTTGTTTTTCGACATCTTCAGCCAATGGGCGATCATCATCAGCAAATACGCCAATGGGCGTTCATCAAATTGTGTCAGTGGACACCAGATGCTGTTTTCAAACAAAGGACAGTTGGATCCTTTTGCGGCTTGGCACATGATGGAGTTGTCAAGCAACATTTAGAGATGAATCAGGCATGTAGCTGATTCATGTTCTCTTCAGATTTGAGTTTTTCCCAGCATCCAGTTTTGGCGGTTTTTTCAGGCAATGTTTTTGAGGATCAACATGAGAACTTGGAAGATGGTTCCTCGTTCTTATTTTGGATTTATCATTGAGGGGGGGAATGTTAGCTTCTCTCACAAAACAATAATAAATCCAAAATAAATAAATAAATTAAATATTCTAAGTTAAGAATTTGTGCCTAACTCTTGGGTTGTTCCTCTAAGATAGGAGTTAGTTTAGGTAACTCCTATATTGGTGTATGTCTGGTGAGAAATTATCTCAACCAAAAGTGTCTAAGATAGCACACACTATCTTGAGAACACTGTCTCTCATCTATTTATTTGTAACACTATATTCAATTATTGAAAAATGAAATGAATGAAAATGTGGGAGAGAATACCTGAGGCTGAAGCATTTTTCCGCCAATATTTTGGGTCTGGTTTTTATATATGTTTTTCTGTAGTCTGTTTGAGTTAATTTCATTTTCAATAGTTTTGGAATACATTTAAGGAAAGGTACCTTAGCCTTTGGAGAATGCATCCATTGCTTCCAAGAACAAACAAAAGAAAGGTGAGTTGAAAGAAAAACAAATTATAGTTGATGGTTTACAAGATAATCTACTTGCATATGTTGGAAACTTGAGTAGGTCGAAAGACATGTATGATAAGGTTTCCAACATGTTTGATATCAACAATTTTAATGAAATCCTCACCTTGAAATATAAACTCAAAGACAACAAGATGAACAAAGGAGAGTCCATACAATCCTACATAATGAGGATCTCTCGTGTTAGAGATCAAGTGCTAAGAGTTGGATAAGTTGTGTCGGACAGGGAACTGGTGGTCGTCACTCTAAGAGGTCTCCCCTCTATTTGGTAACCATTCATCACTACTATTGATCCGGATTTAAACAGGAATGCAACAAATTACCAATATAACCATACATATAGAGATGCAATAGAAATAATACTTCATTTCATTACTGTAAAATACTGAAAAGTGCTTACAAACATAAATGGAAATAAACTAGCTACGATGATGGTAGCTTATCTCTGAGAAGAGATGTGGCAGCTACATGCCTCTGAACTGTGTTACAATGAGGCTCGAAGGCCTATTTATTGTTGAGAAACAATGGAAAATCCTAAACATCTAAAAACCTAACCCTAGAAGATGAAATGCCAAATTGTGGGCCCCATTTGGGTAAATTGGTACATCAACTTCTCAGGGTCGTAACTTTGGCATACGATCTCCATTTGACGAGCACAATATCTCGTTAGAAAGATATATCTAAGAAATACAAGTTTGAGAAGAGAAACATCGGTCCATGGGTCCATGTTCCTCCCCCCTAGGAAGAAATGGTCCCTATTGCGTTGAGTTTCTCCATGAGATGAGGAAACTTCTGCTGAACTTGGTCCCTAGTGAGCCACTTGCCCTGGTGAAGGAGTTGACCTGCTTTGACAACTCGATACAGTTGGATATTCTGCTGGAAAGTGTGCTTGATCTGTGTGTCCATGATCCGATCTGTTGCAGCTTGTTCGATGCAATATGGATTTAACCTTGTGGGTGTGAGCTGTTTTGCAACGTCGGTTGTGTCTAGTATTGGTGGAAAGTATGGCTGAAGGCGGTCCACATTGAACACTAAATGCAGACCAAGGAATGGGGGAATGCTGAGTTCAAATGCATTGTCTCCCATGAACTTGGTAATGGTGTAAGGACCATATCGGAGTGGTCCGAGTTTCCGATAAGCTCCGGTAAGGTGTTCCTTTTGCAAATGAAACTAGACTTTGTCGTCCACCTGAAACTTGTGTGGCACCCTTGTTGATCATGTCGCTGCTTGTACTTGGCATTTGATTTCTCTAGAATGTCATGGACTTGCTGGCGAATATGTTGGATGTGCTCAATGAAGCTATTTTCCTTATCTATTTTGGACTGGACATGAGCCGAATCTGTGTGAGTAGCTGCAAATGGCATGGCTACATCAACGGGACATAGTGGCTAGAATCCAAAGCCCACCTGAAAAGGGTTGTGGCCAGTCAAGCTGTGGAGAGCCCGGTTGTAGCTGTGCTAAACATAGGGGAGGCTATCATCCCATGTGTTGGGCCTCAAGATTGTCCTTATTCTCACTCCATTATTCACCAATATCTTCACATTTTACCTTCATGTCACCTCCATTCCACCTCCACACCATTACATTTACCTCATTATTGGGTTATAAATATGCTTTTACAAAGTTTATTAATTCTTAACATTTTTAAGTGGATTTATGGCTAAACTTTAGAAAATAATATGCTTATACATATACCTAACAATTAGAATGAGTTTGTTGACATGTGTAGGTACAAAGGAAGCTTCCAGGGCATCTTTATGTGGCCTTGAATGATCAAATTCGAATTTGATAAGATAAGCCTCATGGAAAAGATCATGATCTCATGGAGAAGATCATGGACCTCATGGAGGAGATCATGGAGGATAGGGTTATGTGTCTAGATGGTTGAGAAATGTATGGAACTAAAGAGAGATTAGTGGATCATCATTATGAGTTTGTTATCTCATCCCATTGTATAAATAGGAGTACCTCCTCCATTCAAAAGGGAGGACTCTTGGAGCATGTATCAAACTTATGATGGAATAGAATAAAGCTTCATTTTACATATATTTCCATTATGTAGTTTTAGATATAAGTTGTCTTAGTGTAGTAAATGGAATAATTTGTCACTTTGTTCTTAGGAGAATTGAGCTCACTCTAAAAGGATGAAAGAAACATTTTATTTCATAATAGATCTTATTTCATTTAATTGCTTAGATGTTTGAGGATTTGTTTGTGATTGATGAATGAGTTTTAAATCTTATCAGCATATGAGGGGATAACCAAGGGTCTAAGTTAGGCTCTCTCTCCATTTGATTTGCATGATAATTGAAATTCATTCTTTTGCTTTTATGTTTCAAGTATCATATGAGGGGATAACGAAGGGTCTAAGTTAGGCTCTCTCTCCATTTGATTTGTATGATAATTGAAATTCATTCTTTTGCTTTTATGTTTCAAGTCATTTCATTTCTTATGCTTATGAATGAATCTTAGTTTAGTTTGGATTAGCATATGAGGGGACAATCAAGAGACTAAGTTAATCTTTCTCTCTCTTTGAATATGAACAACAATTAAAGTTCATTCTCTTGTCTTCATTTCAAGTTTTGGGTTTTTTGTAATCAATGATTTCTTTATGATACTATAGGGAAGGACAACCAGGACCTACTTAATTAGGAGCCTCTTCCCTTGCATATTATATTGAATCGTAAATAATCTAGTTAGACATAGAGTTAGTTGCCTACTCCCCCATATATTTTGCTGGCATCATCACAAGCTTACGAGTTTCCCTGGTCGATAATTTAATGAAAGCAATTTAAGCAAATAAATTGCCCAACATTTTGGCGCCGTTGCCGGGGATGGTGCTAAGGGATCAAGCATTAGGAATTTAATTCAGTATTAGAATTTTTTTTTCTTTAGAAAAACAAACTTGTGAAACCTGGTGACAGCATGATCTTCACAAAGGAGTTCAAGTTTGAGTTTTCTTATGTTTTAGTATTTAGCTAGTTTTAAATTCAATCCTTTTTGAAACCCCCCTGCATAAATAAACACAAATCAAGCGATTAGTATGCTCTCTTCCTGCGCTTCGTGCGATCAGGAAGATCAGAAAATCCATTGATTTAATTCAAATAAAAATAATCTTGCTGAAAATTGATAGGTGACATGACAATAAAAATTTTGTGAAAAAAAAATTCATCCTAAAATAATTTAGATAAAATCTAGTTTTTTTTTTCCCTTGAATTTTAGTTTAAAAAAAATTAACAAAAATAAAGAACGAAAAAAATCCCACATAATAATATATATATATATATATATATATATATAAAGAAAACTTTGTGAAACCTAATATTTTTTTTTTGAGATAGGCTAAATTATAGGAAAAATATAGATTCATATTTCACCAAAAAAAAAAAAAAAAAAAAAAAAAAAAAACACGACATTGAAGAACAAAACATAACAAATGTTAATAAAAATTTTTTTAGCTAGAAAACCAAAACGATGGAGCGTGGATTTCCACATACTTCTTTGGATTTCGTCAAGCTGGGCTTCAACCAACAATTTAGAAAAAAAAGGCACGCAGGGTAGATTGACTGTCATCTTGAGGTTATTTAGCATATGTAATACTTCTCTCCAAGAGCAAGAAATTTTAGCTAAAAACCTACATCCAATAAAACAAATAATAAATCACCGTTCAAAGAGTTGTTGCAATGACGTACATGACTAATTTGGTTTCCTTTCGCCGATGACCTTCAATAAAACCTACAAATAAAATATCTAGTGGACGTTATGGTTGGGCAGTTTGGAAAATCCAGAGTAGATCTCGAAATCTGGCATGAATGACTTGGAAAGACACTGGAGCCATAAAAAAATAGAGAGAGAAAGGCTAAGAAGAAAAAGGCAAAGCTGAGCAAGGCAGCGTAAAAATAAAGGTGGGAATTGTGGAGAAATAAGGCAGTTATACATAAGATTTAAGCTGAGTTGAATCCCATGGATTGCGCAGGAGAATCAGGTAAGGATCAATTCCAGATTTTGCTGAGTTTTGAATGAATTCAGAGGATAAATGAACTCAGAATTGTTTTTAATATATTATGTAACAACCAATATATTATGATTTCCATACACCATGAGCATGTTTTTATGAAAAAATGCACAATGAATTCATGAACCGAGGGTTATTCCAAATGAAATGAGAGTTATTCTAAATGATCATTATTGTTTTCAATCATCCTCCGAAAAAAACTGAGTGGAAAATTGCCTAGGCCGTGGAGGAATAATCAGCCAGCAAAACAGCAGAAGTTGTAAAGAAATAGGTAGCCGTGGTCTGTGTTTTATGCGTTGCATGGACACATCAATTTATAGCAAGGACAACACGTCTGGAAGTCCTCAAACATCAAATCCATACGTGGAGAACACGTTTGTGGACAATGTCTGGAAATTGCCATCACGCTCAAGCGAATCTGGAGACCAAGATGCCGTCAGGATCCGAAACTCTTGACCTGGTGCGCAAGGACAAGCGATTCTGTGATCTAAGATGCCGTCCACATGTGCAACTCTATACTTCCAGTGTCGGGCACAAGCGATTTGTGGACTTGCTTAGTGAAGGTCAAAGATATAATTGTTGAAAATCTTAGCGCTCAACAAATTCCAGAAAATCTGCAGAGAAATTGAAGAAATAAGTAGGGTGAGTAGGGAAACGAAGAAGATGGAAGCAGTTGACAAAAATCCCGTGAAAATCAAAGGTAAGATCGAAAGCTTGATTCTCTTTAATAAATGCAACAGAGGTTCATGAGGAAACCTCGGGAATTTTCGCTGGGATATGAAAGCACACAGCTTCTGTTTGTCATCCATTTGTGCCACTAGTCAACCCAACGGTTTTCTAAAAACAACGCTTAACGATTTTTGAAAACCACTATTTTCGTTGCCTTTTTCTGAGTAAATTTTTTTTAGCATTTAATTGCTGGAGAAAAGCTGGTTGAAAATCTCTTCAAACAATTTGAGGAGATCGGTGGAACCCAGGATATGTAATCTGTTGTTGACACAATGATGCATCTCCATGAGCCAATGAAGGAGATAGGAGAGCGATATCCTAAATGGCTGGAAGAAAGAAAATCTACAATTAGCAAAGAGGATTATGCACGCTATTCTTGCCAATATGAACTTATCAAGCAACTTTGCAAAGTATACGAGGCAGAGGCACACAATTTTGACAAAATAGTTGAACTTATGTAGAAAATGCAAGACTGTGGTCAACCTTCGAGTGATATTGTGCAAGAGCTTGCTCCTGGCCTTAATCTAGGAAGTGAAGGAGTTCCAGCGCTCTCCGAACTCTTTCAGGACAATTCCAGGTCGAATTGCAGTATCATGTAAAGTTATACGGTGAAATCCCATTGTGTATGAATTGTAGCTCAATTCATTGTGATACTACATTCCTCGTCTTACCAAAAGGTTGGCTCATAAGAATTCCTGACGTATATTGACCAACATTTGCTTTGCATGGAATTGGTATCACCATTTGAGACATTGGTGCTGAAATCTGTTGTACTTTGGATGTAAATTTGTTGTTTAAAAAAAAAAAAAAAACCTCATTTAGTGTTAGTTTATTTTTAGATTTTTTTTTTCTTTTTAGTTTTTACTAAATAAAATTTTGTTGAATTAAATAAAAAAATCTCAACTTAAATAATAAATTAAATTTTTTTTTTTATGTTTTTTTAATTTATTGTTAAAAAAAAAACCTAAATAAATAAATAAAATCAACATATATAAAAAAGAAAAAAAATTGTTTCATTTATTTATTACTTTTAATATCTATATATATATATATATATATTTTTAAATTTGTTGTTTAAAAAAAAAAAAAACATAATAAAAAATAAAAATTCACAAAATTCACACAGACTTGAAAATAAAAAAATGGAATACTTGGAAATAAATTTCCAACATCGATTTATGAAACATTGGAGGATTCTTGTTTCGATAGCTTCAAGATTGGCATTAACTCATCACATCTTTCTGTTAAATGCTTTTATGTGACATACTAATATGCAGAACACAACAGATATTTCTAATGTCAATCCTTTTGCCAAGTACATTTCATGAGTTATCTGACACAAACAGGGAGTATTACTTTTCATGGTTATATTTAAGAATGGATTGAAATTGATATCATGAATTGAGTTACTTTCAACACTTTGATTTTTCTTATATCTGTTTTATTTGGTATGAAATTTTTGCGTAAGAATCATGAAGGAAATGCGCAATTCTTCTTGAACAAACTTATGTTTTCTTTCTGCCAAGTTTTTTTTCCAGGTTACAGGATAACAAAGTGATCATTAAGGAGATTGCATTGTGACGACAATTAGTCTTCCAAAGACTAAATTCATGAAAAATTCTGAAGACAAATCCATCTCCACATTCACTACCTTCCACCTCCCTTTCTGAAAAAGATTTTGAATTCCACCAATTGTCAAACCATAAAGCATGACCTTCCCATATCCATTTTTCACAGCAAGAGTTCTTATTCATACACCATGCATTTCCTTACATCCATTCTTTACAAGCTTATTGTCATTTTCCATGTCATTACCATTCCCCTTCATTTCCGCAAATAAAACCCTGCTTCTATGGATATCATTGAGTCAAAGTCCTAGAGTCTAAGTATCTTTGTAAAAAAACACCTAGAGGCTTGCATGCCTTAATGGAAAGTACTCTTGCCAATGAATAATGGGAGTACATTAGTATCCCTTGTTCATTGGATCTTGTAGGTGACTCGACCACGACAAATTTATTCGTACCTACAAAGATGTGTTAGGCATCCTGACTCCCATTGGAATCAATGGTGGGAGCTCTTGTGTTGGCTAGGGGCATTCATTAACGGCCATCAAGTCAACAACTTCTTGCTATGTTTAACATCGACACATTTAATCACATAGTAAGATTTGTGCCATCGAGCGTTGAAGACTTGAAGACCCATATTCTGTAGCAGATGAAGCCAATTTCCTTTCATTGTTTTTCAGTTTGTCATCACTTGAGGACAAGTCAATAAATAAGGTTGGGGGGAGGAAAATGTAACTTATATATTTTGTATACCTTCCAAGCCTTATAGATATTCAGCCATATTCAGCAGACTCCTTAGATTCATCATCTAGTAGCAGAGGATCCAACAACCAATACGACAATACAGATCCATATTTCATCCACCATTTTCACAACCAAGTAAAGAAGACTATGAACAATAGTTTTTGCAGCCACACATGCACAACTCTCATCCATTTTGGAAGGGTAAGTTAAGGTATGATATTTTCTAACTTTTAACCATTAAATTCCTTGAAAAGTTAGAAAAATAATTTTTGGAAAAACTTCACTTCCTTTCCCCATTTCACATAACTGCCCAAACCATCCGTTTAAGGGGAAGGATACATTTACATACATACTTTGTCACATTCATATAACATCCACATTCATATATCACATTCTAAACCCACTTACCTTCAAAATATATTCACTGTTACATGAGCATACAAATGGCTTTGTCAAAAGTATTTAAAAGTTAATTGGATGCCAACACAATCATGGTTGTTACACAAGAACCAACCATGATGCATTCCAACAAAAGTACTCTGCAATAAAAATTAGATTATCAATATGAAAAGATAATACATTGAATGCAACAAACAAAATATGGTTGAAACACAAGAACCAACCAAGTTGCAGTTCATCAAAAACGCTTTGCAAAAGTTAAGTAAATGATATCATGCAGAGTTTAAGCCAAAGCTCAAATATCAAAAAGTAATGTAATAGATTGCATGAGGACATGAAATACCTTCAGTTTGGGGGTATGTTGGGCCTCAAAATTGTCCTTATTCTCACTCCGTTATTCACCAATATCTTCACATTTTACCTTCATGTCACCTCCATTCCACCTCCACATCATTACATTTACCTCATTATTGGGTTATAACTATGCTTTTCAAAAGTTTATTAATTCTTAAAATTTTTAAGTGGATTTATGGCTAAACTTTAGAAAATAATATGCTTATACTTATAGCTAACAATTAGAATGAGTTTGTTGACATGTGTAGGTACAAAGGAAGCTTCCAGGGCATCTTTTTTTTTTTTTTTTTTCCAAAGAAAAAATCGAACTTTTTATTAAAATAAAAAGTTACATAGTATATGCATTAAGCATTCAATTTGGCTGTATGAAAGAAGATCATACAGCCCGCAGGATACAGTCCTACCTAAAAGCATAAAAAGAAAATGACGCTCCTATTATTCGGAGTGCAGCCACAAAGAACCAACTAGCCTAAGTCTTCCTGCCCTTCTTTTTCTCCACTTTTCGCCAACCATCCATGTTGTGAGTGGAGTCAGTAATGGCAAGCTGGTTTTCCACTGTGTTCATTGGTTGCTCCTTTTCAGAATCCGATCCTTCAGGACTGTGACTTCGTTTATTACCACCTATTTCCAGCTGGAGTTCCTGTTCCTTTTCCTCATTAATCTCTTTGTCCTTATTGTCCTGATCTTTTTCCTTTGCTGTATTATGTACTTCTTTCTTTGCTGCCTTCTTAAATACAACATCTATGTTTAGACATCCTTTCGGCTTCCTTTGTTGTTGCTTGGTCTTGTTGAGGCTTGGACATGCCTTGTACAAATGGCCTGTTTGTTGACATCCCCAACATCTAAAATCTGTATTCTCATAGTCCAAGGGTTGTTTCCACTGTGTATTATTGAAGTTCAGGATTATGCTTTCAGGTAGTCCTCGGCTGAGATCTACCTCGACACATATTCTGGCGAAGGTAAATATTCCTTTTAGGTATCTCTCTCCGTCTGTCTTTAACATTCTCCCCAGTGTATTTCCAATAGCTATTAAAGCCTTTGAATGCCAGAAATGTAAAGGAAGGTTATGCAGCCTAACCCATACTGGCATCCTTGATACCACCATGGTGTTGGCATCAAAATCAGGAAACCAAGGGGTAATAAAAAGTCCAGCACTGCCCCAGAACCATGGCCCTTGGTTCAGAACTATTTCCTTTTCTTCTTCTGAGTGAAAACTTACTATAAAGAACCCCTTAGGGTATAGGTAGATTTGACAATTTTTTGTCCAAACTGAGTAGATCCATTGATACAATGCATCAGTTCTAGGCCAAAAGCCATTGAATCTACAAATAACTGCATTTTTTTGTAGATCTAAATATATATTATTTACCTCTGGTATTTCGATAGAGATAGATGGACTCTCCGGCATTTGATCTACAATTTACTACCCCGGGGGTTCAGCGACAGCTATGGGTTCTTTCCCTTTGCCCTTCACTGCTTCCTTAAAAGACCCTTTGCTTTGCGAGCTAGTTCCAACGCTTTTGGCACCTCCTCGTAATCTCAAATTGAGAATGATTGTAGAGCCCGACTTGATGTTGTATTCTTGCAGGGTTCTGCATTCCTACAGCGATCTACCCTCATATAATAGATGTTGTTTCTCAGCCGGGTAGCCAATCTGATCGGTGATTGTGTTCTTCAAATCTGAAACCCTGTCGCTGTCATAAGTCCAGATCACGGTTGTGTTTCCTTTTGGCGTCTTTACAAAGATTTGCAAACCGGACCTGGCAATCTGGGGTGGCTCGATTCTTGTCAGATCTGAGCCATCTAGATCCGTATCCGATTTGTTGAAAACCTTAATTTCCTGAGCATAACTTTGGATCTCACTTGCCTTACGGAAGACCTCTGCGCCTAAAAAGGGATCCATGGGAAAAAAATTTGATTTGCTCCCTGATACATACTTTGGTTCTGCTCGAATCCCACAACAAACCTGCAGCAACTTCTGAAAATCCATCAGGTTGATGGCGCGTTTTTGGAATCAGAAATCAATTTGCAGGGCAGTGACATCGATCCCATATACTGCACTGACTGCTGCTCCAAGATCCTGATCTCCCCGAAAAAAGGTTTCCAGATCTGACCAGAATAGAGGTCGATCTGTCAAATGGATGATTGTAGTGATGAGCCTTAGGCTGGATCTATGCACCAAGCCTCGGATCAAGGGAAATGGTGCCTGATCAAGTCTCGATGGCAATCGCTTGAACCACTGGTTATCATGATCTGCGTCATAGAAATGCATATCTGTATTCTGGCATGCAAAAAACTTAGTAATTTCTCCATACCTTTGGCAGAGACTGCGTTTGTCCATTCCGCAACCTCCATTATTGCTCGAGCCAGCACGTTCGCTGAGCTCGGCCGCAGATTTCCTCGCGTAAACCCTCGCCACTCTCGCAGAGCTCGGCCGCCTAATTCAACCCTCTTGCTTCTAGGGCATCTTTATGTGGCCTTGAATGATCAAATTCAAATTTGATAAGATAAGCCTCATGGAAAAGATCATGATCTAATGGAGAAGATCATGGACCTCATGGAGGATAGGATTATGTGTCTAGATGGTTGAGAAATGTATGGAACTAAAGAGAGATTAGTGGATCATCATTATGAGTTTGTTATCTCATCCCATTGTATAAATAGGAGTACCTCCTCCATTCCAAAGGGAGGACTCTTGGAGCATGTATCCAACTTATGATGGAATAGAATAAAGCTTCATTTTACATATATTTCCATTATGTAGTTTTAGATATAAGTTGTCTTAGTGTAGTAAATGGAATAATTTGTCACTTTGTTCTTAGGAGAATTGAGCTCACTCTAAAAGGATGAAAGAAACATTTTATTTCATAATAGATCTTATTTCATTTAATTGCTTAGATGTTTGAGGATTTGTTTGTGATTGATGAATGAGTTTTAAATCTTATCAGCATATGAGGGGATAACCAAGGGTCTAAGTTAGGCTCTCTCTCCATTTGATTTGCATGATAATTGAAATTCATTCTTTTGCTTTTATGTTTCAAGTATCATATGAGGGGATAACCAAGGGTCTAAGTTAGGCTCTCTCTCCATTTGATTTGTATGATAATTGAAATTCATTCTTTTGCTTTTATGTTTCAAGTCATTTCATTTCTTATGCTTATGAATGAATCTTAGTTTAGTTTGGATTATTATATGAGGGGACAATCAAGAGACTAAGTTAGTCTTTCTCTCTCTTTGAATATGAACAACAATTAAATTTCATTCTCTTGTCTTCATTTCAAGTTTTTGGTTTTATGTAATCAATGATTTCTCTATGATACTATAGGGAAGGACAACCATGACCTCCTTAATTAGGAGCCTCTTCCCTTCCATATTATATTGAATCGTAAATAATTTAGTTAGACATAGAGTTAGTTGCCTACTCCCGCATATATTTTGCTGGCATCATCACAAGCTTACGAGTTTCCCTGGTCGATAATTTAATGAAAGCAATTTAAGCAAATAAATTGCCCAACATTTTGGCGCCGTTGCCGGGGATGGTGCTAAGGGATCAAGCATTAGGAATTTAATTCAGTATTAGAATTTTTTTTTCTTTAGAAAAACTAACTTGTGAAACCTGGTGACAGCATGATCTTCACAAAGGAGTTCAAGTTTGAGTTTTCTTATGTTTTAGTATTTAGCTAGTTTTAAATTCAATCATTTTTGAAACCCCCCTGCATAAATAAACACAAATCAAGCGATTAGTATGCTCTCTTCCTGTGCTTCGTGCGATCAGGAAGATCAGAAAATCCATTGATTTAATTCAAATAAAAATAATCTTGCTGAAAATTGATAGGTGACATGACAATAAAAATTTTGTGAAAAAAAAATTCATCCTAAAATAATTTAGATAAAATCTAGTTTTTTTTTTTTCCCTTGAATTTTAGTTTAAAAAAAATAACAAAAATAAAGAACGAAAAAAATCCCACATAATAATATATATATATATATATATATATATAAAGAAAACTTTGTGAAACCTAATATTTTTTTTTTTGAGATAGGCTAAATTATAGGAAAAATATAGATTGATATTTCACAAAAAAAAAAAAAAAAAAAAAAAACACGACATTGAAGAACAAAACATAACAAATGTTAATAAATTTTTTTTTAGCTAGAAAACCAAAACGATGGAGCGTGGATTTCCACATACTTCTTTGGATTTCGTCAAGCTGGGCTTCAACCAACAATTTAGAAAAAAAAGGCACGCAGGGTAGATTGACTGTCATCTTGAGGTTATTTAGCATATGTAATACTTCTCTCCAAGAGCAAGAAATTTTAGCTAAAAACCTACATCCAATAAAACAAATAATAAATCACCGTTCAAAGAGTTGTTGCAATGACGTACATGACTAATTTGGTTTCCTTTCGCCGATGACCTTCAATAAAACCTACAAATAAAATATCTAGTGGACGTTATGGTTGGGCAGTTTGGAAAATCCGGAGTAGATCTCGAAATCTGGCATGAATGACTTGGAAAGACGCTGGAGCCATAAAAAAAAGCAGAAAAAAGCAGAGAGAAATGCTAAGAAGAAAAAGGCAAAGCTGAGCAAGGCAGCGTAAAAATAAAGGTGGGAATTGTGGAGAAATAAGGCAGTTATACATAAGATTTAACGCTGAGTTGAATCCCATGGATTGCGCAGGAGAATCAGGTAAGGATCAATTCCAGATTTTGCTGAGTTTTGAATGAATTCAGAGGATAAATGAACTCAGAATTGTTTTTAATATATTATGTAACAACCAATATATTATGATTTCCATACACCATGAGCATGTTTTTATGAAAAAATGCACAATGAATTCATGAATCGAGGGTTATTCCAAATGAACTGAGAGTTATTCTAAATGATCATTATTGTTTTCAATCATCCTCCGAAAAAAACTGAGTGGAAAATTGCCTAGGCCGTGGAGGAATAATCAGCCAGCAAAACAACAGAAGTTGTAAAGAAATAGGTAGCCGTGGTCTGTGTTTTATGCGTTGCATGGACACATCAATTTATAGCAAGGACAACACGTCTGGAAGTCCTCAAACATCAAATCCATACGTGGAGAACACGTTTGTGGACAATGTCTGGAAATTGCCATCACGCTCAAGCGAATCTGGAGACCAAGATGCCGTCAGGATCCGAAACTCTTGACCTGGTGCGCAAGGGCAAGCGATTCTGTGATCTAAGATGCCGTCCACATGTGCAACTCTATACTTCCAGTGTCGGGCACAAGCGATTTGTGGACTTGCTTAGTGAAGGTCAAAGATATAATTGTTGAAAATCTTAGCGCTCAACAAATTCCAGAAAATCTGCAGAGAAATTGGAGAAATAAGTAGGGTGAGTAGGGAAACGAAGAAGATGGAAGCAGTTGACAAAAATCCCGTGAAAATCAAAGGTAAGATCGAAAGCTTGATTCTCTTTAATAAATGCAACAGAGGTTCATGAGGAAACCTCGGGAATTTTCGCTGGGATATGAAAGCACACAGCTTCTGTTTGTCATCCATTTGTGCCACTAGTCAACCCAACGGTTTTCTAAAAACAACGCTTAACGATTTTTGAAAACCACTATTTTCGTTGCCTTTTTCTGAGTAAATTTTTTTTAGCATTTAATTGCTGGAGAAAAGCTGGTTGAAAATCTCTTCAAACAATTTGAGGAGATCGGTGGAACCCAGGATATGTAATCTGTTGTTGACACAATGATGCATCTCCATGAGCCAATGAAGGAGATAGGAGAGCGATATCCTAAATGGCTGGAAGAAAGAAAATCTACAATTAGCAAAGAGGATTATGCACACTATTCTTGCCAATATGAACTTATCAAGCAACTTTGCAAAGTATACGAGGCAGAGGCACACAATTTTGACAAAATAGTTGAACTTATGTAGAAAATGCAAGACTGTGGTCAACCTTCGAGTGATATTGTGCAAGAGCTTGCTCCTGGCCTTAATCTAGGAAGTGAAGGAGTTCCAGCGCTCTCCGAACTCTTTCAGGGCAATTCCAGGTCGAATTGCAGTATCATGTAAAGTTATACGGTGAAATCCCATTGTGTATGAATTGTAGCTCAATTCATTGTGATACTACATTCCTCGTCTTACCAAAAGGTTGGCTCATAAGAATTCCTGACATATATTGACCAACATTTGCTTTGCATGGAATTGGTATCACCATTTGAGACATTGGTGCTGAAATCTGTTGTACTTTGGATGTAAATTTGTTGTTTAAGAAAAAAAAAAAAACCTCATTTAGTGTTAGTTTATTTTTAGATTTTTTTTTTCTTTTTAGTTTTTACTAAATAAAATTTTGTTGATTTAAATAAAAAAATCTCAACTTAAATAATAAATTAAATTTTTTTTTTTATGTTTTTTTAATTTATTGTTAAAAAAAAACCTAAATAAATAAATAAAATCAACATATATAAAAAAGAAAAAAAATTGTTTCATTTATTTATTACTTTTAATATATATATATATATATATATATATATATATATTTAAATTTGTTGTTTAAAAAAAAAAAAACATAATAAAAAATAAAAATTCACAAAATTCACAGAGACTTGAAAATAAAAAAATGGAATACTTGGAAATAAATTTCCAACATCGATTTATGAAACATTGGAGGATTCTTGTTTCGATAGCTTCAAGATTGGCATTAACTCATCACATCTTTCTGTTAAATGCTTTTATGTGACATACTAATATGCAGAACACAACAGATATTTCTAATGTCAATCCTTTTGCCAAGTACATTTCATGAGTTATCTGACACAAACAGGGAGTATTACTTTTCATGGTTATATTTAAGAATGGATTGAAATTGATATCATGAATTGAGTTACTTTCAACACTTTGATTTTTCTTATATCTGTTTTATTTGGTATGAAATTTTTGCGTAAGAATCATGAAGGAAATGCGCAATTCTTCTTGAACAAACTTATGTTTTCTTTCTGCCAAGTTTTTTTTCCAGGTTACAGGATAACAAAGTGATCATTAAGGAGATTGCATTGTGACGACAATTAGTCTTCCAAAGACTAAATTCATGAAAAATTCTGAAGACAAATCCATCTCCACATTCACTACCTTCCACCTCCCTTTCTGAAAAAGATTTTGAATTCCACCAATTGTCAAACCATAAAGCATGACTTTCCCATATCCATTATTCACAGCAAGAGTTCTTATTCATACACCATGCATTTCCTTACATCCATTCTTTACAAGCTTATTGTCATTTTCCATGTCATTACCATTCCCCTTCATTTCCGCAAATAAAACCCTGCTTCTATGGATATCATTGAGTCAAAGTCCTAGAGTCTAAGTATCTTTGTAAAAAAACACCTAGAGGCTTGCATGCCTTAATGGAAAGTACTCTTGCCAATGAATAATGGGAGTACATTAGTATCCCTTGTTCATTGGATCTTGTAGGTGACTCGACCACGACAAATTTATTCGTACCTACAAAGATGTGTTAGGCATCCTGACTCCCATTGGAATCAATGGTGGGAGCTCTTGTGTTGGCTAGGGGCATTCATTAACGGCCATCAAGTCAACAACTTCTTGCTATGTTTAACATCGACACATTTAATCACATAGTAAGATTTGTGCCATCGAGCGTTGAAGACTTGAAGACCCATATTCTGTAGCAGATGAAGCCAATTTCCTTTCATTGTTTTTCAGTTTGTCATCACTTGAGGACAAGTCAATAAATAAGGTTGGGGGGAGGAAAATGTAACTTATATATTTTGTATACCTTCCAAGCCTTATAGATATTCAGCCATATTCAGCAGACTCCTTAGATTCATCATCTAGTAGCAGAGGATCCAACAGCCGATACGACAATACAGATCCATATTTCATCCACCATTTTCACAACCAAGTAAAGAAGACTATGAACAATAGTTTTTGCAGCCACACATGCACAACTCTCATCCATTTTGGAAGGGTAAGTTAAGGTATGATATTTTCTAACTTTTAACCATTAAATTCCTTGAAAAGTTAGAATAATAATTTTTGGAAAAACTTCACTTCCTTTCCCCATTTCACATAACTGCCCAAACCATCCGTTTAAGGGGAAGGATACATTTACATACATACTTTGTCACATTCATATAACATCCACATTCATATATCACATTCTAAACCCACTTACCTTCAAAATATATTCACTGTTACATGAGCATACAAATGGCTTTGTCAAAAGTATTTAAAAGTTAATTGGATGCCAACACAATCATGGTTGTTACACAAGAACCAACCATGATGCATTCCAACAAAAGTACTCTGCAATAAAAATTAGATTATCAATATGAAAAGATAATACATTGAATGCAACAAACAAAATATGGTTGAAACACAAGAACCAACCAAGTTGCAGTTCATCAAAAACGCTTTGCAAAAGTTAAGTAAATGATATCATGCAGAGTTTAAGCCAAAGCTCAAATATCAAAAAGTAATGTAATAGATTGCATGAGGACATGAAATACCTTCAGTTTGGGGGTATGTTGGGCCTCAAAATTGTCCTTATTCTCACTCCGTTATTCACCAATATCTTCACATTTTACCTTCATGTCACCTCCATTCCACCTCCACATCATTACATTTACCTCATTATTGGGTTATAACTATGCTTTTCAAAAGTTTATTAATTCTTAACATTTTTAAGTGGATTTATGGCTAAACTTTAGAAAATAATATGCTTATACTTATACCTAACAATTAGAATGAGTTTGTTGACATGTGTAGGTACAAAGGAAGCTTCCAGGGCATCTTTTTTTTTTTTTTTTTCCAAAGAAAAAATCGAACTTTTTATTAAAATAAAAAGTTACATAGTATATGCATTAAGCATTCAATTTGGCTGTATGAAAGAAGATCATACAGCCCGCAGGATACAGTCCTACCTAAAAGCATAAAAAGAAAATGACGCTCCTATTATTCGGAGTGCAGCCACAAAGAACCAACTAGCCTAAGTCTTCCTGCCCTTCTTTTTCTCCACTTTTCCCCAACCATCCATGTTGTGAGTGGAGTCAGTAATGGCAAGCTGGTTTTCCACTGTGTTCATTGGTTGCTCCTTTTCTGAATCCGATCCTTCAAGACTGTGACTTCGTTTATTACCACCTATTTCCAGCTGGAGTTCCTGTTCCTTTTCCTCATTAATCTCTTTGTCCTTATTGTCCTGATCTTTTTCCTTTGCTGTATTATGTTCTTCTTTCTTTGCTGCCTTCTTAAATACAACATCTATGTTTAGACATCCTTTTGGCTTCCTTTGTTGTTGCTTGGTCTTGTTGAGGCTTGGACATGCCTTGTACAAATGGCCTGTTTGTTGACATCCCCGACATCTAAAATCTGTATTCTCATAGTCCAAGGGTTGTTTCCACTGTGTATTATCGAAGTTCAGGATTATGCTTTCAGGTAGTCCTCGGCTGAGATCTACCTCGACACATATTCTGGCGAAGGTAAATATTCCTTTTAGGTATCTCTCTCCGTCTGTCTTTAACATTCTCCCCAGTGTATTTCCAATAGCTATTAAAGCCTTTGAATGCCAGAAATGTAAAGGAAGGTTATGCAGCCTAACCCATACTGGCATCCTTGATACCACCATGGTGTTGGCATCAAAATCAGGAAACCAAGGGGTAATAAAAAGTCCAGCACTGCCCCAGAACCATGGCCCTTGGTTCAGAACTGTTTCCTTTTCTTCTTCTGAGTGAAAACTTACTATAAAGAACCCCTTAGGGTATAGGTAGATTTGACAATTTTTTGTCCAAACTGAGTAGATCCATTGATACAATGCATCAGTTCTAGGCCAAAAGCCATTGAATCTACAAATAACTGCATTTTTTTGTAGATCTAAATATATATTATTTACCTCTGGTATTTCGATAGAGATAGATGGACTCTCCGGCATTTGATCTACAATTTACTACCCCGGGGGTTCAGCGACAGCTATGGGTTCTTTCCCTTTGCCCTTCACTGCTTCCTTAAAAGACCCTTTGCTTTGCGAGCTAGTTCCAACGCTTTTGGCACCTCCTCGTAATCTCAAATTGAGAATGATTGTAGAGCCCGACTTGATGTTGTATTCTTGCAGGGTTCTGCATTCCTACAGCGATCTACCCTCATATAATAGATGTTGTTTCTCAGCCGGGTAGCCAATCTGATCGATGATTGTGTTCTTCAAATCTGAAACCCTGTCGCTGTCATAAGTCCAGATCACGGTTGTGTTTCCTTTTGGCGTCTTTACAAAGATTTGCAAACCGGACCTGGCAATCTGGGGTGGCTCGATTCTTGTCAGATCTGAGCCATCTAGATCCGTATCCGATTTGTTGAAAACCTTAATTTCCTGAGCATAACTTTGGATCTCACTTGCCTTACGGAAGACCTCTGCGCCTAAAAAGGGATCCATGGGAAAAAAATTTGATTTGCTCCCTGATACATACTTTGGTTCTGCTCGAATCCCACAACAAACCTGCAGCAACTTCTGAAAATCCATCAGGTTGATGGCGCGTTTTTGGAATCAGAAATCAATTTGCAGGGCAGTGACATCGATCCCATATACTGCACTGACTGCTGCTCCAAGATCCTGATCTCCCCGAAAAAAGGTTTCCAGATCTGACCAGAATAAAGGTCGATCTGTCAAATGGATGGTTGTAGTGATGAGCCTTAGGCTGGATCTATGCACCAAGCCTCGGATCAAGGGAAATGGTGCCTGATCAAGTCTCGATGGCAATCGCTTGAACCACTGGTTATCATGATCTGCGTCATAGAAATGCATATCTGTATTCTGGCATGCAAAAAACTTAGTAATTTCTCCATACCTTTGGCAGAGACTGCGTTTGTCCATTCCGCAACCTCCATTATTGCTCGAGCCAGCACGTTCGCTGAGCTCGGCCGCAGATTTCCTCGCGTAAACCCTCGCCACTCTCGCAGAGCTCGGCCGCCTAATTCAACCCTCTTGCTTCCAGGGCATCTTTATGTGGCCTTGAATGATCAAATTCGAATTTGATAAGATAAGCCTCATGGAAAAGATCATGATCTAATGGAGAAGATCATGGACCTCATGGAGGATAGGATTATGTGTCTAGATGGTTGAGAAATGTATGGAACTAAAGAGAGATTAGTGGATCATCATTATGAGTTTGTTATCTCATCCCATTGTATAAATAGGAGTACCTCCTCCATTCCAAAGGGAGGACTCTTGGAGCATGTATCCAACTTATGATGGAATAGAATAAAGCTTCATTTTACATATATTTCCATTATGTAGTTTTAGATATAAGTTGTCTTAGTGTAGTAAATGGAATAATTTGTCACTTTGTTCTTAGGAGAATTGAGCTCACTCTAAAAGGATGAAAGAAACATTTTATTTCATAATAGATCTTATTTCATTTAATTGCTTAGATGTTTGAGGATTTGTTTGTGATTGATGAATGAGTTTTAAATCTTATCAGCATATGAGGGGATAACCAAGGGTCTAAGTTAGGCTCTCTCTCCATTTGATTTGCATGATAATTGAAATTCATTCTTTTGCTTTTATGTTTCAAGTATCATATGAGGGGATAACCAAGGGTCTAAGTTAGGCTCTCTCTCCATTTGATTTGTATGATAATTGAAATTCATTCTTTTGCTTTTATGTTTCAAGTCATTTCATTTCTTATGCTTATGAATGAATCTTAGTTTAGTTTGGATTAGTATATGAGGGGACAATCAAGAGACTAAGTTAGTCTTTCTCTCTCTTTGAATATGAACAACAATTAAATTTCATTCTCTTGTCTTCATTTCAAGTTTTTGGTTTTATGTAATCAATGATTTCTCTATGATACTATAGGGAAGGACAACCATGACCTCCTTAATTAGGAGCCTCTTCCCTTGCATATTATATTGAATCGTAAATAATTTAGTTAGACATAGAGTTAGTTGCTTACTCCCGCATATATTTTGCTGGCATCATCACAAGCTTACGAGTTTCCCTGGTCGATAATTTAATGAAAGCAATTTAAGCAAATAAATTGCCCAACACCATGTGCGTGGATTCTTTGAGTTGTACATGCACAGAATGTGTACGATCATCCTGTTGACAACCTCTGTCTGGCCATTAGTTTGAGGATGGAAGGCTGTGGACTTAGTGAGTTTGGTGTCCAGCATCGACCAGAGACTAGACCAAAATGTACTAAGGAACCCGCTGTCCCAATCTAAGATGATATACTGTGGGATCCCAAAGTGTACCCACACTCGTTCAAAGAATAGTTTAGCAGTGGCTTCTGCTGTGATATTCTTCTTGCAGGCGCCATAATGGTCATCTTCGAGAACCTATCGATAAGCACAAAAACACAGTCGCTTCCATGCTTAGAAGAAGGAAGGCCAGAAATGTAATCCATGGAGATGGATTCCCAAGGTAGACTAGGGGTAGGCAACGGGATATAAAGGCCTTGCTTCTTGATGGTCGGTTTGGAAATGGCGCAGGCAGTGCATGATCTGATGTACTTCCCAACATCCTGTCGAAGATTCGACTAATAGAAATACTTCTGTAGTACTGCCACCATTTTCTTGACCCTGAAATGCCGAGCAACCTGACTGTATTGTGCTTGCCAAATCATCTTGGCATGCTCGCTTGAAGGAACACAAAGGTGACCTAGGTGGCATAACAAGGCAACTTGGAGGTGAAAATCTGGAACATGCTGACCCTCCAAAAGTGTCTGGTATGTGTGGCTGAATTCTGGGTTGCTTTTGTAGAGAAGTGGCCAATCAGAAGTCTTGTGCCCACAAGAGTTGAGCACAGTGGTTAACTCTAGGATTAGTGGTCGACTGAGGCAATTTGCAACATTATTGGTGCTGCCCTTCTTATACTTGATATTCAAATGGAACTGTCACAGGTATGTGGATCACTTCTGATGGCGGTCATTCTGCAATTTCCCTTGGGTCTATATGAACTGCAGGGGTCAGTGATTTGTGTGGATGATCGTTTCCTTCCCCAAAATGTAATTCTTCCATTGTCGACAAGCCTGCACAATGGAATACATTTCTTTTTCATAGGTGGGATACTTCTAGACTATGTCTGAAAGTGTCTCACTGTGATATGCCACTGGATGCCCCTGTTTAGTAAGGACTACCCCAATAGCATAGCAGAGGCATCTGTCTCGACCTCAAATGGTTGTTTCAAGTTTGGTAATGCGAGCACTGGTGCCGAGCAGAGGCGATATTTCAACTCTGTGAATGCCTTTTGTTGAGATTCAGACCAAAAGAATTTTTTTTTCACTCCTCCCTTGGTGACTTGACTCAAGGGCCAAGAAAATCCAAACACAGACCTGCAGTAGAAGTTGGCAAGACCTAGAAAGCAGTGGAGCTCTATCAGAGTGATTGGAGATGTCCAATCCCGAAAGACTTAGATCTTTGCTGGATCCACGTGCACCCCCCATTCATCAATAATGTATCCTAGATACTGAACCTGGGTCATACCAAAAGTGAATTTCTCCAAATTGGCACATAACTTGTGTTACCACAATGTTTGGAGAACCTGTCGGATGTGGTGGAGGTGCTCTTCCCAACTCTGGTTGAAGATTAGGATGTCATCCAAGTACACCACTACAAATGAGTTGGTGAATGGCCACAAGATGTCATCCATTGGCCTCATGAAGGTTGCAGGAGCATTTTTCAATCCGAAAGGCATAACCAACCATTCGAAAAGGCCCTCCTTAGCTTTGAAGGCAGTCTTCCACACATCAGAGGGTTCGATTGGTGCCTGGTGATATCTTGAATTCAAATCGATCTTGCTGAAATATTTTTCCCCCTTTAGTTGGTCCAAGAGGTCATCAATCCATGGGATTGGGTACTTATTACGGACAATGATCTTGTTCAGTGTCCAATAGTCAATACAGAGTCTCCAAGTCCCATCCTTCTTTCGTACTAACACTATCAGGCTCCCACAAGGGGATGAACTCGGGCATATGTGACCTTTCTACAACAGCTCTTGAATCTGCCTCTTGATTTCATCATTCTCCAGAACGGAGCGCCGATAGATTGGTCCATTGGGCAGTGATGCACCTAGGGTTATATCGATGGAGTGCTTGACCTGATAGTGAAGAGGAACCCCTGCGGGGGAGGTAAAGATGTCCTCGTACTCCTCCACGACCTTGTCCATCTTTAGTTGTCATGCGAAGGGGCCTTGTCTGGAGGTCGTGGCCACCGTCTTCTTCTTTCCTTGAGGGCATATCATCAGGAAATTTTTTTTCCTGGTTTTGGGAATGAGCTTAATGCATTGTTTTGCAGTAACAAAAGAGATGGTGGTAGGCGATGCTACCTCCGGTATCCTGTACAACTTATTTTCCAAAGTAACAATAACAACACAGGGCCTTGATTCATACACAACATGTCTCTTCCACAAGTATGGTTGTCTTAATAATACATCACAAACATCAAGGGGAGCAACGTCACATAATACCTCATCCATGAAGGGCTTTATGTTGTATGGAAGGCGACATTGCTGCCTCATGCGAAGATCTCGTCCTTGGTGAAGCCACCCGATGGTGTACGATTGTGGATGTCCTGTGGTCGGTAAGCCCAACTGCTTCACAACCTTTGCTGAAATGAGTTTCTTTTGGCTCCCTTTGTTGACAATGAACTGTAGCAGGGAGCCCTTTACCCACATCTGGGAGTGGAAGAGATGCTCCTCCTCCTCTGGATCTCCGGGTTCCTCCTTCTGGATCTTTGTGGTGGCAACGGTGGCGTTGGGCTCCACATCAGTAATTTGCTTCCCTTTTTCATTCTCCTTGTCGGGTTCTGACTCAAAGTTAGAACATGCATCTGATTCTGAAACCTTTAGCTCAGCCACCAGTGACTGCTTGGCCCGACACTCACTTGTGTTGTGAGTGGAGCTCTTATGGAACTCACACCACTTTCCCGTGTCCTTTTTCGGCTTCGCGGAGCTATTCTTTTCTTGCAGCTTTGGTGGGTTATCTTGGGCCGCCCCACCTTGGATTTTTCCTTTTTTCTGTAGTTTGGGGGCACCTTTCCCTTGCTTCAGATTTGTAGATCCAAAGTCTCACTTCTTTTGTTTAAAATTTTGCTCGATCTTGATGGCATATCGGTATACCGTGCCGAGCGAGGAGATGTTCATGAATTCTATTTCTCCCTGGATGTACTTGTGTAGGTAGCCATGGTATTTGAGTACCAAATGCTACTCCAAATCCTTGATACCCAACTTTGTGCAAGGGTATGGAAATATTGGTAAACTCCGACATGTCTTGGTCCCTTCCCTGCCGTAGCGTGGTCCACTTTATGTATTGATCCTCATAGCTTCCAATAGGGTAGTACTGCTCCTTGATGGTAGTCCGGAATGAATTCCAAGTGGGTGCGGCTAAAAATAGTGAGGCTATACTTTCATCCTTATACTCGCAATAGGTTTCCCACCAGTCCTTGACGTGGGGGGCGACTTTGAGAAGAGCAAAAGTAATCTTTTCTCGGTCGGAAAAATCATGACCAAAAAAATACCCTTCTATCAGATTTAACCATTTATCTACGACATCTGCATCTATCTGACACTCAAATATGGGAATTTCAAAGTTAACTTGTACCTTAAAGGGTGTGACACTTCCAGAGTAGCTGTTGGAAGTAGATGTGTTGCACCTGGGTAGACGCTGAAGGATCTGGGCAGAGTTGTCCATCGTCGCGTTCATTTGTCGCTCGAGGGCCTCTATAGGATATCCTGCCCCCTCATCTTTCTTTTCATCTGCCATGGGAGGCCGTCGAGATTTGCAAGGCTAGTCATGCAAAGGCTCGACCAGTTGAAACCCTAACTTCTTATATCCCATCCTTGTCGGGGACATGCAAAGAAAGAGACAGAAAGAGCATACCGCTCTGATACCACTGATCGGGATTTAAAAAGGAACAAAAAAAATTACAGATATAACCATACATATAGAGATGCAACAAAAATAATATTTCATTTTATTGCTGTAAAATACTGAAAAATGCTTACAAACAAAAATGGAAATAAACTAGCCTGGGCGATGGTAGCTTATCTTTGAGAAGAGATGTGGTGGCTACATGCCTTTGAATGTGTTACAATGAGTCTCAAAGGCATATTTATTGTTGATAAACAGTGGAAAACCCTAAACATCCAAAAATCTAACCTTAGAAGATGAAACGCCAAACTGTGGGCCCCATTTGGGTAAATTGGTACATCAACTTCCCCGGGTCGTAACTTTGGCATATGATCTCTGTTTGACGCACACAATATCTCGTTAGAAATATCTATCCGAGAAATACAACTTTGGGAAGATCAACATAGGTCTATGGACCCATGCTGCTCCAAAGTTTCCCAAAAAACGTCGTTTAGGGCCTCAAAGTGGCTCTGGAAGTTCAGGACCCGAAAAACTGCTAAAAATAGTAAACTGTGCTATAATTAAGGAAACTGAAAAGCTGAAAGAAACAATGGTGGGGGTCCAAGTGGACTTGGTGGGTGGCCACCAATATCCGCTTGGATCAACTATAAGCAACACAAATGTCCTCCCTTCATTTGATGAAATTATTGGAAATATCACTCAAGAAGAGTAGATACTCATAGGAAGAGGAAGGATTCAAAAGCACGAATAAGGAGAACCTGCTGCATACATCACTCATGACAAGAAAAAGAAGAAAGGAAAAGGAGGTATCAAGTTTAAGGAAGCCTCCTCCTCGAAAATGTGGTGGAAGAAAGGAATATGTGAACATTGAATTCTTCAGTTGTCATAAGAGAGGGAACTATGCTTGAGATTTTCCTGAGAAGAATAATGGACCATGATATAATACTAGAAGCAACAACAATAGGTTCAATAATCAAAGAAGGAGATATGATTGAAGGAATGACTGCAATGGGAGAAATGATATAAGAAGAAGAGATGCTCCAATTGACCATGAAGAAGATCATCTATTATGAATAAATATATAGGAAATAATGTAAATCATAATAACCATAAATAATTATCAGTTAATTAGTAACTAGGTTGAAGAGTCATGTCTAAATGAGACATGACACTCCATGAAGAGACACCTGCTTGGTATATAAGCAAACCTCTCACTCTCATTGTATCATCATTCTTATTCACACATTTAATATATAATATTTGTATCCTCATCGATATCTTTATATTCTAAGTCTTCTAGAGCATTTAATTTGAAGAAGGAACTTTGTTCACTTCATTTGGTATCAGTGATGTTCGATCCTCTGGCTGCTCAACAGTTGACAGAGCCAGTTTGATCCGATCCTTGGCTGTTGAAATTCGTCAACCTTGTTGCCATTGGAGCGTTTCGCTACAAGATTTTGGAGGGTCTCCATTTTTGCTATCATGCCCTTGGCCATTTAAAAAAAAAGTATTTAAAAAATAGATAAATAAATAAGTAAAAGAAATTATTTTATATATATATATTAAAAAAATCAGAAAATATTTAAAAATATAAAATAAATTAAAAAAAGATTATTAAAAAAAAAATTAATAAAAAAATTTGGAAAAAAAATATAAAAAAAGGATATAAAGAAAATTATAGAATTTATATTTAAAAAACAAAGAATATATATATATATATATACACACACAAAAAAAAAAAAAAATATAAAAAAATGTACGTGGCCCACGTAAAGAAATAGTTGTTGGAGCCATTGTTGCAGCTGCTTGACTACTGGCCAAAAGTTTGCTATTGCAACCACACAACCAAGGCCGCTGCCGACGACCACCTCAACTACCCACTACCTTTGCCATATTTTGTATCGCTTGTGCCATCAAATCTACCACAACAAGACCACACAGTTGCGTACATTCACATTGCTTTCGAGTCGCTTTTCCCAGCTGCTGCAATCGATCCACTATCTGTACACTGCTACAATCCATACAATTTCTTGTTTCTATATCGCTGTTGGTCGGGTTTTTGAAAAAGTTCACTGTCTGTCCTTTTGTTCTACATGGCCATTCATCCAATCGGTGTGACCAAAAAAAAACTGGTTCAATTCTGCTTCTATATGACTTCAATATTAATTTCCTAGGTTTAATTAATGATAAATATAATCATATAGTATATGGAAGGGAAGGATTTGAGTAAAGAAATAATTTAAATAAAGTTAAAAGAAAAAGATATACAGGGTTATTTAAAGGGGAGTATATATATATATATATATATATATATATATATATATATAAGTACATAAAGGGGTATATTTTGTGAAATAAAGATAAGATTAAAAAAAAAACTGTTTAATTTAATTAATTAAATTAAAAAAAAGGAATATTAAGAGAGGTAATCAAAGAAAAAAAAGTGGGGTTACTTTAAAAACCCTAAATATCGTTCCAAGATGATAAATGGAAACCAATAAGGAAATATTTCCTAAAACTTTTATTAAATGTGTTAGCACACTATTTAAAATGAAAAGATCACTAGCAAGAAGAGATATTATAATCTCTATCAGTCCTACTGAAGATAGAATTAGGTTAGTAATAAATGTGCTAACCTACTAGTAATTCCTGAATCGACTATAATCGAAATTGTTTTTGTTGGCACAAGCAACAAACAATACAACATAAACAATCTACAATTAAGTATTGGGGATTATAATTTTACCTCTCAATTCACTGTGAAAACCTTATTTTTTTACGATAGTGACATTATTTTGGGCTCACCCTAGATGGAAACTCTAGGGTACTTTATTCTAAATACGAAAAATAAAGTTTTTACCTTTTCCCACAAAAAGAAAAAAATAACGCTACAAGATGTTACTTTGAAGCGAGATTCAGTGACACCAGAAGACACACAAGAAATCTCAAAAGTAATTCTTCAAGAAAGTAAAAAACGATACAAAAAATGCAAAAGGAAGTTGACAAAATCACCGCTGACAAAATTAAAGAAGTCTCTCGGCTGAAAAACCATAGTGAAAAATTATTAACACAAATCAAGAAGCTTAAAAAGGACAAAAAGTCATTAACAGACAAGTTAGAACAACTTGCTCAAGAAGTATCAAAGTCTCCAGTCGTAGCAGTCCAAGTTGAAGATAAGGGAGCAGATACCAATCTAGTGAATGTCACAACTCAAGAAGAAGACAAGCAAGTTGAAGAAAATACACACTTAGATATTGTAGTTCAGACGATGAACATCCCAAGTGAAGGTTTGGTAACGAACTCAACAACATCCTCACAAGAAGAAAATCAAAAAATTTCCTCACACCTAATAAGGGAAAGTCAAACTAAAAAAGTTCCCTATCGACATTCGAATCATGAGAGTAGACAACTCAACCAAGCTACGTATCGGGACCATTCAAAACATAAACAAAAAAATAATGTTCCAGAGAATAGTGATGTAACCTCAATCTAGTCCTATGATGACAAGTCATTACAAAATTCCAATGATCGAAATATTCCATAGAAGATTAATCTATGATCGTCTGATCCCTTCTCATTGAGAAAATTTTGTTTGTCACTTAGAAGATCATATCAACTTGTATCGACAAAGATCACTGTTCAGAGATGAAAAGACATTCAAAACCGAAAAAGGGATCAAGCCTTTTTCATTTACAAGCTTTGAGGACAAAGATTTTTGAGGAGGAAGGCAATGCTATGAATAAAAATATAGGAAATAATGTAAAATAATGTAAATGATAATAGCCATAAATAATTATTAGTTAATTAGTAATAAGGTTGAAGAGTCATGTCTAAATGAGATATGACTTTCCATGAAGAAACACCTACTTGGTATATAAGAAAGCCTCTCACTCTCATTGTATCATCCTTCTTATTCACATATTTAGTATATAATATTTGTATCCTCATGGATATCTTTATATTCCAAGTCTTCTGGAGTAATTAATCTAAATAATTAACTTTGTTTGCTTCATCTTCATCCACAAAATAAGTTAAAATTCTCCAGGTATGAAAGTAATGTTGCGAATCAACCTAAATATATTCTTATTTCCACTCTTACTAGTTCATCTCCTCCGTATTCGTGAGATAGTTGGTTGCTTGAGAGTGGGGCCACTCATCACTTCTCTGGTTACAAAGAATTTCTCTCTAACTTGGTATAGAGGGAGTCAAATTTGAAAATCATTCTTGGAGACAACTCCACTTATCCCATTAAAGGTTTTGGATCCATCAAAATTCATTTGAATTCTAGGGAATCTATTGTGTTACATGATGTAATGTATGTCCCTGGGTTAAAGAAGAATTTGGTATCAATATCCGCGTTGGAAGACAAAGGGATGAGGGTTGCCTTCATCAAGGGAAAATTTCTTACTTGGCCCATTGGATCACTTATGATGCATTCATTTTGGGAATAAGATATGAAAAAATCTACAAGGTCACTGGAAGGCCACTACTAGCATTGGCTCATAATACAAATCATCTAAGCGAATTATGGCACCGAAGGTTGGCTCAAATTCATTATTATGCTCTTCCAAAATTGGAGAACTTGGTCTCACGGATTCCAAAGGTTAAATCTCATCATGAGGGAGTATTTCCGGGATTTGATAGTGGAAAAATGTCAAGGGGGACCATTCCCCCCTAGTGAAAAAAAGACCATTGACATCCTCCATCTCATTCATTATGACATATGTGGATCGATGTCTGTGCACTCTATTAGTGGATATATTTACTACATCACATTCATTGATTACTTTTCAAGGCAGACATGAATACACTTTTTGAAGCATAAGGATGAAACTTTTGAAACATTTAAGGTGTTAAAAACATTGATTGAAAATCAAACAGGCAAGAAGATCAAAATATTCAGGTCTGATAATGGCAGAGAATACATGTCAAATGAATTCATTAACTTTTTCAAAAGGGAATGTATCAAGAAGAAAACAATTATTCCATACAATCCCAAACAAAATGGTCTAGCTAAAAGGAAGAACAATTTTATAGTAGAAACCACTCAAATGATGCTCCATGATAAAAAGTTCCCTAAATTTCTTTGGGCCAAAGCTTCACATGCTACCGTATATGTTCAAAACAGGATGCCTCATAAAGATTTGGAAAACAAAACTCCCTAAGAAGTATTTATAGGTGTGAAGCCCAACATTAATTATGTCTGCATATTTGAATGTCATGTATATTTCCATGTGCCGAAGGACAAAAGGAACAAATTGGAAGCTACATGAAGAAAATGTATGTTTGTTGGGTATTGTGAAAATTTTGAAGTATTTAGAATATATATTCTTGGTCAAACGAAGGTTTAAATTAACAGGGATGTTACATTTGATGAAGATGTCGCTCTAGG
This sequence comes from Pinus tabuliformis, assembly GCA_031772625.1. Classification (NCBI taxonomy): domain Eukaryota; kingdom Viridiplantae; phylum Streptophyta; class Pinopsida; order Pinales; family Pinaceae; genus Pinus; species Pinus tabuliformis. The sequence continues at coordinate 144,868,081 of CM062813.1, forward strand.
AAAATCTAGAAACCTTCCTCCAATTCCTGCTCCCGAGAAGAATGATGATATGGAAATCTTGGATAGACCATCCATGCCCGAATCTGAGACTGATATTGTTGATGATCCCATGGATCCCTTATATTCTCCTCCTAGTAATCCTCCTACTATGAAGAGAACACTTTGGCTCTATGAAACTCTTCAATATGTTGATAGTTATGTGCCTGTTCGAATATCGTTTAGGGAAAGGAAGAAGCCATGCGGGTACCAGGGATATGTTGCAACCATGAGCACTATGATTCAAGTTGAACCTTCCACATTCGAAGAAGCCATAAAAGAACAAGCTTGGAAAGATTTTATGGTCGAGGAATATAATCTATTATGAAAAATGATGTATGGGATGTTGGGGCGAGACCGAAGGATAAATATGTGGTAGCTTCAAAGTGGATATTTAAGATAAAGCATGGAATTGATGGAAGTATTAAAAATTAAAAGGTGAGGTTCATGGCTCAAGGATTCTCCCAGAAAGATGGAGAAGATTATGATGATATATTTTCACCTATGGTCCGATATAAAACCGTTCGTTCGATAGTTTCCCTTGTCGCAAGTCAAGGATGGTCCCTTCATCAAATGGACGTAAAGACTACATTCCTCCATGGTATGCTACAAGAATAAGTATACGTTGCACAACCATAGGGGTTTGAAGTAGGAGATTGTAAGACACACATTTGTAGATTGAAGAAGGCATTGTATGGTTTACAACAAGCCCCGAGATCATGGTATGCCCACATAGATAATTATTTGGTGAAGCTGGTATTCACAAGAAGCAATGCGATCCCAACCTCTACATCAAGGTAGTCCAAGGTATGTTGCTGATTTTGGTTTTATATGTTGATGGTCTATTCATGATAGGTAGTGAGACTTTGATGATCGAATGTAAGAGGGATTTATAATGGACTATTTATAGTCCTTGAGGTTTGGAAAAGGCTCGGTGAAATTTTCCTTTCACAAGGAAAATATGTTGTGAAGCTACTGGAAATATTTGGAATTCTAAAATTAAAGTCCCTACCCACACTGATGGAAATGAATTTTAAGAAGTTATGTGGATAAGCTGCAGGATCTGATTTGGCGAATCCATCCGAGTATAGGTAGTTGATTGGGGCTCTGATGTTCCTTGCGAACACCCACCGGACATATGCTATGCATTGAACACGTTGGGTCAAATCATGACTAAGCCTCTCTATGCACATTAGACTGCTGCCAAACACATTTTGAGATATTTGTAGGGGGCGATTACATTTGTTCTGAGATACTCTGCCAGAGATTATCGAATTCATGGATACACCGATGTTGACTGGGTGGGAAATGTTATCAACAAAAAGAGTACGTATGGATGTTGTTTTAGTCTTGGATCTCCCATTATATCTTAGATGAGTTGGAAACAAAAGTCTATAGAATTGAGTACTGCCGAGGTAGAGTATATTGCCACTATCATGGCTTGTCGCAAAGTATTTTGGTTGAGGAATTTCTTTGGAGAGCTATTTGAGTAGGTCCTAGACACTACAATGATATATTGCGACAACAAGAGTGTGATTTTTCTAGTCGAGAATCTTGTTTTCTATGACAAGTCTATGCACATAGAGATCCAATATCACTTCGTTTGTGATATGGTACAGAGAGGAGTTTTTAGACTCCATCACATATCGATGGATGAGAAGATTGAAAATATTCTCACTAGGTCTTTGCTGAAAGGGAAGTTCTTGGTCTTCAGAGAGCAACTTGGACTGATGGACGTGACCCATCCTAATAAGGGGCACCACTAATCAAGGACAGGGAGCCATACACTTCCCCCCTGTTTGAGCTCCCAAGGTAAGGAATTGAGATAGAGGGCTCCTGGGGTTGAGGCAACTCTGGAAAATAGGGTATCACCCCTATATGTTACCCATAGGGTTGGAGTAGTAGCTCACCCTATCTTGGTATTTTTAGAGTATGTTAGTGTCAGTATCTTCATCCCTCCATCACTGATCAAAATTCTCTTGTTGCATTGCATTTTAGGTGTCTCATTCGATCAGCTTCATTCCATTAGGATCATGGATCATCTGATGGCAGTGGCATATTATCAATTTTACCTCATGGTCTTTACCTGCTGGCCTATTTTCACAAATTTAGGTCATTTATAGTCATTTGCTGTCTTTACACTTGCAAAAGCTATTTTTAGGGTTTTAGGTCTCATTAGGTCTAGGGTTTGTCATTGAAGTCTTGTAAAGGCTCAATAATGGTCAACACGCACTTGAGGAGGTCAAATAAGTTCTCAACATCAAAAATTTCAATAATCACATGCTCAGTGATTGATTTTTCCTCAAAACCCTGTTTTGAGGAAAAACAAAGTTTTTTATGTTTTATGTACAAAATTTCATGTAATTTTATTTTCCAATATGTAATAAGTCTGGAAATGCAGCCCTGGTCACCTTGCCAAGCTCCTGCACTCCAAATCATGCAAAAGAGTCAAAAATTCAAAGCATTAGTCCATCAAAAGTCAAAAAGCAAAGTCAAACTACCAAAACAGAGTTTTAAAAGCCAAAGTGAAAAGAAAACATTAGAAAGTGGGTTTTTGTAAATGAAAAATCAAATTCATTTGTATATAAAGTGTTTTTCATGTTACAGTCTTCATTTGCGCCAAAGAGTGGAAGAGAACAAAGCCAAATCGCGATTTGAAGCGCAAGAGGTGAAAATTGCAGCAAAAGTTGTGAAGTTTCCTGGCGCGGTGCACTTGGGTTGTGGCGCGGGGCACCTGGTCGGCGTGGCGCACAACAGCTCAAAAAATACATTGAAGTTTGAACTAGCGCGGCACACCAGTTCGGCGCGGCGCACCTGAGTCTCGGCGCGACGCACCAGTCCTTCAAGCTTAAATTTCACAAAATCAACTTTGCCAAGTTCAAAAATCCTGCAAACTTCATTCAACAAAGGCAAATATGGAAACAGATTCAGCTTATGACAGAGATGAAGAAACAATAAGTGATTCCTCCCAAGAAATTCATGCACCAAGAAAACCACACAAGGGAGGAAAACACATCCGGGAGGAGCCCACAACACTCACAGAGCTATTGGCTTGTCGTCTTACTGCAGCATGTTTCAAACATCAGTCTTGCTACCAGTTTTCTGAGATGGTCGAAAGAGTGAAATACCACCATGAGCTTGTTAGATTGTTTTTTCTCCATCTTCACAATGGCTAGGTCAATTTGGCAGGTGTTACATTCACTTTGACACCTGAAACTATAGCTGAAGCAACAGGTATTCCGAATGTGGGTAAACAATGGAACAAAGGACAACTGGTGAACAAAGAGCATTATGAGCCTTATATCAAGGCTGGCTATCAGAAGAAAATTAGTAGGGTCTTCCCTTTCAGATACCTATAGGACACATATGCTCCACTTATGAAACTCATAATTAAATACTTCAGTTGTGAAGGCAGATTTTCTCGCTTGTACACCTATCTTGTTAGATTATTGATGCATTTCACTAGAGTGAGGATGATGAACATCCCCTATTTCATGTGTCGGAATATTGAGAAAATGACCACATTGGTGCAAAGGAAACCTCCTCATCAACAATACAACAACATTTATCACTTTGCATTGATCAAGATTGTTGTTTTGCATCAGCGGAGTTTACTGAATGTTTTATGGGATGATTTAATTTCACATGAGGTCTTCACAAGCCCTCAAGTGATCCCATCAGTTTTTCATGAGGCAGGAGGGCCTTCACATTAGCAAGAGGTGCATGAGTCTCCAACCACCACTGTGCCGGTATTTATCACTTATCAAAAGGGCACAAGGAGATTATTTGCAGTAGCCAAACGAGTACTATCTCCACCTGGGGTGGAAGGGGTCTCATTTCCTTCAACAGAAAAGAAGGTGCAGGACAAAAGGAAACAACCAGTGCATGATGAGGGACCTTATGAAGGTCAAGAGAGGGATTTCATTCTCATTCAGGATGATGACTCTGATTTGGGCTCCCAAAGCTCAAAGCTCAAGGAGATCATCAAAGAACAAGAAGCTGGCATTCATGACTTATATCTTAACCTGGAAAGAGCTAAGTGGATCATAAACTACCTTGAGCAAAGGAACAAGAAGTTGGAAGACCAACAGACTATCATGGAGTTGCAAAACATAAGAGAAAATAGGCAAGCAACCAAGAGGAGGAAAGTCAAGTTGACACCACTTGAACAAGAGATTGAAGCTGATTGGGAATCTTGGCTAGAGAGGGAAAACATGCACTTGGAGAAGCTGCTTGAGAAAGCAAATAAGGAGAAAAATATGTTGAGGCACATGGCATTTCACTATTTGGCAAGAAACAAGATTTGCAAAGCGAGGATAAGGACCTTAAAGGCCAAGTTGAGGAAAAGATTGAGGAGGAAGAAAGAGAAAGATAAGCTCTAGATCTTGGCTGAGGCTTCCTTGGCCCAACATAGTACTTGATGCAGGTCACTCAGCCCAAATTTCAAGAAATTTGGCACACTTTTTGACAATTTTGAATTTTTAAAGAAAAAAACAGGTTTTTCTGCCTCGTGTGTAGCGCCACCTGGTGCTTGCTTTTGCTAGGGACCTCCTCTGGAGGAAAACTCTACATTTTTGGATTCCTCATGAAAAATTATGAATACCCAGAAATTACTAGAAATTTTTGTCAAGTTTTGGGCCTCCAAAAGGGTCAAAAACACCTAAAAAATGCCCTCTCTGCCCCTTTTTGGCCACACAGGAAGCAGTTTTGGGAGAACTCACTTTTGGAGGGGAAACTGGACACCAAATTCAGAAATTTCACTTGTTCTTGAAATTAGACGGACAGAAAACAAGTCCACTTAGAGAAAATTTGGTGCACGGGAAGGCCTCCAAAATCAGCTTCAAAAAGGCGCTACGCACAGGGAAAGTGGCGCGGCACACAGGATGGAAAAATGTCATTTTTTGCCAAAAACTTTGTTTTTCGCCTAATTTTTTCTCTGTTTCACTTTTATCTCTTTCATGGTCAAAATCATGATGTAATTTGATGTAAATGGATAGATTTTGATGTAAAAATGATAAAATTTCACTCATGGAGGTAGATACATCATGATTAGGTGGTTTTGAACTGAATGAATAAGTTTCCTAGGTTTTAGAGGCAAGTTGTTCCACTGCCTACTTTTTAGTTCTTAGTTTAGATCTTATTGAAACAGCTCCTAAACTCATGAATTTGACCTCTAAAGGCTAGCATGAGTTGTTTTTTTCCTATATCTAGTACTGTTTCAGTCATTGGTAAAGGTTGGACTCTTGTGAATGCTTTGAGAATTATTATACATTCATCTTTGCAGTTTTGCAAAGGAATAGACTGCAGCAAACACAGGATGGAAAAATGTCATTTTTTGCCAAAAACTTTGTTTTTCGCCTAATTTTTTCTCTGTTTCACTTTTATCTCTTTCATGGTCAAAATCATGATGTAATTTGATGTAAATGGATAGATTTTGATGTAAAAATGATAAAATTTCACTCATGGAGGTAGATACATCATGATTAGGTGGTTTTGAACTGAATGAATAAGTTTCCTAGGTTTTAGAGGCAAGTTGTTCCACTGCCTACTTTTTAGTTCTTAGTTTAGATCTTATTGAAACAGCTCCTAAACTCATGAATTTGACCTCTAAAGGCTAGCATGAGTTGTTTTTTTCCTATATCTAGTATTTTTCAGTCATTGGTAAAGGTTGGACTCTTGTGAATGCTTTGAGAATTATTATACATTCATCTTTGCAGTTTTGCAAAGGAATAGACTAGGGTTTGCAGCATTTTGTGGGATTCTTGTGGCAAGTTGATTTGGTATTGTTTTTTCCTTCTATAATTCAAGTTTACATGTGTTTATGTATGCCATTATCTCTCTCTTTTCAACTAAACTAAATGAATCAAGGATAAAGGTAGAAATCATTGATGTTGCAGTGCTCTACGTAGGGTTTGTTTAGTTTTTCATGTTTTCAACTATTTGAAGAGGATTCCTGAGACTCTCATGCCCTCTCCAACTCCTCACTAGTCTTAAGACTCTCCATCTCACTCAATTCAAAGTACTAAACCATTTCCTACCTCACCCTACAGAAACCTCTGCAAGATTGAGTCCATTCCCCGGACCCAAATCCGCCTTTCACATTTGAGCCAGAAAACCAACATAAAATTCAATCAAACTCCTATGAGCATATACCTAGCCTAAAATTAGTCTTTACATTAGCCATCTCAAGTATTATTGATCATATTTTCCTGAGATTGACAAGGAGAGAGCCCTCTCCTGACCTAGTAGGGCTAGCTACTAGGTTAAGCGTGGTTTGATGTTACCCTAGATCTTGCCTTTCTCAGCCTGAGGTAGATTTAGGCCATAACATATTGGCGACTCAACTGGAGAAGAAAAGTTTATTATCATTGTTTGCTTTGTAGACTACAGACGGAGCTAGAAGTTAGCCAGGTAGCCTTCAAAATGCTCTTGCTTTGCAATTGCAAAAGCAGATGAATGCTGCTTCAGTCAATCTCCGGTTTAGTTTATAAACTGAACATTTGATCTAAATGATTACCCCAGTGTCTTAAAGCAATTCTAGACTTTGGATGATGAGTTTAGAATTTGATAGGTTGAACAAATTGATAATGTCAATTTGATTTTTGGGAATAATTCAACACACTGGCTTCCAGACGATACACCAGGGCCAATCCTAATCCTGATCCTCCTGTTGTGTATGAAAACCCAAATCTCATCCCAAGTATTCTTCGACAAGAAATTTCTATGATTCCCGTGTTCAGATCTCATTCATGTCCACTTGTTTTTGAATATCTTGAAGATCTTGAGTTTGATGAACATTTTGATCTATTGTTGTTTGAGACTAAATCTGAAAGTGCTGTTGGTTCTACTGTCCTAAATCGGAGTTTGTCAAAGATCTTGAAACTGAAAAGGCTAATAGATCAATTGATGATTATATATTGAATCTTCAAACTTCCATTGTTGCTACAAACATTCCCGAGTTCTTAGAATCTTCCTTTGCAACTCTTGGTTCATCTGCTATTGCATCTGGTTCAGAAATTTCTACTGAAACTCATTTCATTCCCACCATTCTTGTGTAACCCACCATATCTGATCAGAGACCTCCTGTCTCTTCTCCCCCATCAACCCCTTCAACGCCTCAAGCATCTCATATTTCCTCCCCTCCTTCTACACCTCATACACTAATTACATCATCTGCTATTGTTGTTCTGACTCCTCCTACATCCCCAAAGCCAGTTTCAAATCCACGGAGAGCAATAACTGCTCGAGAAATCCTCACAGATGCTTTATGGATGTGGGGATTTTCCATTCCTTAATGGCTTTAATTTTGCTAGGGTCTACCTTAACTCCTTCATGAGATACAATATGACCCAGATATTCCAGCTCTTGTACTCCAAAGAAACATTTGGATCTTTTTTCATATAATAGTTTCTCCTCCAATAGTGGTAGCACCCTGTCAACATGTTCAACATGATCCTTCCAAGACTTGCTGTAGATTAGTATATCATCAAAAAATACTAACACAAATTTTCTAAGGAATGGTTTGAAAATGGAATTCATCAAACCTTGAAATGTTGAAGGTGCATTGGTAAGGCCAAACGACATGACCAAAAATTCATAATGACCCTCATGAGTTCTAAATGCTGTTTTCGGAATACCTTCAGTCTTCATTCTAGTTTGATGATATCCTGAACGAAGATCCAACTTGGTGAAGTAAATTGATCCATGCAATTCATCTAGTAATTCATCAATGACGGGAATGGAGAACTTATCTTTAATAGTGAGCTTGTTGAGCTCCCTATAATCTGGACACATGCGCCATGATCCATCCTTCTTGTGCACTAATAATACTGGAGCAGAGAAAGTACTTTGACTCTGTTGAATTATACCAGCCTCTAGCATTTATGCAACCATACGTTCAATTTCACTCTTTTGGGCATAGGGATATCTGTATGGCCTGATGTTTGGAGGAACACTTCCTGGAATCAAATGAATAGCATGATCATGACCACGAATAGGTGGGATACCTTTGGGAGTCTCAAATACCTTGGAATGATTGTCCAAGACTTTTTGGAGATCTGGAGAAATAGATTATTGCAATGTGGAAACATCTAGTGAACATAATTGTGCAATTACACCCCTTTGTTCCTTTTTTAGAAGCTTTGTCATACCATTAGAGGTAATTATCTTTCTCGGTTTCCCTGCAATACCCCTTAATTCAACTTCCTTTCCTTCCACGGAAAATTTCATGAAAAGTTCTTGAAAATTAAAAGCTATTGTACCCAAGGATTGTAGCCAGGACTCCTAGTACAACATCAGCACCTCCCATTGGAATGGAAAGCATTGGGCTAGTCAATACATATTATCCCATCGATAGCTTGATATTTTGGCACTTTCCAGAGAAATTTATTGTTCCTCCATTTGCAACCATCACTTGACACTCTGGTGCTAGATATAAGAAGCAATTCAATTCTTTTGCTACCTTACAATGAATAAAATTATGGGTACTTCTTGAATCAATCAACACTATTACCTTTTTCTTCTTGATTTGTCCTTCTATCTTGATGGTTTGAGGAGTGGTAATTCCAACCAATGCATTACAAGATATGGTCGGATTCATTTCTTCTTTATCTTGGCTTTGTTCCTGGAGTATATCCTCTTCTTTTGACCTTTCTTGCTCCTTTTCTTCTTCCTCTTCGCAATCTATGTAGAATAATTTATTCTCAGCACACTTATGACCTTTAGTGTATTTGCTATCACAACCATAACAAAGCCCTTTTGCTATTTTTTATTCCAATTGTTGTGGTGTCAACCTTATAGTTGTGGAAGACTAGGGGCAACCACACTTCCATCTTTATAGTTGTGAGTGGTATGCTTCTTGGTTGCCATAATTTTGCTTTCCATTTTTCTTGCTAACCTGAATGCCTTCTCTAATGAATCAGGTTCCCAAAGGCGAACATCATGTTGGATATTATCCTTTAAAGTCCCTATGAACACATCAATCCTATGCTCCTCTGGAATATTTTTTACCCTTATGTTCAATTTTTGGAACTCCTCAATGTGCTCCATTATTGAACCCTTTTGTTTGAGACCTATCAATTGGCTAAAAAAAGTGTTTCTTTTTGTATCCTCATAATGTGCTATCAATTCTTCCGTAAAAATTGCCAAAGTGATGATTTTTTTTATGAGAGCAAAGCCATTGATACCATACAAACTGATTTGGTTCCAAATATAAAGTTGCAATACGTAACATTTGTGTGTTTTGCACATTATTGAGATCGAAAAATTGCTCCATTTGTAATAGCCATGTTGCGGGATCGTTGCCATCAAACTTCCTCATATCGATTTTTGGAATATGGTGGGTCTTCGATCCCACGTTAGAGTCTAAGAATTCATGATTAAAATTTCTTTTGTTCTCATCATGAGTTTCCTTTACTACCTTTTCACCATTAGTAAGTATTTCTTGTAGAAAATTTGTTAAATATGTCTTCAAATCTGCCATGCCTGTCTTCAAATTTGTGTTCAAATCTATCTTCAAGTTGTCCATCTTAGCTTCCATGCCATTCATCTTAGCTTCCACGCCATTTATCTTAGCTTCTGTTAGCTTTTGTGAGAGTGACATTTGTTGCACTTGTTCTTATAATTTTGATATATCATGTAGCATTTCTTCCTCTTCTTCATGAGTCATGTTAGAGATTTCAAGTTGCTTACTACGTGTTTGCATTTTTTTTCCTTACGGCATCAGTTACCAATAATAATGCTATACTATGCCCTTTGAATTCCTTCAAAATAAATTTTCAAACCAAGCTTAAGCAAAAATTTAAGAAAATCTACACACCTTTTTTCACTTTGTAGGAGCTCGATATTGCCTATGATGTATCTCTATAATTTCTGATCATCCAATTCTAAAATTGCGACCTACAATAGCCCTCCGTGTCCTCTTTCCAATGCCACTAGTTTGACCCAAATTGGATTCTCCAAGGAAGAGTTATGCGAAATATCCCCCAGTGACTTGATTATAGACTAGTTCAGTAGAGCGAACTTGTACGACGTGCCACGAGTCACTGTTTCAACCTTTGGCTCTGAAAAATATCTACAAGAAATTACAGTCCGTCCTCTTTCTAAAACTTCTAACGAAATTTCAATCCGATGCTCAGAGAGAAAGTTATGACGATTTTCCTCAGGTCACTTGTTTGGAATGTAATTCAGGAGTCTGCAAAAAGACCAACTTCCTCAGATCATGTCTCCGCAAATATAGCGCAAAAAGCTCTAAAATTTGGATCCAAGGTTCGGCGTGATGTCTTCTCAAATGGGTTTTTTTTTTTAGCTTCTAAAACTTCACAGAAAAAAAGTTATAGCGAAAATTCCATGATGACCTATTTGGAGCAGCGAAACCCTAGAATACAAAGCTCTGATACCAAATGTTATGAAACCAGCTCAAGAAAAGATAGAGAAGATAGATCAACGACTTAGAATTCAGCTTCTTCGAGGGGGAAAACTCCTTTACATTACATAAATGAACAATTCTTGGATGATTCAAATGACAAAACCTCCTTTCTATATATAGGAGTCTAAGGAGTCACAATATAACCTAGCCGACCTAACAATAATAATATAAAGCCACAAAAATAACAATAGAGGGATTTATGGGGCACAGTAATAACAATATGGGGATAATAGGGGCACAAAAATATTAATAAGGGATGCAACTACAATACTAATGGGGTAATTACTAGTATTATAGGGACCCAACATATGCCATGCCCGCTGATTACCAGAGCAAAATTCCGTTGTTTGGTGGTACCCAAGGAATCACAGCGCAACAGAATGTGGATAAGATGACCGATTTCTTTGACCTTCATGAGATAGACGAAGAAAATGTGACTATGAGATTATTTGTGCAAACCGTTGGAGGTGAAGTGCGGAAGTGGTTCAGAGCTTTGCCAGTTGAAACTATCACTACATTGGCTGTTTTTCAGAGACAATTCTTGGATCGCTGGGAGGTAAAGAAAAATCCTCTTCAAATTCTTTCTGAATATGAAAACATAAAGAGGAATGTGGGTGAAAGTGTCCAAGATTACTGTGTTAGATTCAATATTGTTTATAATGCAATTCCCGCTAATATAAAGCCACCTATGGGGCTGGCTTTGATTAAATTTCCTGGTGGCTTTGATCCCGACATGGCATATCAATTGAGAGAAAGAGATCTGACCACATTGGAGGACATGCAAAAAATTGCAGTCAGCGTAGAGGCAAATCGGCTTGCCAAGAGAGCTAGAGAAAAGGTCGAAAAGAAGGTGACAATCAAGGGGGAAGCTTCTTCCTTAGATCATTTGCTTCGCAAGATTGAGAAGATGTTTGATAGACTCACGATTGCTGATAAGCCTGAGACATAGATCATAAATCCAAACTTTCGTGGTCAGCAACAATCACAGTTCAGAATCAAACAACGAGAACAAAGAGCACAAGACCAAGCAGCACAACAGCAAGTTAAGACACCCTTATAGCAGAATTTTGTACATGGTCCAGAATCAGTTGATGATGAGAACATAATAGGAGAGAAGAATCATTTCTTTACACATGATGATCTGCCCATTTATATCACAGAAGATTAAGAGTATTTAGAAAGGCCAGCTGTACAAAAGGATGAAGATTTTATCTTAGAAAATGAAACAATTCTAGAAGAATATGATGAATATCAGAGGGGATACATGAATGCTTTGATAGCTCAGTAGTGAAAATATTCACTCATAAGTAGAGAGGTACCCATAAATCCAATTCAAAAGAGGAAGGAAGCGACACCACCAAAGAACGATTCTCCAATTGTGCAGAAAAAGGGAAAGGAGACAACTGATCCTACCACTAGCAAAACACAATCAACAAATGAAAGATGAAATTAGCCAATTATATCAAAGGAGAAGACTGAAAAGAAGGATGCTCCAGTCAAAGAGGTAGAGAAAACCACAACATTTAGCTTAGAAAATGAGATTGCTAAGTTAAAAGTGTCAATACCTTTGACTGAATTAATGAGGAATAGCAGCTATAAAGGTCATGTGTTAAAGATTTTGAATAGAGTAAGTAAGAAGAAATCAATAGGCATGTCTCCTTTCAAGATTGTATATGGTGTTGACACAGTGTTCCCGACATCTCTCGTAGTCGCAGTTGTTAAACTTCTACAGGAAGCTGGCAGTGAGGGAGATCATTTACAGTGAAGAATCAATCAAATGATTCATTTACACCAGATGAGAGAGGAATTTTTTCAGAATACCTTCAGGCTGCAAGAGAGAATCAAGAAAATATATGATCGGAAGGCAAAGGCGGACAAGTTTTAGATTGAAGACATAGTGCTGAAATGGGATGCTAGAAACAAAGACAAAGGCAAGCATGGCAAGTTTGAGAATATGTGGAAAGGGCCATTCAAAATTACTACATATCGGGGTCAAAATGCTTTCCTGTTGAAAGAAATGAATGGAGAAGATTGTCCAGGTGGGCCGGTCAATGGTCGGCTACTGAAATGGTACTATCTTTGAAATGTTTTCTGCTGTCATATGTCATTGTACATATCATTTTATTTCCGTCATTGCAAGTGTGTACTGTCATCATTCATTCAGTTTGGGGCCCAAAGTGAAGGCTATAAAACTGAAGGTCTGATTTCAATTTTTGTGTGGATTGTTTGAGTCAGTCTTGAGTCAGATTTCAATCTTGAAATTGAGTAGGTTTTGAGTCAAGATATTGGTTTTGGTTTGTTGAAGTTATTGACTCCATAGTCTAATGGAAGAAGGCACTGTATGCTTTCCAGATATCTGTAGTTCTTGGCACCTCCAAGGATTTACCATCCCCATTGGAGCCAATGTTAGTGTCGGTATCTTCATCCCTCCATCAGTGAGCAAAATTCTCTTGTTGCATTGCATTTTAGGTGTCTCATTTGATCAGCTGAATTCCATTAGGATCATGGATCATCTGATGGCAGTGGCATATTATCAATTTTCCCTCATGGTCTTTACCTGCTGGCCTATTTTCACAAATTCGGGTCATTTATAGTCATTTTCTGTCTTTACACTTGCAAAATCTATTTTTAAGGTTTTAGGTCTCATTAGGTCTAGGGTTTGTCATTGAAGTCTTGTAAAAGCTCAATAATGGTCACCAGGCTCATGATGAGGTCAAATAAGTTCTCAGCATCAAAAATTTCAATAATCACATGCTCAGTGATTGATTTTTCCTCAAAAGGAAAAACAAAGTTTTTTTATGTTTTATGTACAAAATTTCATGTAATTTTATTTTCTAATATGTAATAAGTCCGGAAATGCAGCTGTGGTCACCTTGCCAAGCTCCCGCACTCTAGCTCCTGCAAAAGAGTCAAAAATTCAAAGCATTAGTCCATCAAAAGTCAAAAGGGAAAGTCAAACTGCCAAAACAGAGTTTTAAAAGCCAAAGTGAAACACAAACATTAGAAAGTGGGGTTTTGTAAATGAAAAATCAAAGTCATTTGTATATAAAGTGTTTTTGATGTTACAGTCTTCATTTGTGCCAAAGAGTGGAAGAGAACAAAGCCAAATCGCGATTTGAAGTGCAAGAGGTGAAAATCGCATCAAAAGTTGTGAAGTTTCCTAGCGTGGCACACTTGGGTTGTGGCGCGGCGCACCTAGTCGGTGCGGTGCACAACAACTGAGAAAATAAATTGAAGTTTGAACTGGTGCGATGCACCAGTTGGGCGCGACCCACCTCTGTCTCGGTGTGGCGCACCAGTCCTTCAAGCTTAAATTTCACAAAATTGACTTTTCCAAGTTCAAAAATCCTGCAAACTTCATTCAACAATGGCAAATATGGAAACAGATTTAGCTTATGAAAGAGATGATGAAATATTTAGTGATTCCTCCCAAGAAATTCATGCACCAAGAAAACCACACAAGGGAGGAAAACACATCTGGGAGGAGCCCACTACACTCACAGAGCTATTGGCTTGTCCTCTTGCTGTAGCATGTTTCAAACATCAGTCTTGCTACCAGTTTTGTGAGATGGTGGAAAGAGTGAAATACCACCATGAGCTTGATAGATTGTTTGTTCTCCATCTTCACAATGGCTAGGTAAATTTGGAAGGAGTTACATTCACTTTGACACCTGAAACTATAGTTGAAGCAACAGGTATTCCGAATGTGGGTGAACAGTGGAACAAAGGAAAACTGGTGAACAAAGAGCATTATGAGCCTTATATCAAGGCTGGCTATCAGAAGCAAATCAGTAGGTTCTTCCCTTTCAGATCCCTACAGGACACATATGCTCCACTTATGAAACTCTTAATCAAATAATTCAACTGTGAAGGCAGATTTTCTCGCTTGTACACCTATCATGTTAGACTATTGATGCATTTCACTAGAGTGAGGATGATGAACATCCCCTATTTCATGTGCCAGAATATTGAGAAAATGACCACATTGGTGCAAAGGAAACCTCCTCATCAACAATACAACAACATTTATCACTTTGCATTGATCAAGATTGTTGTTTTGCATCAGCTGAGTTTACTGAATGTTTCATGGGATGATTTCATTTCACATGAGGTCTTCACAAGCCCTCAAGTGACCCCTTCAGTTTTTCATGAGGCAGGAGGGCCTTCACATCAACAAGAGGTGAATGAGACTCAAACCACCAGTGTGCCGGTATTTATCACTTATCAAAATGGCACAAGGAGATTATTTGCAACAGCCAAACGAGTACTATCTCCACCTGGGGTGGAAGGGGTCTCATTTCCTTCAACAACAAAGTAGGTACAGGACAAAGGGAAACAACCAGTGCATGATGAGGGGCCTTCTGAAGGTCAAGAGAGAGATTTCATTCTCATTCAGGATGATGACTCTGATTTGGGCTCCCAAAGCTCAAAGCTCAAGGAGATCATCAAAGAACAAGAAGCTGACATTCATGACTTATCTCTTAACCTGGAAAGAGCTAAGTGGATTATAAACTACCTTGAGCAAAGGAACAAGCAGTTGGAAGACCAGCAGGCTATCATGGAGATGCAAAACCTAAGAGAAAATAGGCAAGTAGCCAAGAGGAGGAAAGTCAAGTTGACACCGCTTGAGCAAGAGATTGAGGTTGATCAGGAATCTTGGCTAGAGAGGGCAAAAATGCACTTGGAGAAGTTGCTTGAGAAAGCAAATAAGGAGAAAAAGATGTCGAGGCACATGGAATTTCACTATTTGGCAAGAAACAAGATTTGTAAAGCGAGGACAAGGACCTTAAAGGTCAAGTTGAGGAAAAATTTGAGGAGGAAGAAAGAGAAAGATAAGCTCTAGATTTTGGTTGAGGCTTCCTTGGGACAACATAGTACTTGATGTAGGTCACTCAACCCAAATTTCAAGAAATTTGGTACACTTTTTGACAATTTTGAATTTTTAAAGGAAAAAACAAGTTTTTCTGCCTCGTGCGTAGCGCCACCCAGCTCTCTCTTTTGCTAGGGACCTCCTCTGGAGGAGAACTCTACATTTTTAGATTCCACATCCAAAATTATAAATACCCAGAAATTACTAGAAAATTTTGTCAAGTTTTGGACCTCCAAAAGGGTAAAAAATACCTCAAAATGCCCTCTCTGCCCCTTTTTGGCCACACAGGAAGTAGTGTTTGGAGAACTCACTTTTGGAGGGGAAAATGGACACCAAATTCAAAAATTTCACTTGTTCTGGAAAGTAGATAGACAGACCTTTCCAACAAGTCCACTTGGAGAAAATTTGGTGCACAGGAAGGCCTCTAAAATCAGATGCAAAAAGGCACTACACACAGGGAATTTGGTGCATGGGAAGGCCTCTAAAATTAGCTGCAAAAAGGTGCTACGCACAGGGAAAGTGGCGCGGCGCACAAGATGCAAAATTGTCATTTTTTGCCAAAAACTCTGTTTTTCGCCTAGTTTTTTCTCAGTTTGACTTTTTTCTCTTTCATGGTCAAACTCATGATGTAATTTGATGTAAATGGATGGACTTTGATGTAAAAATTATAAAATTTCACTCATGGAGGTAGATACATCATGATTAGGTGGTTTTGAACTGAATGAATAAGTTTCCTAGGTTTTAGAGGCAAGCTGTTCCACTGCCTACTTTCAAGTTCTTAGTTTAGATCTTACTGAAATAGCTCCTAAACTCATGAATTCGCCCCCTAAAGGCTAGCATGAGTTGTTTGTTGCCTATATCTAGTACTTTTTCAGTCATTTGTAAAGGTAGGACTCTTGTGAATTCTTTGAGCATTATTGTACATTGATCTTTGCAGTTTGGCAAAGGAATAGACCAGGGTTTGCAACATTTTGTGGGATTCTTGTGGCAAGTTGATTTAGTATTGTTTTTTCCTTTTGTAATTCAAGTTTACATGTGTTTATATATGCCATTATCTCTCTCTTTTTACCTGAACCAAATGAATCAAGGATAAAGATAGAAATCATTGACGTTGCAGTGCTCTACGTAGGGTTTGTTTAGTTTTTCATGTTTTCAACTATTTGATGAGGATTCCTGAGACTCTCATGCCCTCTCCAACTCCTCACTAGACTTAAGACTCTCCATCTCACTCAATTCAAAGTACTAAACCATTTTCCTACCTCACCCCACAGAAACCTCTGCAAGACTGAGTCCATTCCCCGGAACCAAATCTGCCTCTCACATTTGAACCAGCAAACCAACATAAAATTCAATCAAACTCCTATGAGCATATACCTAGCCTAAAATTAGTCTTTACACCAGTCATCTCAAGCTTTATTGATCATATTTTCCTAATATTGACAACAAGAGAGCCCTCTCTTGACCTGGTAGGGCTATCTATCAGTTTAAGCGTGGTTTGATGTTACCCTAGATCCTGCCTTTCTCAGCCTGAGGTAGATTTAGGCCATAACATATTGGCGACTCAATTGGGGAAGAAAAGTTTATTATCGTCGTTTGATTTGTAGACTACAGATGGAGCCTGAGGTTAGCCAGGTAGCCTTCGAAATGCTCTTTCTTTGCAATTGCAAAAGTAGATGAATGTTGATTCAATCAATCTCCGATTTAGTTTATAGACTGAACATCTGATCTAAACGATTACCCCAGTATCTTAAAGCAATTCTAGACTTTGGATGATGAGTTTAGAATTTGATAGGCTGGACAAATTGATAATGTCCATTTGATTTTTGGGAATAATTCAACACACTAGCTTCCAAATGATACACCAGGGCCAATCCTGATCCTTATCCTCCTCCTGTGTATGAAAACCCAAATCTCATCCCAAGAATTCTCCGACAAGAAAGTTATGTGATTCTCGTGTTCAGATCTCATTCATGTCTAGTTGTTTTTGAATATCTTGAGGATCTTGAGTTTGATGAACATTTTGATATATCGTTGTTTGAGACTAAATCTGAAAGTGCTATTGGTTATACTATCCTAAATCCAGAGTTTGTCAAAGATATTGAAACTGAAAAGGCTAATAGATCAGTTGATGATTATATCTTGAATCTTGAAACTTCCATTGTGGCTACAAACATTCTCGAGTTCTTAGAATCCACCTCTGCAACTCTTGGTTCATCTGCTATTGCATTTGGTTCAGAAATTCCTACTGAAACTCCTTTCATTCCCACCATTCCCGTGTAGCCCACAATATCTGATCAGAGACCTCCTGTCTCTTCTCCCCCATCAACCCCTTCAACGCCTCAAACATCTCATATTTCCTCCCATCCTTCTACACCTCATACACCAATTACATCGTCTGCTATTGTTGTTCTGACTCCTCCTACATCCCCAAGGCCAGTTTCAAATCCACTGAGAGCAATGGCTACCCGATATGCGCCTCTTGTTTTGCCACAAAACTTGGATGCTGTGCCCGCTGATTACCAGAGCAAAATTCTGTTTTTTGATGGTACCCAAGGAATCACAGCGCAACAACATGTGGATAAGATGACCAATTTCTTTGACCTTCATGAGATATATGAAGAAAATGTGACTATGAGACTATTTGTGCAAACCTTTGGAGGTGAAGTGCGAAAGTGGTTCAGAGCTTTTCCAGCTGAAACTATCACTACATTGGCTATTTTTCAGAGAAAATTCTTGGATCATTGGGAGGTAAAGAAAAATCCTTTTCAAATTCTTTCTGAATATGAAAACATAAAGAGGAATGTTGGTGAAAGTGTCCAAGATTACTGTGTTAGATTCAATATTGTTTATATTGCAATTCCCACTGATATAAAGCCACCTATGGGGTTGGATTTGATTAAATTTCCTGATGGATTTGATCCCAACATGGCATATCAATTGAGAGAAAGAGATCTAGCCACATTGGAGGACATGCAGAAAATTGCAGTCAACGTAGAGGTAAATCTGCTTGCCAAGAGAGTTAGATCAAAGGCCGAAAAGCAGGTGACAATCAAGGAGGAAGCTTCTTCCTTAGATCATTTTCTTTGCAAGATCGAGAAGATGTTTGATAGACTCACAATTGCTGATAAGCCTGAGACGCAGATCAGAAATCCAAACTTCCATGGTCAGCATCAACAACACTTCAGAATCAAACAACGAGAACAAAGAGCACAAGACCAAGCAGCACAACAGTAAGTTAAGACACCCTTACAGCAGAATTTTGTACATGGTCCGAATCAGATGATGTTGAGAACATAATAGGAGAGGAGAATCATTTCTTTACACTTGATGATCTACCCATTTATATCACGGAAGATGAAGAGTATTTAGAAAGACCAGCTGTACAAAAGGATAAAGATTTTATCTTAGCAAATGAAACAATTCTAGAAGAAGAATCTGATGAATATCAGAGGGGATACATGAATGCTTTGATAGCCCAACAGCAAAAATATTCACTCAGAAGTAGAGAGGTACCCATAAATCCAATTCAAAAGAGGAAGGAAGTGACACCACCAAAAAACGATTCTCCAATTGTGCAGAAAAAGGGAAAAGAGACAGCTGATCCTACCACCAGCAAAACACAATCAAAAAATGAAAGATCAAATCAGCGAATTATATCAAAGGAGAAGACTGAAAAGAAGGATGCTCCAGTCAAAGAGGCAGAGATTGAAGCTCCATTAACATGGCAACATGATTGGGTTGTGCAACTACAAAATGCATTGGAATGTTATAATATCATTGCCGAAGAAGATGAAGATCCACACAATATTGATATACCAAAATCAAAATGACATCATGAAGTTGTTAGACTAGAACAAAAAATACCAGATATAACACAACTAGTAAAAAAACATAAAGTGAATATTGGGACAGAGGAAGACCCGAAGTTCACGACGATTGAAGACTATTGAGACACATATACAGTTTGTAAAATCACAGAGCTGCTACATGAATACCAGGAGCTATTTGCTACAAAGCTTATAGAAATGAAGGGAATATTAGGGGACCTAGGAGTTACAAGGATCCTTTTGAAACCTGACATGAAGCATATGAAGCAAAGATCCTATAGGTTGAATCTGAAATACAAGGAAAAGGTGAAGGAAGAACTAGACAAAATGCTAGCAACAGGGATCATCGAACCCATCGAATAATCTGAATGGGTAAGTCTCATGATAGTTATGGAAAAGAAGACTAAAGGAGGGATCAAAATCTGTGTTGACTTGAGGAAGCTAAATGATGCATGTGTGCGTGACCCTTTCCCTACACCATTTACATATGTAGTATTGGAAGATGTAGGAGGTCACGAGGCCTATTATTTCACAGATGGATTTTCGGGTTATCTTCAGATCAGGATTGCGCCAGAAGATAGAAATAAGACAACTTTTGAAACAAAGTGGGGCTCATTTTAGTACACTGTGTAGCCTTTTGGCTTGAAGAATACGCCTGCCATCTTTTCTAGAGTCGTACTCGCAGCGTTTAAGGAGTACATAGACAAATTCTTGGAAGTTTACTTTGATGATTGGACAGTATTTGGGCTATTAAAGAAGCATATTGTGAGCTTAAGGCTTATGCTAGATACATGTAGATAGCATCGAATTTCACTTAACTTGAAGAAGTGTATATTTTGTGTGCCTTGTGGCATACTCTTGGGGCATATTGTGTGAAAACAAAGTTTGATGGTGGATTTCGCGAAGATAATAGTCATTGTGAACTTGCTAGCACTAAAAACAGTGAGACCGCTGCCCACGACGCTTGGACACATTGACTATTACAAAAAGTTTATAAAGGGGTACGCGTAGATAACTGCGCCAATGGACAAGCGTTGAGGATAACACTTTTTTGAAGGGAAGGGGCATGTTGGGTCCCTATAATACTAGTGATTACCCCATTACTATTATAGTTGTACCCCTTATTAATATTGTTGTGCCCCTATTGTCTCCATATTGTTATTACTGTGCACCATAGAATCCCTCTATTGTTATTTTTGTGGCTTTATATTATTATTGTTAGGTCAGATGGGTTATATTGTGACTCCTTAGACTCCTATATATAGAAAGGAGGTTTTTTCATTTGAATCATTGAAGAATTGTTCATTTATGTAATGTAAAGGAGGTTACCCCCTCGAAGAGGCTGAATTCTAAGGCATTAATCTATCTTTTCTATCTTTTTCTTGAGCTGGTTTCATAACATAAACCTTTAAAAATGTGAATGTTTTCTTTTCAAAACCATCAAATGCCCTTTTCGAGATTGATTTGATATAGGCTGCGTTTGAAAAATCTCATATTCCATAGTGAAATCCATCAAATAGAAATGAGTGGGAATTAATTGTTTGAAAACCAACAAAAAATAGAAATTGATATCTTATAACCTTTAAGACAATTAGATCTTTTGTGAATAATTTAGCAAAGGATCGAAATCTTGTAAATAGATACATAGTTGGATCAATCCCAGATCTAGGTATGACCACCATTGTGGAACTTTCTTTGGAGATATATAATATTTTATAGTAATGTACAATAGAATCAATGTCTCTTGGCCCAAAATAATGCACCTTTGAGGTCTAATTACACCAAGATAGGTTGCATTTTTGCAATGATGAATCTAGGGCATGTTTTGTATCAACTAAAACACAGTAAACTTCATTCCTTTGGGCCTTCAATTCTGATCATTCCTTTGCAGTTCTAGAATGATTGGAGGAGGGTGATTCAATTATGTACTTGTGGTTTTACTAAAGCCTTCCCTCTCATGCACTATGTAAACTTTGATTCACAAAAGCCATGAATTGGATTTGGGGGTTGACCATCTTCAACAATATTTTCATGTCTCCAGGTTGCATGTTTCAATTTTAAAATTGGCTCTTCAAACAAATTCATATTTTTTTCCTTGATAAGCAAGATATGAATGAAATAGTAGTAGCTTCAACCCACGATGGAAAACCAACGATTAAAATTCGTTCTTCACACTCTTTTCAGATAAATAGGTATCCATTACCTCAAAATTTTAGCTAAGAGCTCTGCTGCTACTCCTAGTTTGACATTCTCTGCCTTCTCTTTGTTTTCTGCAATGCATTTTTCTAGTATTAAGAAAGAGAATACATAAGCTACATATATAAACCCTTTGTAAATATGAAACGTAACCAAAAAAGAGAAAAAAAAAAAGTTTGGAATGCTTTCTCATGCCCTTGAAAATTCACACTAATTTCTGTGTTGGACATTATTTTTCTATTAGTTGAGATAAGGTTTCAATTAACCGTTTATTTGCGTGTGAGAAAGAGTAAGATTCACCATTCTAAATCCTTTTTAGAAAACAATATATGATAAATCTTTGGGAACTTGCAAAGAAAACCAACAAAAAATAGTACTGTCAAGATCAACGAAGTAACTAATCACTCATGGTCCTATCTATAATCCAGTTGAATGCCTTCTTCAAGTTAATTTGGAATAATTTTCTCGAGCTGATGATGTATGTATTTTCTCACCATTCTATCACTTCTACATCCTCCACCTTTTATTCACCAAGACTATGTGAGTCTTCCTCCCATTCAATTTTATTCGTCATTGTCCCTTTATTGCTTTATACATCTTGAAGATAGATAAAAAAAATAATTTAAAGTCTAGTCTAATGTAGAAGTTGTTGCTTCAACAAACTCCAGTATACTTGCCTTTCCATGAAGAAGATTAATGCAAATATTGACAGGAATTTGAACACTTGTATAAAAATCTGAATTTTTCCACTATAAGACACACATGGTATAGCCCGACATCTTTGAATAATTTCTATAGAGGTGAGGTCCACATGTTCCCTGTGTTGGAAAATACTGAGAGGGGGGGTGAATCAATATTCCTTAGCAATTAGCACTTTTAAATCCTTTCAGAGATTTAGTTAATCTTCAATTATCATTAATGTTTATGTGCTAACAATAGTGAATAAAATAACACAGGAGGCACAACAATTTTAGGTGGAAACCCCCTCTAGGTCAAAAACCACCAACCAATTTTCTAATAATTCTTTAATCTTCAACTCCAATTAAAAAGAAAGCTCCAACTTCCTAGAATCTAGAAAAGAATTCTTCTCCAGCTCCCACTATATGGACACTTCAACACCTGATACTCTTCAGTTGTCAACTGATGGGATGCCCCAACACCCATGAGCTACAACTCACCCTAGCACCACCCTACCACCCTATAGAAGAATAAAAGAAGAATGGAATCCATACTAGGGAAAATGGTACACTTTACAATGATATAGAATGATGTAGAATAAGAAGACACACTAGACCATAACCCCAACTATGACACAACCACCTAATGATGATCCTATACCTCCCAACACTGCCTCTTCAACTCTTGGCAAATTTGTACAACTTTTAAAAAGATACTTTTACAATGACTCTGTACAATGATACTTTTACAATGTCTGTATGTAGTGCTCCCCACTTGAAGACTTCATGTGGTGAACTTCTTGCTATTGTTCTACACTTTGATTGTTGCTCTTGTCAGGCTACCCTTTCTCATTCTTCAAAACGTTAGATTATGCATTGAGTCTTCTCTTGATTAATATATAAAACCTGCAAGAAGTCTTCAAGGAAATACCCATGACATGATAAGCTGGAACAATACAGGGTAAAAATTGCAAAGAAGAAGTCAGACCTCACCTTTCTCAAACGTTGCAGAGACGCCTCCATTATCCCTCCTTTTGTCTAATTAATAAACCTCTCCTCTTATCTGGATCTTGTCAGCCCTGCTCTCTCCCTTATCTTCACCTATTTATTCACCATCACCCATCTCTGACTTCTTCAATAATTCTCATCCTGATGATGAACCACAGAGGCTGGTTCGAAACGTCGATGCACTAAAACAACAGATGCGATGAATCCGGAAGATAAAACCACACAAAACACAAATCGCAGAAGTCTCAAATCCATAAACTACCTCATCATGCAGAGCATATGTCAGTGCTAAACAAAAACAAAAAATTAGAATACAAAGAACCTAATTCAATTAAGAGATGAACATGCATATACAAAAGATACTTATCTATAGCTTACCTCTGTTGCACATTGCTCTTTGCTTCCCTAGAAAGTATGGTCGTTTTCACCCCTTGACAACACTTGATCTAGTTTTTCTTGCCTGCTAGGAGCACGATATTTAATATGATTTATCTCTGCAATTTCAGATCCCCAACATGTGTTTTTTGGTCCTGTGGAAGCCCTCAAAGTATTCTTTCCAATGCCATAGGTCTGACCCAATTTGGACTCTTCAAGGCAAAGCTATGTGCCATCTCTCACAATGACCTAATTATGGACTAGTTCAGTAGAGAAAATTTCTATGACTTGCCACGTGTCACTATTTCCTCCTTCAGTTCTGAAATTGAGATACAGGAGACTACAGTCTGTGCACTATCCGCCACTTTTTACACAATTCCAATCCTCTTCTCAGGGAGAGAGTTATGACGATTTTCCCAAGGTCACTTCTTTGAGATGAAATTTGGCATCCTGCAAAAACCCTAATGTCCATAGATCATATCTACGCACATATAGAGAACCAAGATCTGAAATTTGTTCACAACGTTCATCAAGATTGAAAATCAAATGGGTTTTAATTTTAGAATCTACGACTTCACAGAAATTAAGTTATAGCGAAAATGCCACGATCACTACATTTGGAGGATATATGAGATTTCTTTTTATAGAGTTGAGAGGGGCTTCTATAGAGAATGTTGGAGGGATTTTAGGAGCTTAAAAAAATATTAATTAATGACTATTAAATAACCAAAACCAATTATGAGTTCCATTCCACAACCCGATAGGGTTTTAGCCCACTAACTGGGGTTACTATCTTCAAACATGAATACCTCTCAAACTGTGAAGAATTACTTTACGTGCCATATATCAACAGAAACATATTGATGAGTCAAATCTATTTAGAAGATCCTTGACTCAAAATAGTGTAAGTTTTCAAATAAAATTTCCCTTGCAAGATTAGGGTAAAATCTAGTGCTGCTTGGGTTGACATCAATGACAACCTCAGATCATCTTTAGATCAACAATCTCCCCCTTTGGCATTGATGGAAACAAAAGTACTCCCCATGTGATTAGGGCACCTCTTCCTACTACCTTCTCAGCCCCTTTGACATCAATGAAAAAGGGTAACTCCCCCTCACATACAACCATCCTACGGACCTGTACACACTTCCACTCCCCCTTTATTTTCTGAATAAGGAAAATCTAATGAGAACTTGGGAGAATCTTGTGATTCTAGCAGAGATATTCAAATGCTTCATGAGGTAAAGGCTTAGTGAAGAAATCAACCATTGTTCTTTGGTACCAACATATTCAAGTTTGATATTCTTTTCAGTGACTTTTTCCCTAAAAAAATGATATTTTATCGGAATGTGTTTTGTTTTTGAATGCGTGATAGGATTCTTGGAGATGTTGATGGCACTGGTGTTATCACAGAAGATGGGAATATGCTCATTGAATTTTACTTGAAGATCTTGTAAATTTTGTTTCATTCAAAGGACTTGAGTACAACAAGTAGACATTACAATGTATTCTGCTTCCACTGTAGATAACGAGATTGAGGTTTTCTTTTTTCTTAACCATGATATGAGACAACCACCTAGATATAATGTTTCTCCACAAGTACTCTTATGATCATCAATGCTTCCTCCTCAAGCTACATCTATAAAGGCTTGAATAATGAGATTATTTCCCTTGGGATATCACAATCCATATTCTATTGTTCCCTTTAGATATCGAAGAATCCTTTTGACGGAAATAATATGTGATTCTTTTGGTGCCTCTTGGAATCTTGCTACTTGTCCAACTACTTGCATAACATTTGGTCGAGAGGCTGTTACATATAGAAGACTACCAATCATAGATTTGTACAATCTCTGATCCACATCCTTAGATGAGTTGTCTATGCTCAATTTGCAATGTGTTACCATCGGAGTAAGGACATTTTACAATCTTCCATTTTAAATTTCTTGATAATTTCCTTGATGTACTTGGCTTGACATATAAATATTCCTTTCTCTTGCTGAAATATTTGAAGACCTAAGAAGTATGTCAACTCACCAAGTAAAGACATATCGAACTCACTTTTCATCTTTGTAGAAAATTTCTTACTTAGTCGATCATCATTGATACCAAAGATTATATCATCCACATATACCTCAACGATTGTTAAATTATCCTTATCTATTTGTACGTAAAGATTGCTATCAGCAGTACCTTTCTTGAACCCTTGTTGATGTATATATCCATCAAGACAAGCATACCATGCTCTGGTAGCCTGCTTGAGACCATACAGAGCCTTCTTTAACCTGCAAACATAGTCTTCTTTTTCTAAGAGTAGAAAACCTTTAGGTTGTTCGATGTAAAGTTCTTCTAATTCTCCATTCAGGAATGCTAACTTAACATCCATTTAGTAGACTTTTATTTTTTTGAACATGAATAGGTGAGAAACATCTGGGTGGCTTCCATTCTAGAAACTGGTGCAAATATTTCATTGAATTCAATTCCTTCCACTTGTGCATAACCTTTGCAAACCAATCTTACTTTGTTTCTGCTAGCCTGTCCATGTTCATTCAATTTGTTCCTGAACACCCATTTAGTCTCAATGACATTTTTATCTTTTGGTCGTGAAACTAATTCCCAGGTGTTATTCTTCTCAATTTGATCTAATTCTTCATTCATAGCTACTACCCAATGTTCATTCTGACTCGCTTCCTCAAAACTACTAGGCTCAAAGGTTGCTAGAAAAGAAATGTGAGCTTGTTGTGATGAACGAAGCTGTTAACCTTTTCTTGTTCCAATTCCTTCATTTATGTCACCGATGACTTGATTTGATGGATGGTTCTTGTGAATCCATTCTTTTGTTCTCTTTGGAGGATCTTCTTTTTGTTGTTCATGTATATCTTGTTGATCATTATTTACTTCTTCCTCGTTGACAGTTGCTTCTTGTTCTAATATTTTCTCTATACCTTTTTCAGCCTCTGTCTCATGTTTCAAAGATTCTATATCCTCATCATTATTCGTTAGAACACTATCTTCGCCAAATGTAACATTTATGCTCCCCACTATCTGTTTTCATCTTAGATTATATCATTTATAGGCCTTTCCTTTGCATCAGTAACCAAAAACATACCTTCATCAACACACGATTCAAACTTAGCCAACTTTTGATCTTCTCTTTTGATAAAACATTTGCTTCTGAAGATTCTGAAATATTTTACATTAGCCAGTTTTCCTTTCCATAATTCATATGGGGTCTTATTGCAATTATTCCTAAGAAGACTTCTGTTGATAATGAAGACTACTGTATCAAGTGCTTGAGCCCAAAAATTTTCATCAAATTTTGAGTCCTTCATCATTGTTCTACCCATTTCTTGTATGGTTCTATTCTTTCTTTCAACAACTCCATTTTGCTGAGGTGTTTGTGCTGTTGAAAATTGTCTTTTTATTCCAATTTCGTCACAGTATTGTTGAAATAATTTTGAAGTGGATTCCCCGCCATTATCTGATCTTAGACACTTTATTTTTAAATCAGTTTCATTTTCAACCAAATCATTGTAGATCTTAAAGCACTCAAATGCTTCAGACTTTTTCTTTAGGAAACTGACGGATGTTATCCTGGTATAGCCATCTATCATTAACATGAAATATAATTCTCCATATAAGCCTTTTGTTCCCATAGGACCACATAGATCAGTATGCATCAATTCCAATGGATGTGATGCAAAGTTTTCTTTTGTTTTAAATCCGCATTCCGTCTGCTTTCTGTGCCAAAATGCCTCACATAGTGTGTTGGAAGGTTTTGAGATTTTCGGCATTTCTCATACTAATTCCTTTTTTCTTATCCTGACAAGATTGACAAAGTTTATGTGACCCATTCATTTGTGCCATAACCAGCTTTCATCTTCTTTAGCTAGTAGTCATGCTTTAGTTGCTTCATCAAGAACATATATGTCATTTGGATCTCAACTTGTTGTAGCCACAATTTTACCATACCTGCCTTTCCTAATTTCACATTTTGTGGAGTTGAATATCATTGTGTGTCCTTGATCACACATTTGTCCAACACTGAGCAGGTTGTGATTCATGTTTTCAACCAATTGAACATTCTTGGCTAGAGCATCTTTGCTTCTGACACTGATGGTACCTAATCCTATAACATTTGAAGATCCATCATTTACAAAGGACACGGTTCCATCCTTCTTCTCTTTCAAAGATGAAAATTTCTTTTTATCTCCAGTCATATGGGTTGAGTAACCACTATCAACATACCGCACATCTTTGTTGTTTTGAGCCTTGAGAGCGAGAGCACAATTATCAGCGTTCTTCTTCTTCCATGTTTGTTTGTTCTGTGGCTTCAAAGATTCTTCTGGAGGATTTTCAAGTCTACAGTCTCTGGCTATGTGACCAAAGTTTCGACATTTGTAACATTCAATATTACTTCTTAAATGTTCAAATCTATATATGTTTCATTGATCCCTCGGGGTTTCATATTTGACAGATCTCCTAGAATTGTATTGGTTTCTAGGGTATGTGCGACATTCTACAGCTTTATGACCAAATTTTCCACATGAATAACAATAGCCATGAAAAATATGTTGGTACTTGGATGGATCTCCATTAAGGAATTGTCTTCCAAGGCTATTCTTGTGAATCTTGTTCATTGAAGTCTACATGTGTGTCAGATCTCATAGGTTCATTGTATTTTGTTGTAGAAGATCCTACTTATTCTTCTTTGTAACCGAGCCCAGTTCTGTCATTGTAAGATCGTTGATTGTTGATGAGTTCTTCCAACGCCCTTGAGCTGTTGGCATAGTTTTGGATAGTTTTTCCCTTCTTCACTTCCTTATGTAGCGAGACTACTTTGGCTTCTAATGCTTCCCTTTCTCGATTGATTTCTTCCAACTTCTTTTGAAGTGACTCTTCAATACATTTGTGTTCTTCAACTTCAATTTTGAGACCTTCAACTTGTTCTTCAAGAGTATTAGAATAGATCTTCTCAGCCTTGAGCTCTTTTATAAGCTTGATTTCCTCCTTAGAAAATTCTTCTATGGTCAACCCTTCTTCGTTGTTTAATGCCTCTTGTTTATTGTGCTTGGCCATAAACATTACTCTCTCATTGGATTTTTATTCACAGGCACTGTCTTCATCGGATGATGAGCTATCTCCTTTAGAGAGAAGTTCCTTTTGAATCCTTTCTTCTTGCCTTGCTTGTTGAATTTCTTAAAGCCTTTCTTTCCTTTTGAGTTTCCATCACTTCTATTCAGACTTTTTGCTATGAAATGCCCAACCTAACCACAACTGAAACACATCAATGGAAGTTTACCTTTCACTTTTCCCTTACCAATTTTTAGTTTTCTCGTAAAATAAGCATATTCTCCATATGAAAAACCTTCTTCATAATCTTCCATTTCTTCACGCTTGTAGGTGTAGGTGTAGGTCTTTGCCTTTGAAGGTTGATTGTCCTTATTGGTTTTATTAGATGCAGCAAACACAATTTCTAGATGTGAAGTACCCTCTTCTTCATCAAGTCTCATTTCATATGCTATGGGAAATCCATGTAATTCCTCTTTGCTGAGTTTGTCTAGATTTGCACTATATTCTAAGACCTATACCTTTGGGTTGAATCTTCCTAGTAACGTTCTAAGAATATTTCGTATAATAGTCTTCTCGTCAGCAGGCTCTCCCAATCCTTCTAGATT
This sequence comes from Pinus tabuliformis, assembly GCA_031772625.1. Taxonomy (NCBI): domain Eukaryota; kingdom Viridiplantae; phylum Streptophyta; class Pinopsida; order Pinales; family Pinaceae; genus Pinus; species Pinus tabuliformis. The sequence goes on from CM062813.1 coordinate 144,897,174, forward strand.
ATTGGTTATTTCATCAACATCTTGGAAGTATGCTGCAATGTTGTCATCTTCTTTCATTCTGAGTTGCTCAAAATTTTCTCTGTAGATTTGAAGCTTTGATTCTTTGACATTTGAGTCACCCCCATATATATTCTCAACCTTTTCCCATACATTTTTGGTGGTTTTACAGCCCAACACCTTATGATAAGCAGATTCAATAATTCCACTAATAATAATATTCTTTTCTTTTGCATCATTTACCAAATTCTTCTTACCTTCTTCATCCGCAGTTGGTGTAAAGCCATTTTGAACAGTGCCCCATACTTCATAACCTTGTGCCAAGAGATAGACCTCCATTCTTCCTTTCCAGAGTGCATAATTATTTTCATTGAATAGAGATACACCATTCTTGGTATGCTCCATGATCTTCTTCCAGTTGTTAAACTACTATTGAAGGAACCAAGCTCCGATTCCTCGCGGGGGGGTGCGGTGAATGATTATTCCTTAGCAATTAGCACTTTTAAATCCTTTCATAGAATTAGTTAATCTTCAATTATCATTAATGTTTATGCACTAACAATAGTGAATAAAAGAACACAGGAGGCACAAAAATTTTAGGTGGAAAACCCCCTCTGGGTCAAAAACCACCGAACGCTTTTCTAATAATTCTGTAATCTTCAACTTCAATTGAAAAGAAAGCTCCAAATTCCTAGAATCTAGAAAAGCATTCTTCTCCAACTCCCACTGGATGGACGCTCCAACGCCCGAGATTCTTCAGTAGTGAACTAAACATATGCCACAACACCTAATGAACTACAACTCACCCTAACACCACCGTACTACTCTATAGAAGAATAAAAGAAGAATGGACTCTCGTACCATGGAAAATGGTCCACTTTACAATGATATAGAATGATGTAGAAGAAGAAGACACACTAAACCATAACCCCAACTATGACACAACCACCTAATGATGATCCTAGACCTTCAACACTGCCTCTTCAACTCTTGGAAGATATACACTTGTTCAACTTTTACAAAGATGCTTTTACAATGACTTTGTACAATGATACTTTTACAATGTTTGTATGCAGTGTTGCCCACTTGAAGACTTCATGTGGTGAACTTCTTGTTGTTGTTATGCACCTTGATTGTTTCTCTTGTCATGCTACCCTTTCTCATTCTTCATAACATTAGATTATGCATTGAGTCTTCTCTTGATGAATATATAATACCTGCAAAAAGTCTTCAAGGAAATACCCATGACATGATAATAGCAAAACCTACCTCATCCTTGATAGCATATGTGAGTGCTAAACAAAAACAAAAAATTAGAATACAAAGAACCTAACGCAATTAAGATATGAACATGCATATACAAAAGATACTTACCTATAGCTTACCTCTTCTGCATCATTTTTCTGTACCTTGCTCTTTTCTACCCTAGAAAGTCTGGTCCTTTGCACCCCTTGACAACACTTGATCTAGTTTTCCTTGCCTTCTAGGAGAAATATATTTAGTTCTATGTATCTTTGCAATTTCAAGTCCCCAACATGTGATGTTCAGTCCTGTAGAAGCCCTCTGAGCCTTGTTTCCAATGCCACATATCTGACCTGATTTGGACTCTGCAAGGAAAAGTTATGCCCAATCTCTCATAATGACCTAATTATGGACTAGTTCAGTAGAGAAAACTTGTACGATGTGCCACGTGTCACTGTTTCCTCCTTTGGCTCTGAAATTGAGAAACATAAAACTACATTCCGTGCACTATCTGCCACATTTTACATAATTCCAATCCTCTTCTCAGACAGAGAGTAAACCTTTAAAAATATGAATGCATTCTTTTCAAAACCATTAAATGCCCTTTTTGAGATTGATCTGATATAGTAACATTACAAGGTGAGAAATTTTATTTAGGTGGGTTGGCGATTTTCAAGATAGGGTTACATGATTGCAGAATTTTTCTCCATGGAGGGACGCAAAGGAGGGAGCTCCACTCCCTCCTACAAATAGGTAGTGACCAGCAGAGGTAAAAAACAGATAGAAGAAAATAGAGGTTCTTTAGAGGCAAGACAAAAAAATAGGGAAGAGAAGCAAGATGGCTCTAGAATGATGGAGAATAGTAATACCACAGAAAGCAAGGAAGAGGACAAAGAACAGGAAACAAAAGACAAAACACAGAAAGGACCATGCAAGCCCAAAACTACTATCTCGCCCAGAGTAGTTTTGAATGATCCTGCTCTGCAGGCGCATCAGGATCATATGCAGACTTATGCAATCATTTGTAAATTCATGGGCTTATGGCCCACTGAAAAAGCATTACAAACATGGATTAAATACCACTAGAAACCAAAAGGAAGCATAGACCTACATTTGGGGTTAAAGGGATTCTTTACCATTTTTTTTGCAATATTGAGGATAAGGACAGAGTGTTTGAAGGAGGGCCCTACTTTTATGCTGCAGCAGGCCTATACATGCGACCATGGGTTATGAATTTTGTCCCAGAACGGGAAACTTTTACCTCGGTTCCAATTTGGGTCAGACTCTACTCTCTACCTTTGGATTACTCGCAACTAGAATCCTTATCTACTTTAGGAAATAAGCTAGGGTGGTTTGTCAAAGCCTCTAAGGCAACCGGAAGAGGAAAATACACATCATTTGCTAGAATATGTGTGGAAATGGATCTTTCGGGAGCCTTACCGGATGAGGTAACCTTGGAAGTGTTTGATAAAGAATGGGTGAAAACAGTGGATTATGAACATATTCCATTCAGATGTCGTAAATGCCATGAACATGGGCATCTGTTCAGGGATTTCCCTCTCAGCAAAATGGAAAAAAAGGGCAAATAGAACACCCTGCAAGATTCCAAAAGGTGGTCCAAAAAGGTAAGGGAAGCAAAAGGGGGTCATAGCAACTCCATCCAGAAAAACAACAAGCCAGTCAAAATAAGTTTCAAGCCCTAGAAGAGGAGGATGTGATAATGGAAGCAGAACAGGTCAAGGGAGACAGTCCAGTGGAGGAGGAGAATGAAACAAATGATGAGCAAACCAAAAATAGTAATAAACAAAAAGGAGAAATGATGAGTGACACAGAACTGGAGACGAGCTAGGAAATGACCCAGAGTGAGATGGAAATGGAGGACAACAAACTCCAGGAGATTCTTGAAAAAGAGAATCTAGATCTAGAAGGATTCTTGAAACAAGGTACCAGGGAAGGAGTGGATTCGTTACCTCTAGAAGAGTTCCACAGAGTTCAACAGTTGTTCTTATGGAAAACTCAAACCAAAGGGCTGGAAGAGCAAGGGAGAAATGAAAGACAGGGTAATGAGGGGGTGAAAGCTATGAAAACCACACCAGGATTAGCACCCAGGATCCCAGGAAAGAAACGAGGCCGGAAAAAGAAAAACGAACTATTAATGGAATGTGGAAAGCTAATGATAGACTCAGGTAAGATGAAAGACCTATCCAATTACTCCTTTATAAATCTTTAATAATGAAGTTCACTTCTTGGAATATAAGAGGTCTAGGCAGTAGAAGAAAACAAAGACTACTTAGTAATAGGATGAAACAAGTAGGTCCTAAGATGATCTTCATCGAGGAAACAAAATGTTCCATATAAAAAATAAAAGAGATTCACAACAAATGGCTCAATAATTTTGAGTTTCTGGAAGTCAAAGAAGAAAATTCAGCAGGAGGAATTCTCACACTTTGGAACCCCCAAAAAATAGATGCAGAGGCATCTAGAGACTATCTATCAATGGTCATTCAACTAGTGGGAGATAAAGAAATTTACCTAGTTACGATTGTGTACGGCCCCCAAAGATTGGATGGTAAACTCAAGCTTCTAGACTTCCTACAAGATCTTAGGGAAAGACATGCAAGAATCCCTTGGATCTTAGGGGGTGATTTCAACATGATCAAATCACTGACAGAGAAAAAAGGGGGTACGAGAATTCTGAACAAGGACTCTGGGGCATTTCAATCCTTCATAGATAATATGAAGTTAATGGATATTGTTATGAACAATGGCACCTATACTTGGAACAATAAAAGAGGAGGTGTGTCTTAGGTGGCATCCAAATTAGACAGATTCATAATCTCTAAAGATCTTATGATCAAGGATAAGGACATAGTTGCTAGGGTTCTTCCCTTTGGAGGCTCTGATCACTGGCCAGTGCAACTGGAAATTCAGGGCATTGGTACTCCCAGGAATCGACCTTTCAGATTTGAAAACATCTGGCTCTCCCACCCAGATTTCTGCAACCTCATTGCCATCTGGTGGGCAGAAGATCTGAATATTCAGGGCACAAGAATGTTCCTTCTCCAAAAAAGACTCAAACATATCAAACTCCGGCTCAAGGAGTGGAACAAGAAGGAATTTGGCAACATTTTTGAAGCAAAAACATTGGTTGAGGGAAAAATGCAAGAGCTCAACCAAACCCTCATCAGGGAGGGTTTTGACAAAGATAAAAATGATCAGGCAACTCTATATCATCAGGAATGGGAGAACCTATGTAAACAAGAGGAAATTTTCTGGCATCAAAAATCCAGAGTTCAATGGCTAAAAGAAGGAGAACGTAATACTAGATTCTTCCACAGATCCACTATGGTGAATAGAGCTCACAACAAGATTTCTTCGATTAAGGACGAGGGAGGTAACCTGCTCAATTCTCATGAAGAAATAGAAGAAGTTTTGGTTCAGCACTTTCGGGGTATTGCTCATGAAACCAACTTAGACAGGGATCAATACATCAGGATTATTTCAAACAATATACCTAAGCTGGTTTCCAGAGAAGATAACTTCAACCTCAATAGACCAGTCTCGGAAGAGGAGGTCAGTGAGGTCCTAAAAGAAATGCAAAATGGTAAGGCACCAGGCCCGGATGGATTTAATGTGGATTTCTTTAAAGCGTGCTGGAACACAGTGAAGCAAGACATTCTGGATGTAGTGGAAGACTCCAGAAGGAAAAAACTATATTGAAGGCTCTCAATATAACCTTCATTTCACTCATCCCTAAACAGGATGTGGCTCAAACCCCTTACAGGTTCAGACCCATTGCCTTATGCAATGTGGTCTATAAGATAATATCCAAAGTGGTGGCCAATAGACTCAAACCTCTTCTTCCCACCCTAGTGTCAGTTGAACAGTCTAGATATGTGGAAGGAAGACAAATCCTTGATAACATCATTCAAGCTCATGACGTGGTGCACTCATTGAATATCAATAGGAAAGCAGGAATGATCATGCAATTGGATGTAGCAAAAGCTTATGATAAACTGAATTGGAACTATATGAGAAAAATTCTAACAGATTTTGGGTTTGGTAATAACTAGATCAGATGGGTAATGGCTCTTGTTTCTTCTCCTAGTTTTTCTATCTTGGTCAATGGTTCTCCCTCGGAGACTTTTATTCCTTCAAGAGGACTTAGGCAGGGAGATCCACTCTCCCCCTTCCTCTTCATACTCATGATGGAAGGACTAGGTAGAGTAATCAAGCAAGAGAAATTGGTTGGGGAGATCAAGGGTATCCAACTTTCTGAAGATGGCCAAGCCTTAACTCATCAACAATTTGTTGATGATACCATGCTGCAGGGCATCCCCACGGTTAAAGAAGCTCTAGCTTACAAGCAAATCCTAAGAGACTTTGCTATGGCTTCATGTATGGAAGTTAATCTCTCCAAATCTAAGATTTTTTTCTTTAACTCTCACATTGCTATTCAGAGAAATATTTCGAGGATTTTGGGCTTTCAAAGGGAGTCCCTCCCTTCAAAATATTTAGAAGTTTCTCTAACATCCAAGCCTTTGAGCCAATGATTAACAAACTGCAAGATAAAATCAGGAAATGGACCACCAGATCTTTAAATTTGGCTGGTAGGCTAGTGTTAACCAAGGCGGTCCTACAATCAATCCGAGTCTTCATGCTTTCTGCGCTTCCAGCACCAAAAGGAGTCCTATAACAACTCAGAACCATTCAAAGAGATTTTCTTTGGGGCAAGGGGGAAGAAAGGAAAAAATGGGCCTTGGTAGCTTGGGAAAAAATATGCAAACATAAAATCTATGGTGGGCTTGGTTTGGATAATCCAGAGATTCTTAACAAGGTTTTAGGAGCTAAATTATGGTGGTGATGGGTTAAAGACCCAGAGGCTCCGTGGGTAAGGATGTGGAAAGAAAAATATGCCAGCACTTGGTTAAATAACGATCTCATAAGAATGTCAAGACATAGAAGGGGCTCATACCTTTGGAATAAGGCCTGGGAGAATAGGGACTTAGTCCAAGGAAACAACTTCTAGGAAATGAGAGATGGAAATCTGGCCCTATTCCGAGAGGATAGATGGCAACAAGAACCCATTTTGTTCAAAGATTACTGGAGGGATCTCAAGGATGATACAAAAACCAAAGGGTTATCCAAAGTAAAAGACTTTTGGGAACAAGCCAATAGTAATGAAAAATGGAGAACTTGGAGAAATTTGGATTTTAGGGAGGACAACCCCCTAAAAGCTAAAGCAGAAACTCTACAAAAAATGATAGACTAAAGGAATATTCTAAAGTCAAAAGGGCAGGATCAACTAAGATGGGGCCAGGGAAAATTTTAAGAACCCCCCCTAAATTTATAAATATAATAAATGGGCGAATCTCCATGGTATATAGGAAAAATGGAAGGCGATTTTATCAATAATATAATATGTATATATAATTTTTTGGCGAATCTCTCACAGGCATGGCGAATAGCTTACTCAATTATAAAATCTTGTAAGATCTTGGCGAGTCTTTCACTAAATAATAAAAGTTTGTAAAGTCCTAGTGAATCTTAGCATAGGCTACATGCTGGTTTAATTTCCCCATTTAAATAGGCTACATTCCAGGTGAATACCATGGGTCAATACCATGTGCCATTTTGGTGAATACCATGGGTCAATACCATGTGCCATTTTTGTTTTTATTAATTCTAATATTAGGGTTAATAATGGTTTTTTGCATGGTATTAATAACAATCTAGTCCATGGTATTTGTCCCATAGTATTTTGGCCATAGGTTTCACCTAAATATAACCCATTTTTTGAGTGTTCGTAAATATAAGGTGACTTATGGAGTAAATGTAAAAAAATGTTTTATTTGTTTACCATACCTCTAGTTTATTTATATTTTTATTAATTTACCATACCTCTTTTACAAATATGGTATTTGGCCCATAGGATTCACTTAAATAAAACCTCTTTCTTGAGCCTTCATAAATGGAACGAGGGTTATGGACTAAATATAAAAAAAGGTTTTATTTATTTACGATACGTCTAGTTTATTTATATTTTTATTTATTTACCATACCTTTTGAGTAAGTATAAAAAGACGTTTTATTTATTTACCATACCTCCACTTTACTTATATTTTTATTTGTTTACACCCTTACATGTATATAAGGTGACTTATGGAGTCAATATAAAAAATTCTTTATTTATTTACCATACCTCTCATTTATTTATATTTTTATTAATTTACCATACCTCTTTTATAAATATGGTATTTGGCCCATAGGATTCACTTAAATAAAACCTGTTCTTGAAAATGGGCGAATGGATTCACTTAAATAAAACCTATTCTTGAAAATGGGCGAATGGAAGGTTGTAAGTCCTAATTTCAAGGGCTAAATTTACCTTTTTTCCCCTCTCCCTTAAAATAAGGTGAGCTATTTGAGGTGATTTGTAAAAATGTACTATGATACAAAATATTCGCCCACTAAAAATTTAAAACCCCTTAATTTCGCCAAAGGGCGAACATTCGCCCCTAAAATTATCCTTGGATGGGGCTACAAGAATGAAGGAGCCTTTAATCTCAAGGAAGAAAAACTCATTCTCCTAGACCTGAATACACAAGCTCTAGACAAGATTTGGCTTGAACTATGGAGACACCAAGGTTGGATGAAAATCAAACTATTCATGTGGCTGGTACAACATAGGAAAATTCTAACTTGGGATAATATTAGGAAGAGTGGTATGCTGGGGCCCTCCAGATGTCAGCTCTGTGAAGCTCAAGAGGAAACTATGGAGCACCTTCTCAACAATTTCATTTTCACCTCCAGACTGTGGGATTCTTTTGCCTCCATTTTCCACCAGACTGATAGAGACAAGAGGAATATCATCAACACCCTAAACAATTGGGGAAAAAACTTTTCTGAAAATGAAGTTCTCAGCTCAGTATGAGCCATCTTCCCTAGTTTCATCATCTGGAATGTTTGGAAAGAAAGGAATAATAGAATCTTCAAGAATGAAAAGAGGCCATCCCAACACATTTTTAAGCTGATCTTAAAACAACTCAAAGAAACTGTTGGCACCATTGTGAAAAATCTGCCTAAGAACCCTCCTTCTGCTGCTGATTTGAGAATTCTCTGTGATTTAGATATGCAGGATCTTACTCTGCAGGGACTGGAAAGGAAAGTAATCTCCATGGGATCTGAGCTTGATGTCTGGCATCCTCCCCCCAAGGGCTATTTGAAATTCAACATTGATGGGGCTTCAAAAGGCAACCCGGGCACCGCTGGTTATGGAGGTGTGTTAAGGGATGAGAAAGGTAGTGTTCTTTGCATCTTCCACAGTCATTTAGGGAAAGCCACCAATAACATGGTGGAATTAATGGCTATGGAACAATGTTTAGATCTCCTGAAATAGGAAAACCATCAAAATGTGATAGTTGAGGCGGATTCAGAGATTATCATCAACTCGGTCAAAAGGATCAGCTGGGGAACCAAGCCAGAAAAAGTTTCAAAAAACTGGAGGCTGATCCAGGGCTTTCAATGGATTCAGATTCACCTACAGAGCCTTCGTACAGTCAGTTTTAAACATGTTCGAAGGTCGGCGAATAAAATGGCAGATCTTTTTGCCAATCAAGGAGTTATCAATACTCACAACAGGAAAGTGTTAAACTCGCAAGAGTTACCCCTGAGCAAGTTAAAATTTTTTTGGCATGAACAAGAAGAAGAAGATAGAGTCGTGTTTCGAAGAGGAGCCAAGGCTACGGATCCCAGGTAATTTTGTTAATCAATTTTATAGCCAGTCGGATGGCTCAGATTATGAGATGCTGGGTAGTTGGAGGAGAGTCTCTTCTTCCCTCAGCTCTAGAAGTAAAAACACTTCAGAAAGAAACCTCACTGTCGCAATACCATTAGCTTTCTATCCAGGGTCAGATTACCGGGTGAGGGACGGTTTTCCGGTGATCGCGGGCCTCGCAGGCGGAAAACAGTTTTTCTTATTTTGAAGCGATCACATTCAGATTGCAACACATGGTGGTGGGGTCGGTTTGAAAACCGCCCTCATCGCACGCTAATGTTCGGTGAAGTTGGTCGGTGCGATATGATCGTCGGCTATTGGATCTTCCATAGCGGATCGACGGCGGGGAAGGATTGAGCTAGTTGGTGGTTGGGTTGGGTAAAGGTCGCGCTTCTTACTGTCGCAAAATAGTCCTCGACCGTTGGATTGGAACTGCTGGATCAACGGTGAAGATCACAGGATTAGGTTGCTTGGTTGGCGGGATATGCGCTTGTCCTCTCTTTTGGCAGATTGGTAATTTGGGGAGCTGACCTTAAGTCAAAGCCAGTTCAACATTCCCGCGAATTGTTGGGACTCTCGCTTTTGACTTCGGCTCAGTCCTATGTTCTGATTTTGATTCAGGTATCCTTTTTTCCATCCTTGTACCCATTTTAGGTTTTGCTTTTTTGAAAAGTTGGGTGTTCTACCGGTTTTCAGTTGGGTTTTCTGGACCCTCCCTTTTTCCACAAATCCTTGTGGACAGATGTAATTTATGTATATCTTTAATGAATTAGAAGGTCCTACTCTTGCTTTCGTGAAAAAAAAGAGATTGATCTGATATAGGCTTCATTTGCAAAATTTGATATTCCATAGTGAAAGCCATCAAATAAAAATGTGAGGGCAACCAGCAACAAATAGAACACATATATTATAACCTCCAAGACTATTGGATCTTTTGTGAATAATTTAGAAAAGGATTGAAATTTTGTAAAGAGACTCATTGTTAGAGCAATCATGGATCTAGGTATGACCACCACTACGGAATTTTCATTGGAGATATATAATATTTTATCGAAATGTACAAGAGAATCAAGGCCTCTTTACCCACAATAGTGCACCTTTTAAAGTCTGATTACACCAAGATAGATTGAGTTTTTTAAACTATGAATTTAGGGAATGTTTTGTATCAACTAAAACATAGTAAACTTCATTGTGTTGAGCCTTCAATTGTGATCATTCATTTGAATTTCAAGAATGATCACAGGAGGTTGATTCAATTATGCACCTATGGGTTTAGTGAAGCCTTCCCTCTCATGCTCTATGTAAATTTTGATTCAAAAAATCCCTAAATTGGCTTTGGGGGATGATTACCTTCAACAATATTTTCATGTCTGAGGTTAAATTTTCCATTTTTTTAATTGGCTCTTCAAACAAATTCATATATTTTTTGCTTGATAAGACAGATATCAATGAAATACAAGTAGCTTCACCCCATGATGGAAAACCAATGATTGAAATTTTTTCTTCACACTCTTTTCAAAGAAATAGGTATTAGGTTCCTCAAAATTTTAGCTAAGAGCTCTCCTCCTACTCCTAGTTTGAACATTCTCGACCTTTTCTTTGTTTTCTGTAATGCCTTTTTCCATTATTAAAAAGGAAAATATAGAAATTTCATATATAAACCCTGTATAAATCTACAACCCAACCTAAAAAGAAAAAAAATTGTGCTGGGAATGTTTTCCCATGCTCTTGAGAATTCACACAATTTTTTTGTTAGATGCTATTTTTCTAAATGTTGATATAATATTTCAATTAACCATTTCTTTGTGTGTGTGAGATGTAGCATTAACCATTCTAACTAATTTTTCCAAAACAATATATGATAGATATTTGGCAACTTGCAAAGACAACCAGTAACAAATAATACTATCAATATCAGCGAAGTAACCAATATCACTCATGGCTCTATCTATTATCTAGTTGAATGCCTTCTTCAAGTTCACTTGGAATAATTTTCTGGAGCTACTGATGCATGGCTTTTCTAGACATTCTAGCGCTTCAATCCAGTGTAATATAGAAGTTGCTCCTTCAGCAAACTCCACTATACATGTCTTTCCACGAAGAAGATCAATGCACCCATTGAAAAGAAAGAATTTGAACACTCGTATCAAACTATGAGCTTTGCCACTGTAAGACGTCCATGGTATAACTAGGAATCTTTGCAGACTTCTCATAGAGATGAGGTCCACATGTGGTCTGTGCCATATTATTTGAATGAATTTGATCTGCGAGATTTGAGTCGAAGATTGCCATATTATTTGAATGAATTTGATCTGCGAGATTTGAGTCCCTAAAATCTTCGAGAAGTATCATGCAACCATTTCTCATTTAGATGAATTTTTTTATCAAATGGCAGCCTCACATCCTCTTCCTGAATCTTCGAACATAATTTCTACCATCAAACGTTTAACGCAAATTAAATCGTTCATTAGAATTGTATAGTGGTTTTTCAAAGCAACTTGTGCGAGGTGTGTTTAGTAGTAAACGGTTTTATGTTGGAGGCCCCCACAATTCTTTTAAAGCTTCCACGTAGGGAGAAACGGTTTTGTAAAACAACCATTGTGGAACCCCCTCCAGGTTAAACTTCCACTCAGAAAGGGGTGGGTCCCACAATTCAACTGGACTATTGATCTGTTATTCAAAATTGGTCGACCTTTATCCTATGCCCTTCCGTCATTGATTTTTCCTCATTAGTATTATGTTTGGATCATTGGATTTTGCCTCATTAATATTATGTTTGGATCATTTTGAAATTTAAGAAGGGAAAACAAGCTTCATCAAATTCTTTATTGGATTCTTTTCCTATCGTTCTAATTTCTTGCATTATTATCGATCTCTGTTTTTTACCATTCAACTACATTTCTTTCCTGCGTTGGCACTGATGACTGCAATTATCAACTGTTTTTGGGCATTGATCCCTTGGCTTGGAAACCAATTTCAACCTACGGGTTTTGCGGATACTCTTTTGGAAATTTTAGGGCACCTGGAGTTGTGACTTTTAATATAATATTTTCTTTTGTTACAGTTGTGGGATTTATTCCACACGTAGATGAACAAAACTATTTAGTATGTTTAATATATCTCAGTGCCTAGAGTGCATATTGACGTGTAGTGCACCATACGCTCCTCCGTTTACAAGCTTCGCATTTTTTGATGACCTTAATTTGACTTGCCACTCACTTGGTAAACATTAGTGAATAATGGATTTTGGAATATAAAATTGGAGTTTGGACGCTTGGTCCAATTTTTTCCTTGTTCTTAGTATTTTAAATAAATATATATATATATATATATATATATAATTCTCAAAAAATATATAATTATATTTTTATAAAATTAAAATATTATTATAAATAATAATAAATTATTTTGGCATTGAAATTTGCATATGTCCATATCTAGAAAAATTAGCCAATTTCCAAAAATTTTGTAGCTTCTTTCACTTTATCCTCGTGGAAATAAAAATTTACATGTATGGTGGTTACTCTACTCATGAGCGTTGCTTTTAGATTAATGGCAAGTCCCCTAACAAAAGTGGTAGCACCGTCTTCTCGGTGAGAATTGACGGCCATGGCAAAGTTATTGGTTTCCTCATCATCATACCCATTCATATGCTAAAATAATCAGATCCAATGTTGTCTTAGAAAAATGTCTCTAACAGGAGGATACTATGCATTCTTTTGGTGTTTGTGGGCTCTCTTAAATTGAAACCCCGCCCCATGGCTCCTACTAGTCCTTTGTTAAATTATCTAAAGGGGATTTTTCAAGGTTTTCCTCTGAGTTGTCTAGGGGGCAGAGGTAGAGATAGGGTGGTTAATTATTCTTGGTCAAAGAAGGAGAGGGATGATACCCTTTACTTTAGTGAAAAACTTCCTCTGCTCTTTCCTTGCCTTTCTTATGTGAAATATTTTTTTTTCAAACGAATTTACTTTTACAAGGGTTTTCTACACGATGACTGTAGCATGCAGAATTCTCTATGCAATAGTATGGAAAGTGAGGAGGGAGTATGTCCCTTACCCTTCTCACGATGAATTCTCTATTTTCATGGGGGTTTGAGGAAAATTCTTGGTGTTTTGGACTCCTTTTCTCCTCTTATTTCAATCCTGTAGCACTTCTTCTCCATTCGTGTAGGAATTCAGGTATTCGTGTAGTAGTGGTGTCTAGCCCTATAACACTTGGAAACCAACTTTGTCTCTTTTATGTTACACCCTAGGCAATCTCTGGTATCATCTAGCTTGTCCTTCAATATCTTGATGGGCCTCTCTAACCATTTCTTGGGAATGAATATTGGTGAAATTGAAATCGAGCCTTATCCATTTATTCCATTTTGTAGGAATGGGATCGACATGCTTGATGACCTAGCCTTTGCATATATTTCCTCTTTTAGCCATTGTCCCCTCGTAATTATCACTCCCCCTACTTTGACATTTCCATGTTGCATGGGTGGATGAGTAAACTGTAATTTAGTAATCGAAGATGGAAAATTTTACTCGCCACCTCTGTCCCATAAAAACTATATTCTCATTCATTAAACACATTTTTTACCATTATGCGCATAGGGAAGGAGTGAGGGGTGTCATACCTAAGCCTACCTATGATGTTGAGTTGCTCGAGTTGCATGCATGTTATTGTTGAACTTGATGATCATGAAACTTCTCTTTGAAGTTGTTATCTTAACAATGTAAACTTTGAAACGGGAACTGATACTGTTACCCGTTTCGTAGAGATAGCAAAAAAATGACCCGATTTTCAAAAGTGGTGATGCAGAATACACATGTTTTTTTTAGAACATGGTTTTTGGAACTTTAATTTTTTTCATGTGAATTAAGTTTTAGAATGGTAGTGATTTTCATGATGATTTTAAAAAGTGAGTATTCTACATCACACCCTTTTTTTAAAAGACCTATTTTTTGACTTTAAATTTTCTAGTGTGTGAAATGTAAAAAATTATTTTCTAAATTTGATAGTTTTTGAAGTGGTCATTTTATTCATATTTTCTTGTTCTCTATCTTAATTTTTTATTTTTTTTAGTGGGGTTTTTATTGTTTTGCGTTTTTAAATTAGAAAGTCGATAGTTTGAATTTTAGATAATCTACATATTTATACATCCTTAATTAGTTTTTCAATCCACATGAAATAATTGTTTCTAAAAAACAACATTTTTTAACAATGGACATAAAAATAACCATTTTTAACATAAATATAACAAAAAACCTAAACGTTTTGATAATTTTTTGCTAGAATTAACATGTCAAAATCACAATTTTTATACAAAAATATTAACTAAAAATGGTCAAATAATAATTTTTTTTATGAATTTCATGTCAAAAAAATAATAATAACAACTTTTTTTTCAAAAAATAATAATTAACTTAAAAATCAATGTGAAAATCACAAATTACAAATATTGAACACATAACAACTTTAATTCATTGATTATTCTTTTCATGAAATGTGAGAGTCAAAACATTGCAAAGCTTGATTTCCAGGTATAACTTAAATTTAATCAACAATGTCACATAATCCAAACTCATCGTCCTCTAGAGTTTCATCATTGTCATCTTCCACAATATTTTCTGCTTCCTTTTGCGCAATTTCCTCTTCTAATGGGTCTTTGATGTCTGCAAATCTCCCAATATATGTCTTTCCAAACATTCCATGTAATGGTGGTTGGGGTTCCTTTGCCTTTTTTGCCACATGTGATTCACTAAAGTCCCCTTTCTTCAACCCAATTTCTTGCATTGCATCTCGAAGAAATTGAAGAGCATTAATTTTTTGCTGAATGAAATTGCATTGTAATGGATCTTTCTCAATTGCAATGCAATTTCTTCCTTTTTGAAGGCAGCATGCTAGTGTTGTACCTAATTATCAAGCACAAAAAAATAATGAAGTAAATTAGTACAATGACATATTAATTAAAAAAAAGAACATATTGAAATTCAATTCCATGTGGCAAAACCTACCTGAGCCAGAAAATAAATCCAGAACCCAATCTCCTTCATTTGAACATATGTCTATAAGATAGTTAATCAATAATTGTGGTTTCTGATAAATGTTAACTATCTCTCCTTTCGTTTCTTTGTCTTCATATGTTAGTTTTCTCACAACAGCATCATAAGTCAGTATTTGGCTATGACTCTTTCTGTCCACCCGATTAAAAATCATAGACATATGGCTATCATCTTTTGCCCAACTATCAATATGAATGAACTCACAGTCATTTATAAATTGTTGATCTTCATTGTTAAGAAGATTTGACTTTTGCCTGTAACATAAAATAGTAAAAGTTCAATTAACTTGTACATAAATGAATTTTTCAACATTAATCAAATATACCTTTAAACATCTTACCATGTAAGCTGCATCCTTGAATTTGTTTTCTCCTTGAAGCTTGACAATACCATTGCCAATTGTGTGTCTGAATGAAATGTCACAAATCTCCATAATGGTGATGACGTCACTTCCATAAATCCGGCCACCACTTTATTAAAAGCTTGATAAGTATAAGGGTCACTATCATAGTAAATGTTTGGAATATTGAAACCATGGGGAATATCTGCAATAACGAGGGCATAATCCCTTTTTGGTACGAGTTTAGCAATGTCTTCACAGTTGCCTTGTATTACTTGATATTGAATAGTGTCTAGCCCATTCCAAATGAAATGATTAAGAGTTGGATCAAGTTCAACATTCTTAATACGTTGCTTTCTCAGTCTTTCAATCTTTATTTTTTCAATAAAAGTCTTGAAACTGTTTGGTGCTCCATTATCTTCTTTCCTCATCTTTTACCAAACAAACAAATGTATGTGTAAGTTTTAAATTAAAAATAGTACACAGATGATTAAAACTGAATGTATAAATCAAGTTACCTTTTTAAATGCAAGATAACAAGCTTTTAATGTTGATGTAGAACTTGAATCTGAATAGTTGCGTACAACATCATCCCAACTATCTTCATTCAACAATTTAACCATTTGTTCCTGAATTTTCATGTAAACTTTGTGACTGCATAGATAAAGTAAGAAAAAGTTAATATAATGATATGTATAACAAATACTACCAATAACAACATGTTTTATTTAAAAGATAACTATAATCCTGGAAATAAGTAAAAATAATTCAGCAAACTTACTTTTGAAATTCTTCAGACATTTCTTCCAATTATAATTCCCCTGACCTCACACGAGATAATATTGTTTTGACAATTTTTTCATCTTTCACTCCTTGCATCGCCCTCCAAGGCGTGATGGTCATATCGTCTGGAAGTTGCTTCAGTTCAGGAGCTGATTTATTGTTGCTACATATCAATGGCTTAGACTTTTTGACCTTCTGGTTTTTAATGCCAATGTCTTCCCACATGCTAAAAATGTTATCAATCAAATTCCAAATATCTCCAGTTCTAAATGCCAATTGGAAAATGTTATCAACACCTCTGAATAAATCGTTGTATCTGCTGTCTTTTCCACCTTTTGAATTGGTTTCTCTTCAATTTGATAGCCTATTTCCATACAACATTCCTTTCGGAAATCTGCAGTAATATTTATCCTATCCCCACCACATTTTTCTAGGAATTCACTATGAATAAATCTAACCTTTTGGATCAAAGTCATAGAAATCCTATATTCATTATCTGAATTATGATCCAATGCCACTAACTTTGCTTCTGTTTCATTTAAACCAGCATAAATGATACATTTCATTGTTTCAAAACGTGGGTTATTAGGATATTCCTCCATCAATTGTCTTTGAGCTTCAACAGAATGGTTCCCCCCAAGCACATAATAATTGTATTCAAAACATTTTGACTTATCAAATGCTTCTTTGTTGGGAACTTGAAGTGGATCAACAAGAAGCACATAACTAACCACATGAGCATATGGATTGTACCTCATCAATGTCTTCAAGTTGTGAACATGCAGATGATGTGGCTTTCTGATTTGATATTGGCATTGTCCTTCACTTGCCTTATAGGTTTGTCTGACATTTAACTGAAATGTATGACCACCATCAATTAAGTTTCTCTTTGTCAAATTCTGTCGAATGGCATTTTGTTTTGTTTTGATTATGCCATCATCTAAATCAGCTCCTGATGTAATGATTTCTCTGCTTTCTTTTGAAGTTTCACTAGGTTCATGACTACTGGTAATGACTACTTCAAGATCTTCAACTCTACTTTTTTTCGTCATAACATTCTCAAGAGATCTATTCTTGGGCTTTGTTACTTTTGGTCTTTTACGACCTTCTTCAGTTCCAATGTCATCTTCAGTAATGGCAACATATGCTTCATTGTCAATTTCAACTTCATCGTCCTCAAAAGTAACTTGTTTACCCTTGCTAGATTTATCCACCAGAGGCCTTTTTTTCTGATTCTTTGGATGTAGTTTTGTAGCATCATCAATTACTACATTTTCCATGTTTTCCATATCTTCTTCTGACACTGAGTAAAAATGGCTGACAACTTTCATGATATCATGCTCTATGAAATGAATGCCTCCCAACCTAATTGAACAGCTTTCAACAAAATTCTGCCAAACAAAATATTATATGTTAATATAAACAAAGTTAAAAAAATATAGCAAGAAACTTTCAAAACGCAAAATAAAAATACAAATAACAATACTTACGATGTTTTGTGTCATCTCATTTACGATTTGTTTACACAACTTTGTAGATACCTCTCTCGTGTCATATAATGAATATGATAGTCGGTATTTAATCCTTTCATGTGACTTGGGAGCTTTTGTAAGTACGTAAACAACTTCAGTGTTTGGTACCAAACACATATCTATGACTCTTCCCATCACCTCCAAATTTTCATTATTATGGGATATATCAATGTATAGATATATATTCACAGTTGTGCTCTCTCTTTCTTTCACATACCAGACTCTTGATGGAAATTTCACCTCCTTTGAACTTTTCCAATCTGAGATTAGCTTCTTATCACTTGAAGCACTTGAAATATTTGTAGGCATGAGCTCAGGTGGAGTTCCTTCACCAATGTTTTTTGAAGATACACCTGTAAGACTCTTTGGTCCAGAAAGATTCACAAAAATTTTCCTTGATGCCATTTTCCTAAAAAAAACACATAAATTAGTAAATAAAAAAAACATATTAACTTAAATTAATAACAAAAATATACCATAAATTTTTTATTTGTATAATCAGAATTGCCCAGCCACCTCTAACGGGCAGGCGGGTCGATGGGTGAGCGGGAGGTCAGGTGAAGGATAATGAGGCTAAGTAGACATTTAGGCAAGTATGGGCGAGCCCCTACCCACACGCCCCCCACAACCCCCTAAGCTTGCCCCCCTCCCCGACCCCCCTCCCCTTCCCTCACCCTACCCCCTACCATCCCCCCACACTCCCGCGCCCCATCCCCCCTCGCCCCCCGCCCCGTAAACCCCCTCCCCCGCTATCCCCCGCCCCCAAACCCCCTACACCTCCCCGCGGCCGCCCCTCACCACTGCACCCACCACTCCCCACACCGCGCGCCCTCCCCCATCCCCGCGCCCTACCCTCTCCCCCATCCCCCCCACCTTCTGCCCCTACCACTTACCCCCCCCGACCCCCCAACCCTTATCCCCCCCCCCCCCTACACCCTACCCGCGCACTACCCTTACCCCCTCCACCCCATCCCCCCCTATTCCCCACCCGCGCCCTACCCCTACCCACCCACCCACCCCATTCCCCCTCCCCACCCCCTACCCTACCCCCACCCCCCCTGCCCTACCCCATTCCCCCCCCCGCCGCCCCCTACCCTACCCCCACCCCCTCTGCCCTACCCCATTCCCCCTCCCGCCCCCTACCCAACCCTACCCTACCCCATTCCCCCCCCCCCCCCTACCCTACCCCCGCCCATTCCCCCCCCCCCCAACCCCCTACCCATCCCCATTCCCCACCCCGCACACCCTACCCGGCCCACCCCTCCCCCTCCCCCGCCTCTCCCCCTCCCCGGCCCCTCCGCCCACCCCTCCCCCTCCCCCGCCCCTCCCCGGCCCCCTCCGCCCACCCCTCCGCCTCCCCCCCCCGGCCCCCTCCGCTCACCCCTCCGCCGCCCCTCCCCCTCCCCCTCCCCCACCCCTCCCCGGCCCCCTCCGCCCACAACTCCCACTCCTCCGCCCCCTCCCCAGCCCCTCCGCCCACCCCGGCCCCCTCCGCCCACGCAGGGCCGCCCCGCCCCGCCCGACCGGCGGCGGGTCGATTCCCACTCCTCCGCCCCCTCGCCGGCCCCTCCGCCCACCCCAGCCCCCTCCGCCCACGCAGGGCCACCCCTGGGCCGCCCCGCCCCGCCGCCGGTCGGGTGGGGCGGGGCGGCCCGGGGGTGGCCCTGCGCGGGCGGAGGGGTTCGGGGAGGGGGCGGAGGGGCCGGGGAGGGGGCGGCGGAGGGGTGGGCGGAGGGGGCCTAGGAGGGGCGGGGGAGGTGGAGGGGTGGGCGGAGGGGGCGGGGGAGGGGTGGGCGGAGGTGGCCGGGGAGGGGCGGGGGAGGGGGAGGGGTGGGCGGAGGGGCCGGGGGAGGGGCCGGGGCCGGGGAGGGGGCGGGGTGGGCCGGGTAGGGGCGGGGGACGGGTGGGCGGGGTCGGCCGGGTAGGGGCAGGGGAGGGTGTGTGGGGTGGGGAGGGGGCTGGGGGGGGAATGGGGGGGGTAGGGTGGGTAGGGTAGGGGGCGGGTGGGGGTAGGGGTAGGGGTAGGGCGGGGGGGGGGGGGGGGGTAGGGTAGGGTAGGGGGAGGGTAGGGTGGGGGGGGGGATGGGGTAGGGTGGGGGGGGGAATGGGGGGGTAGGGTAGGGTAGGGGAATGGGGGGGTAGCTGGCCGGGGGGAGGGGGGGGGAATGGGGGGGTAGGGTAGGGTAGGGGGATGGGGTAGGGTAGGGGGAGGGGGGGATGGGGTAGGGTGGGGCGGTAGGGTAAGGTAGGGGGATGGGGTAGGGTGGCGAGGCGGGGGGAGGGGGTGGGGGGCGAGGAAATGGGGGGGTAGGGTAGGATAGGGGGATGGGGTGGGGTGGGGTAGGGGCAGAGGGAGGGGGTGGGTTAGGGTGTAGGGGGGGTGTAGGGTGCGGGTTGGGGGGCAGAAGGGGGTGGAGGGAGAGGGGGCAGGGGGAAGGAGTTAGGGGGTGGGGCCCATATGGCCGGCGTTAAGGAAGGGGGGGAGGAGTTGAGATTGGAGGGGAATGGGAGTTAGGGGGTGGGCTTATGGGGAGGAGAGTTGTGGGGTAGGGAAGGAAGAGTTGGGGAAAGGGTGCATGGGTGAGTGAGTTGGGGGTGGCAAGGGCTGGCGCATGGGTAGGGTAGAAGGGGGAAGAGGGCATGGGTGAATGGGAAAGATCGGTAATGGGTTGGGGGAAGGGGGCACGACGACGGCCTACCCACGGTTATTGGTTGATTGAGTTTGATTGGGACCACCATGCTCACGATTGACATAATTGTTATTTGGGCTTGGAAAAATTATTAATTTAAAAAAATATCTTCTTCGACGTTAAATTAATTTAATATGAAAATTTTGAAAAAAAAATTGAACTTACCTTTCAATTGCAATAATTCTTCGTTGAATATGTTGTTGATAGCAATATAGCTGCTCCACAAATTCACGTCTTTCAACGAACTTCAGAAAACCTGGATGTGAGGTAAGTAATAGTGATAACGAAATTTAATATATAAGTGAAATTACGAAGATGTTTTTCTCCAGAATCTCTTCGATATTTAAACCCATAGCTGATAATAGAACTGGAATAGATATTTTTTGTTTTCTGCTTACACGAGCCCATATCCTTTCTCCCACATCGATCGACGATTAATGTGGGATAATTTGTTTTAAATTATTATAGAGCGAATATTGTAGAGTTATTTTACAATGGATTGAATGTGGGATTAATTTGTTTTAGAATATATTATAAAAATTTAAAATAAAAATTTAGTTGTTTAGTAAATATTATATACTTTAACTATTAGAATAATTAATATAGTAGTTGTAGTTTACAATTTGAATTTCAGTTATTGATTTCATAAAAAAATTTAGTTTATGTTTTTCAATGAATTGTAGAATAAAATAATAAAGGTAAATAAATCTAACAAACTTTTGGAGGGAAATATTTTCGCGAAAATTTTTGGAGGGAATAATTTTGGAGGGAATATTTCATTCTTTAAGCTATATAATATTCTTAGGAGACTCCATTTGTATCATTCAACATCTTCTGTTTGAAAGGGATGGATTGTCTGATGGTGAAGTTTTGATTTATACACCATCAACATCTTCATCGCGTAACAACTCTATTCATATTGATGAATATAGCGGGAATTCTTCCACTATGAATAGAAAGTCAATTCTTCCACTTAGTCCAGATTCTAAGGACTATGAAAGCAGCGGTGATGAAGAGCATGATGGTGAAGTTCAAAAAAATGGAGTGTCACAATGTCCACTTAGTCCTAATTCTGAGGACTATAAGAGTAGCAATTTTGAAGAGCGTGATGGTGAAGTTCAAAAGAATGGAGGGTCACGGTGTCCACTCAGTCCTAATTCTGAAGACTATGAGAGCAGCAGTTTTGACGTGCATGATGGCGAATTTCAAAATAATGGAGTGTCACGGTGTCCACTTAGTCCTAATTCTAAGGACTATGAGAGCAGCGATGATGAAGCGTAGGATGATGATTTTCAAAAGAATGGAGTGTCAAAGTGTCCAGTTAGTCCTGATTCTAAGGACTATGAGAGCAGCAGTGATGATGAGTGTGATAATGAATTTCAAGAGAATGGAGTGTCAAAGTGTCCAGTTAGTCCTAATTCTAAGGACTATGAGAGCAGCGATGATGAAGTGCGGGATGATGATGTTCAAAAGAATGGAGTGTCAAAGTGTCCATTTAGTCCTGATTCTAAGGACTATGAGAGCAGTAGTGATGAAGCATGAGATGATGATTTTCAAAAGATTGGAGTATCACAATGTCCTCTTAGTCCTGATTCTAAGGACTATGAGAGCAGCAGTGATGAAGCACGGGATGATGATTTTCAAAAGATTGGAGTATCACAATGTCCTCTTAGTCCTGATTCTAAGGACTATGAGAGCAACAATGATGAAGCACGGGATGATGATTTTCAAAAGATTGGAGTATCACAATGTCCTCTTAGTCCTGATTCTAAGGACTATGTGAGAAGCAGTGATGAAGTGCAGGATGATGATTTTCAAAAGATTGTAGTATCACAATGTCCTCTTAGTCCTGATTCTAAGGACTATGAGAGCAGCAGTGATGAAGCGCGGGATGATGATTTTCAAAAGATTGGAGCATCACAATCTCCTCTTAGTCCTGATTCTAAGGACTATGAGAGCAGCAGTGATGAAGAACAAGATGAGAGCAGCAGTGATGATCCAATGATGGAGATGTTGCCAAGAAATATTGTATCGAGGAGTAGGAGCAGACCTTTTCGTATCAATGCAAACTATTCTAGTTATACAAGGGGTAGAGCAGAATATCTAACGAGAAGAAGTTCTATCAGCGCTCTCATTTCAAGTGAATGTTGCCAAAAAAATTGCTTGAAATGTATGGATTTCACATTTGCATTAGAAAGCAGGAAGAGATATTTGTCAATGAATAAAAGCATGCAAAACTCATATTTAGTTGGTTGCATGCAATCTACATTGTCAGGTTATGATTATCATATTAGGAATTTATTATTGTGTAGAAAAGCTTTCAAAATGTTTCATTCAATTGGGAATTTTCGTCTCTCGAGAATTCAAGAAAATTTGGAAAAGGATCCCACATTTTATTCAGAAGTACGTTATAAAAGACAGTTTGGGCCATTATCAAATACTGCAATGTCATGGATGAAAGATTTCTTTTCAAAGCATGGAGAGTGTATGCCAAATAGAGAGACAATACATATTCCAGATAATTTTTCAAGACGAGAAATCTACAACTTATACAAAGAATATGCAGAAAGTGCTGAGGGACAGGGCCAATTTATTACATATCAATATTTTGTGAAGATATGGAAGAAAGAATTCAATAATGTTCGTATTCCTAAGAAGACAAGGATGGGGATTTGCAGTACATGTGCTTTTCTTAAATAAAAAAGGGACAAATGTGAAGGCTCAGAAAGAGGTAAGTGTTCATAACTTTTACTTTCAAAATTGTATAGTCATCAACTATGAAAACATATTTCTTAATGAATTTCTTTTATGTTGTGTAGATTTAATTGTCAAAGAACTTCAGGAGCATCGCGAACAACAAACAAATGAAAGGAAGAAGTTGTACAAGCATCGAAAGAAGTGTTATGATAATCCAAATAAATATTTGGGTTTGATAATTGATGGTATGGATGAGAAGAAAACACTTTTACCACATTTTGTTCGCACACCCAAAAATCTACAAGAGGAAAATTTTATTCAGTTTCACTTGGTCGGTTGTATGGTCTTCAATGGGAAAATGTTGCCAAGGGTGTACTTCACAGCTCCAAATATTCATAATGATGCAAATCTGACCATAACCATAATTCATGATGTGATTTCTCATTGGTCTGGTAATCTTCCTGAAGTTTTGTATCTACAATTGGACAACACTTGCCGTGAAAACAAAAATCAGGTTGTTTTTGGGTATCTGAACATGCTTGTTGAATTGAGAATTTTTCAAAAGGTAAAGGTTGGTTTCCTTCTTGTTGGGCACACTCATGACCATATTGAACAGATGTTCAGTCATTTTTCAGTCACATTGAGGAGGAAGGAAGTTGGGAGCTTGCCATCACTAATTGAATGTATTAAGAAATCATACATGCCAGAGCCTGATTTTGAAGTGTTGGAAGAAACTGTTGACATGCGAAGGTTTATTCTAGGATCATATGGTGAGGGGAAATGCATTGAACAACTTAATGATATTAGCTTCCAACATCAATTTCATATAAAAAAAATTGATGGGAAAACACTAATATGGGGCAAGAAGTTTTCAAATACTACAGAATGGGCACCGTCATCAGGTTTGCAATTTTTGAAGTTCATTCCAGATCGTCCAATATTTGCATCAAAAATATTGTTATTACAATCAGTTGGTGAAGTTCAGAATGCACGCAGACAGAATAGACATATAAATTATTCTGATTGCCTAAAAGAAATTAAAAAATGTATTAGATATACATATGAGTACTTTGACATTGCTGATTCAGTTTGGTGGGAGTCATTTTTCAATAATCAAAGTGATATCATTTCAAAAACAACCAATGAAGATATACTTTGAAAAATCCATTTATTTGGCCACAAAATGTGTCGAATGAACAAGAGGAAGTAAACATTGTTGAACAGCAACAAACTCAAGGTATTATTAATTCTTCACAGGCAATGGAAAGAGAGATGTATATTGGTTCCAGAAGATCTCGTGCACAACGTGAAGCCATGGAAGACCTTTATAGGGGTTCAGTACATGATATTAAGGAGGGTTGCATGATTGCAGTGCTGGCAGATGGAGATCCAAAAGGCTATCCATTTTGGGTTTCTAAAGTTATAAAGGTCTTTACAGAAAATGAGGATGTTACAAGTGTTGAAGTACATTGGTATGCCACAAATACACACCCATTCAATGGTGTGTATAAGCCAGAGATGGTAGTTGACAAAAAAAATGGTGGAAAAAGAAAAAGAAAGGGTACAAATATAAATCGCCGCCGCACAAACATATTACAATTGGAGGATGTTGACATACTTGTTTATGACTTCAATTTAACAAAGAGAGGAACTCTTCGCTTCAAGACGATAGAGATTCTGAAAAGGTTGTTACCAGAAGGAATAGTGTTGACATGGGAGTCTGCTGAAACCAGTCGTAGATCTAGAAGACTTTTGAAACCTGGAATGTTGGGCATGCATGTGGACTCAGATGGGGCACTAGTTGATGAAAGAGAAGAATATGGAACATCTTCGTCAGCATCCAATCACTCATCTGAAGATGTGAATTGTGATGGTGTGCAAGAAAATATGAGTGATTTTGAATAATTGTTTAAGACAGATTATATAACTGATGTATGCATCATATCTTCAAATAAAATTAATGTTTTCCATATGTTGTTAAATGAGAAGTTATGAAGCATTTTTATGTTGTTGGATTATGTCTTAAGTATGATAAATTTTATTGTTTAAATATCTACAATGCAATATCAAATTAGAGATATAATGTCTGTTTTATTCAGTATAAAAATAAAGACTTTTGATTTCATTCAGTGTTATAATTTGTTCATAATGTCATTGTTTTTTAATTTTATAGTTGAAAAAATTTCAATTTCTTTTGTATCTAGCATGGTGTGGTTGAAAACATGTTAAATTTATACTTAGGAAAGAAAAATGATATTCTACCAGAAACATCAATGTGTTTTTTCCTTAAAAATTAACTTTGTTTGAGACATAAAAAATTGGTTTTATTAGCATCTTTTAAAAAGTTTGAAAATTGACCCTAAAAAAAAAAACGTTATTCCAGTAGCATCACTTTCGTTTTGAAGCTATATTTTGCACGAAAATTTCGTAGTCACCGCCATTTTTAAAACACGTTCAAAATTGACACCTAAAAAAAAAACATCGTTCCAATATACACACTTTTCGTTTTTAGCACCGTTTTTGATGTTTTTTTGGGGTTTTTTGGCCAGAGTTCCCGTTTTGAGTTTATAGTTCTCGTTTCAAAGTTTACATTGTTTCTTCCATTTTCTTTCCTATACATAGGTCCTCTTTAAACAAACAACATGATGATGTATTTGACTGATGAAATATCGCTTCCATGCAAGTTCTTCTAGTGGTTCATTTGTTGCTTCTTGAGTGGATTGTTGACCTTGCATCTATTCCACATGGATGGTGTGACTTCTTTATGCCTCGGGTATGGTCACTTGATGCTTTACAGTGGCAAAATTTTCATTCTAGAGCTACAACAATCCTTTGGTCTATGGTTTTGTTGGATTTGTGTTGGCTACTACAGGATTGATTTCCTTCCAATAGAAGTCACATAGTTCCTTCTCAAAACCTCATACTGCATTCAAGGAACTAGATAAATCATAGTGATTCTAGCAACATGAGCAAAATATTCTGAAGGTGGTGAACATTTATGAAAAAGAGTCAAGGAAGGGTCCTTTGTTCTATGTTTTTTTAATGCTCAAAGGTGGAATCTTGAGGATGGAATTAGTTTAATTGAGTGGATGAGAGGTGAAGGAAGTTGGGTGGACCTCTCCTAACATTTCCCAAGGAAAAGCATGACTTTTGACCCCTTTTTCCAAGGGAATCTCAATCGCGTATCATTTTTTATCGATCCTGTAGTAGTTAAGGACAAACTTGTAGTAGTTCAAGATAGTCCCATAGCATCACATGATTGAGGAAAAATTTGGTGGAGTTACTTGCTAAGGGATGGAGAGATGCATGGAGATGGATGAATGATGATGTAAATGCAATGGTTGGCTAGGGGAATGGAGAAATGGACTGTGGACTATGTCCTTCATATGTTATCCCCTTCACAGCCTAGAGTCCTACAAAAGAAAAAATTTAGCAAAATAAAAGTAAGTACTCCTCCTTGTGTTTTATATTTTCCTTTTTCTCTTTTTTCTTTAGACATGGAAACTACTTCTGGAGAGGTTTTCAATATTCACGCCTACCCCAGGAATCTTAGAGGAGGTTTTCACCTAGGGATATTTTCATATTATTTTTTCTTTCCTTCTTTCTTGGGTTGCGTCATAAAGGCTTTCAACCCTAGAGTTGGCCCATTAGGGGAATTTGAGGTCTAAAATGGGTCTCCTAAGGAAATTATAAAATAATAGTGGAAATAATAAAATAAGATTAGATTACATCATCAAATTTCAGAGGGAAAGATTAAAAAAAAAAAAAAAAAAAAAAAAAAAAAAAACTATATTTTGAACTTCTATTTTCAACTTATCTCCCTATGGGTTTACTCAAATTTTGAGCAACAACACTTATTGGATGCAGAATGCGATTCATCATCCAAGGAGTAACCATGTTGCATACTTTCTATGAACCCTGCTACATGAAAAATGAGAAATACATGGAAAGCGTGATTGCAATCACGTTTTTTTCATGTATTTCTCATTTTTCATGTAATAGTGTCCATCAAAAGTATGCAACATGGGTACTCGGATGAGGAATCAAAATTTTCATCCAACGAGTACTCCTTGAAATTTGAGTAAAACCTTAGGGAGTTAAGTTGAAAATACAAATTGAAAAAGTAGTTTTATTATTTTATTATTTTTTAAACTTTTTGGTTTTTTACTCCAAAAATGGTGAATCATCCCCCATGGTTGACATCATCATTTTGAATCCCATTGGTTCTTATAAATTTTATTTTGGTTTTACATTTTTCTTAAGAAGCCCATTTTAGACCTCAAAATTCCCCTAATGTCAGATGTCTCATGGATATTTTCACCTAGGTCCTTTATTGTATTTTTTTTCTACTCATTAGAAGCTCGGTGTATTGAGGGTTGTGAGCCTCCTAATCACATTCATCTCCTTGCTAATTGATGTAATAAGCTTCTATTTTGACATAGGTCTTTTGTACACTTTCAATTGGTAACCATTGACAAACAAAGTGATACCTTCCTCATCAATTGTAATGATTTGGACATACCCATTCTCATTACATTTTTCCACTAGATAAGGGCCTAATGATATTTTCCTTAATTTTCCT
This sequence comes from Pinus tabuliformis, assembly GCA_031772625.1. Taxonomy (NCBI): domain Eukaryota; kingdom Viridiplantae; phylum Streptophyta; class Pinopsida; order Pinales; family Pinaceae; genus Pinus; species Pinus tabuliformis. The sequence continues at coordinate 144,924,864 of CM062813.1, forward strand.
TTGAAGTCCTTGAATCTTAATCATATAGAACAACCCAATCACCTTCTTGAAAATATCTCTCCCTAATGTGTTTATCATGTGAAACCTTCTTCTGTAGTTGGACTACCTCAATGTGTAGGAGAGCTTGCACTTTGAATTCATTTAAACCATTGAGTTGGAGCATCCTCTCTTGTTGTGTTTTAGTGTAGCCCAAGTCTAAATGAGCTTCCATCCTTAGGGTATTGTATTCAATTTTAGTGGAGAGCAGGACCTTCTTCCCATAGATTAATTCTAATGGTGTAAATCTAGTGGTGGTCTTCCAAGTGATATTGTAGGCCCATGTGGCTTCTATAAGTGTGTGTGCCCAATCCCTTTTGTTGTTGCTAATAACCTTGGCTAGAATGTTCTCCAAGGCTCTATTTGTGACCTCCACTTGCCAATTTTATTGAGGGTTATAGGCAGTGGATGTATTGTTCCTGATGTGGCGTTGCTTCATGATTTATTTGATTAGATTTGAGGTGAATTGTGTCCTTTTATAAGTGACTAAATCACTGGGAAAACCAAACTTGTAGAAAATATTCTCCCTCAGAAACTCAACCACCTTCTTCTTAATTGTTCCCTTTACTTCCGTTTTTTCAACTCATTTAGTCAAGTAATCAGTGCACACAATGATATACTTCTTCTCTCCTTATGGGGGGTAAATGGGCCCAATGAAGTCCATTCCCCATTTCTTAAAGGGCTCCAAATTATCTTGAGGTTGTAGGGGCATTTCATCCTTAGGTGTGGGCATGCCTTTGGCACTCATCACACCTCGTGGTGCACCTTATTTCATCTTGATGTAGAGTGGGCCAGTACTGACTAACTTGTAGAACTTTGAAGGTTGTTCTCTTAGTAGCAAAGTGGCCTCCACAAGGTCCATCATGGGACATTGAGAGGATATATTCCCTCACACATCTTCTCAAAATCTAATCTGGCCCCAACTTGAAAGGATTTCCCCCAATTCAGGTCAATGCCGAACTCTTCCTAATAATATTTATCTTCTTCCTCGAGGATAGATTAGGAGGGAACCTCATAGCAGCCAAGTAATTTTCTATATCAACAAACCAAGGAGATAAAACCAAGATGGAAAAGAGGTGTTTTTCTGAGAGTTGATCATCTACCATCTCCTCATTCCCTACAGGTAAGATCAATCTTGACAAGAAATATGAAAACACATTTTCTTTCCCAGGTATGTCAACAACGGTTAAATAAAATTGTTGTAATAATAACAACAATCTAATTATCCTAGCATTAACATCAGGTTTATTCACTAAATAGTTTACGGTTGCATGATCAATGTGCATAAAAGTTTGATATATAGTGACGTAGTTCCTAAACTTGTTCAAGGAGTGTACCACAACTAGGAGCTATTTTTTAGTGACTATATAATTTAGCGCGACTTTAGAAAGGTTCTTAGAGATGAAATAGATAGCATAGGGAAAATTTTCTTCCAGTTGTCTAAATGATGCTCCTATAGCTTTATCTAATGCATATGTGTGGATATGGAAAGGAAATTCCTAATTGGGACCGCTAAGGATAGTTGCAGTGGTCATCTTCTCCTTTAGCACTTCAAAGGCCTCTTGACATTTATCTGTCCAAGAGAAGTCTAAATCTTTACCCAATAGTCCAAATAAGAGTGAAGCAAGCTTACTAAAGTCCTTCATAAATCTTATATAGTACCAATCCAATCCAAGGTAGCTTCTAACGTCTCTTTGTTTTTTAGGCATAGGGACCATTTTAATGATGGCAACTTTTTTCGGGTCAACCTATATTCCTTCCGTGGATATAGAGTGGCTTAGGAGAGTCCCTACATTCATAAAAAAATTAACATTTCTTGAAACTTAATGAAAGTTTCATCACAATGCATTTCTTTAAAGATTTACGTAGGTTAGAAAGAGATTCCTAGAAGTTACAACCATAAGCGGTGAAGTCATCAATGTATGTATCAGGTCCATGAACAAGGTCAGCAAAGATACTCAAAAACTTCCCTATAGAAGGTAGGAGGAGCATTCCACAAACCAAATGGAAGGACTTTGTAGGAAAATGTACCCCATGGACATGTCAATATGGTCTTGTCTTGGTCCTCAGGGCAGATCTATATCTAGTTGTACCCACTAAAACCATCTTGAAAGGAAAATAATATCTTCACCCCAAGGCTATACAAGACTTGGTAAATGAGAGACAAAGGGAAGTGGTCCTTCTTTGTAGCCTTGTTAAGTTCTTTAAAATCAACATAGATCCTCCACTTCCCATTTTTCTTAAGTAGTATGACGAGGGGGGACACCCGCTAATTGCCTGAAATGGGGTATATGAACCCTGCATCTAGTATATTTTTTAATTCCTCTTTCATAATGTCCTTAAGAGTTGGAATCATCCTTCTCTAAGGTTGTTGCACATGCTTGCATACCTGTTTGATGTAGATATAATGAATACAAACTGTGGTATGCACACATTTCATCTCCTTATAGTCCCAAAAAAAAGCATCTAGGTGTTTTCTGAAAACATTGCATAATTGTTCTTCGTGCTCAACTAAGAGAGAGGGGTTAATCATTAGAGGTATGGATGGGATAATATCTACACACTAGGAATTTTTTAAGTTACAGTCAAGAGAGAACAAATTAGTCCATGGGTGACTCTCAGATTCCTTCATCAGTTCATCAACTAGCATGGGAGTGGGAGGTTGATTCTGTAAGATATGGTCAATAAGGTCATATTCATCAAGTTATCACCCCCCTACAAAAATGTATAGTGTGTAGACTCAGTAGAGGGATGATTGATAAAATTATTCATCTTCCTTATCCTCTGACCACAAGGAAAAGTAAAGGTCAATAAAACCTTGACAAGGAGGATACAAAATAAGATTTTTTGATAGATTCCCATTCTTGATGGTCATGTTCCTAGGCCTGTAACTAATGTAGGCATTAGTAGTTTCCAACCAAGGTCTTCCTAGGATGAGAGGGTAGCCGTTAAAATTTGTTTTAGGTTGGAGGACAAGGAAATCAATGGGGTACTCCCATTAGTCAATGGAGACCATTACATTCTTAATAACTCCCTCAATATCTACTATGGATTTGTCTACAAGCTACAACATTGTAGTGGTCTTCCTCAAAACACCTTGGAGATTGAGCTTGAGCATGGATTCATTGGTCATCATATTGATTGCATCCCTAAGGTCAATCAAGGTATTAGGGACCATAATGGTATCTATGTGCACATCCACTATTGGACTACTGGGATCTAAGTACTTTGGGGAGATTACCCTCCCAAGCATCGGATCAGAATACTTCCCAATAACATTTATAGTGGGGGTAGCTCTTCTTCTTCTCGCATCCCTTTTAAAACACTCTTCCTTGATAAGCCTGTTGTAAATGGGGAGATCTTTGATGGCTTGGAGAAGGGGTATTTTAACACATAAATTCCTTAATTCTTCCACAAGTTTAGTTTCTACCCTGGTGTGTTGTTTTGGGTGGACCAACCTCTCATCATTACGAGGTGCATTGGCTTGAGGGGAAATTTCTTACTTCTCTTATTCAAGCTCTTCAAGTGGAGAAGGTGGGTGAACATATGGAAGTACCTTCCTAGACCGAAGATTGATCTCTTATATTTCAACAACATAAGCATGATAGGAAACCTGTTGTGCTTGCTTATTGTTGAGGTTTGGATTAGATTCAGAAGGTAGTTGAGGTTACTTAGGTGGGTTATGGTGAGGGATTTTTGGTTGAGGTTTAGGTGGAGGAATTAAAGCAAAAGGATGGGTTCTTTTAGGCCTCCACACTTGTGAGGAGTTTCTCCATTGAGGACATTGAGGTGGATATTGATGGAAAGGAGGGTTGATAGGTTGAGTAGGATATTGAGGAGTATAAGGACAAGGATATATGGCTGACGACCTTGGGACCTCCTTTGCTTAATTAAGCAAAGTTTCTTTGAACCAACTTCTACCCCTCAATATACAAATTTTAGGCCTGGTAGAGAGGGACATTTTTCTATTACATGGTTTTCCTCACACATAGAGAAAACTTCTATGACATTAAGTGGGCACTCATTTCTACGATGCCTCTTAGTGCATGTAGGGAAAACAATAGTTAGTACCTTTTCTGCTTCCTCTTGTTTCCCTTTAATTTGCATAGTGTCCATCTATAGGGAAAAGGAATGAAATATTTCATTCTTGAAGTCCTCAAAAATACTTCCTCTCTCATGTTTGATGGTTGATGCAGAGGGAGATGAATTAACTAAGCATTGACTAGAGCTACCTTTTTTTTAGCACCCCTAGAGTGATTTCTGAATATTGTATTGATGTCATCATAAGGAAACTAGTATATGTCTCCTTGAGACAACATGTTGAGGGTCTCCATTACATTCTTCATGATCCCTCAGAGAAGCACTAGCTTGAGTGACTCATGGTCAAGGGTACAATTAGCCCTCCTATAATTAAGCTAGACTATTTCCTCATAGTCCTCTAAAGATTCATTTGGTCCTAGGGTCATCCTTAAGATTTCTTCCTTTGTCTCTTTGGATCTACAATAGTCTGTGTACTTTTCATTAAAGGATTGATGCATTTGTGCCTAGGTAGTGATGTTGCCTCCACGTAATCCCATAAACTAGCGCAAGGTTACATCTTTAAGGGTTCGTGGTTAGGGAGCTACAGTTGAGGTTCAGGTGGGGGCATTAAAGCATAAGGTTGGCTTATTTGAGGCCTCCACCCTTGTGAGGAGTTTTCCTATTGAGGAGATTGGGGTGGATATGGCTGAAAAGGATGGTTTATAGTTTGAGTAGGATATTGAGGAGTTTAATGTTAAGGAGAAGGTATGGACCATGAGAGATGGGTGGAAGGGTACTAAGGGTGGAAAGGTGCATTTTGATTTGGATTGTAAGGAGTAAAATGTGTAACTTGCATGCTCTTTTGATATGGTCGATGATATTGGCAACTCCTTTGGTTAATGAAGCATAGTTGCTCTGAAACACCTTCTACCCCCTTGGTATACAAATTCTAGGCCTGAAAGTGATCTAGGTAGATATTGGTGGCCCACAACTATTACACCTAGACCTCGAGTCGATTTGACCTGTTTCCTTGTTTATTTCAACATTTACTATTTTTCGCAATTTTTCGGGTTATGAACTTTGGCAGCAGTTTTAACCCCCTAAACGACAATTTTTTTATGTCTGCTACAGGCCAATGGCCATAGGTAAGTACTTGCTACAAATCATATGCGCCTAACAATGGTAATATGTCCAAGTTACGACCCTAGGAAGTTGGCTGCCAAACTAACCCCAATGGGGCCCACAAACTCTTGGTGTTACATCTCCTCATGTTAGGGCTTTTGCTTAGGGTTTTCTCATGTTATTAAATAATAAATATGCCATTCAGCATCATTTTAACATAGTTGAGAGGCATGTAGCCACCACATCTCTTCTCAGAGATAAGCTACCATCGCCTAAGTTAGTTTATTTCCATTATGTTTGTAGACATATTTCATTATTATTTTATTAATTAAATGAAGTGTTATTTCCGTTGCATCTCTGTATTTATGGTTACATCTATAATTTGTCGTGTTCCTATTTAAGCTCAAATGAGGAAGAGAGCGACATTCATCCATTTCATGGTTTTTGTCTCAGACATAACAAACTTCTATGACATTCAGTGGGCACTCATTTCTAGGATGTCTCTTAGTGCATTTAGGGAAAAATATAACTAATGCCATTTCTTCTTCTTATTTCTTCATTTTAATCTGCATACTTTACATATGTAGGGAAAATATATGAAAATTTTCACTCTTGAAGTCCTCCAACATACCTCCTTTCTCATGTTTGATGGTTGATGCAGAGGGAGATGAACTAACTAATCCTTGACTAGACCTAACCTTTTTCTTAGCAGCCCTAGAGCGATTCATGAATATTGTCTTGATGTCATCATAAGGCAACTCATAGATGTCTCCTCTAGAAACATGTTTAGGGTCTCCATTAGATCCTCCTTGATCCCTAGGAGAAGTACTAGCTTGAATGACTCAGGGTCAAGGGTACAGTTATCCCTCCTATCATTGAGTTGGAATATTTCCTCACAGTCCTCTAAGGATTCACATGGTCTTAGGTTCATTGTAAAGATTTCTTCATTTGTCTCTTTAGACATATAATATTCCCTGTATGTTTCATTAATGGCGTGCTTCATTTGGGCCAAGGCAATGATTTTTCCTCAAGGTAATCCCATAATCCAGTGCAAGGCTACATCTTTAAGGGTGGATGGAAAGAACTTTAGCTTCTATTCATGAGAGGTATAGTCATAGGTTCTGCAAACAACAAAGAAATTAAAGATGAAGGTGTTTGGGTCCTTAGTGGTTAGGCCATGGAAATTTGGATGGGAAATATGGTTTATATTCTTCATTCTCGCTCCCCCATTGCTTTATCAGATAGAAAAAACCTCATTTTGTCTGTTTTTAGCCATGGTTTAGGTAGGTGAGGTAGGCTCTTATTCTCCCATGTGTTCCTAAAAAATTTCTTGTTTCTCACCTAGAGGGTTTTCTAAATCCTTTATAGTGAGAGAGGGGAGATCATAATCACCAAAGAAGAATGATGGTTGGATGCTTGAATGGGTGGGGGTTTTTGGTAGGAATTTCCCTTGACTATCCCTACTCCTACGAGTCATGAAAGAACTAACTCTATTTTTATCTTTTTCTTCTTGAATCTTTCAAATCAGTAGTAGTGATGCAAAACATAAAAGAAAAAATACAAGTAACTTCTAAGTAGATAAAACACCTACTTGGACACCTATCGGGCAACGACGTAAAAAATGGATGAGCCCTCATATTGCGTCAAGGATGTTGCAACAACCAAGATTTTCAACATAAATTATCAACCTGGGGTTCATACAAACTTAGAGTTGAGATTAATATATGCACAGTAGGTCAAGTTATACTCATGTCACCTTCAATCATTGGATCATATCAAGGTAAGCAGAGCCACTCCTTCAACTAACTACAAAGATAATTTCCATGGAAAGAAAAAAAATCATACCCTAATTGCAAGGAAAGGTGCACTAGCCTAATTGCAGAAATGAAAGTGTCATTCTTTAGATCTAGAGACTAATTGTAACTATAGGAAAGGGAAATACTAAACTAGTTGTATAAATAAACCATGATACTCTATTTGCACACAAATCAAATCAATATTCTACTTGGAGAATGGAAATCATTAATCTAATTGCAAATTTCTTGGAAAGAATAAATTGAGTCTACAACACACAACTAGGGAATTTATAAATTGAGTCTAATTTACTTGCATTGAAGAGTTTTACTTCATTTCACTGAGTGTAACATGTATTTAACACTAACAATATAGTATTTACTCACTGCATAAGAGAACACTCATTGTGATTCCAATGTGAAAATTTGCTTCCTAACAATATTTCTGTTTTGTCCTTTCAATGGAGGAAGGAGGGCTCTAGAGTTGTCCTTGGTTCTCATTAATCATGCATTCAAAGCCTAGGCATCATCATTCAATCCCAAAATTATAAAATAAATATCCTAAGGAAAATCAAGTTGAGTTTGGCTAGTGCTACAAAGGGTGCTACAAGAAAACCTATTTTGCTACATGGTTGCCCTGTTTTGCTACAAGATTAGGTCAAAGAGCTTTTTGAGGGAAGGAAGGCATTATGAAGGTGGAGAGTGGTGGATGACGGTGGATGAAGGATGTGTGAGACCGTTTTCCAATATTAGCACCCCTTAGAGGCCCACCTTGCATAAAAAACCATGCCGAGCGTGTCCTTCATTAATCATGAATGGATGATATCGATGTCGAAACTTGAGTGTAGTATGAGTTGTCTCAGAGAAGGATGATAATGTCTAAGTGGATTTGGATGAGTGTGAAAACCCCTTCATGTCAGTGAGAGCCATGTAAACCAACAATCAACATCATACATCTACTAATCAATATTGCAACAAAATTAATCAAAGTGGAAAGGATGAGTTGAGTTTTATTTCTTCAAGATCTATTATATCCTATAACATGCATCCAATATATTTTCCAAATCATGATATCAAATTCTAAGGTGCAAAAACTAGGCATGCCAAATAAATTCAAATCAAATCCTAGAAAATTCCAAGGAAATAATGACATATTTTTTCTTGTTGTTGTAGACCTTCCAACCACACTTCCCACAAGAGAGGTGGTGATAAAACCTACAAATACAATTTTTGCAATCTAATTCCTACTTAAACAATGGAAGAAGTACAACAATTTGAACAAGATAAATGTAAAAATACATGCGAGGGACTAAGGCCTCTTGTTTGGTCCCTAAGCCAAGGGTTCCAGCCGTCTTAAGCTAATTGAGATGTAGATCAACAAAGGACACTTTATTAACAAAAGATAGATTGTAAATACATAATCTCAGAATGGAGATAACAATATCAAGTAATCTTGCCTTGAATATATCTTCCTAGCTCCAATATTTTGAATCCTAATGAGCCCTTAGGTCTGTTTATTTATACAAAAAGTAACTTAGGGGCAACTCCCTTGAGAGGAGGACTTCTCCCTCCAAAATCTCAAAATTGGTGGATCTAGTTCCCTTAGATCTCCACATGCACTTGAGTTCAGTCACTTGTGGTGGACTCATGAGGAATATTGGGCCTCAAGTAGAGTTGGAGAGTTATTGTAGTGGACAAGCCCCATATATTCTCTCTATGCCTCCAACTTGCCCCTCCATAGTAAATGTCTCCAAAAATGCTTCTTTTAGGTTCATATTAACCACATTATGCCATGGAATATGAAATGCACCATTTAGTCTCCCTAATAAGCAATTCATTGCTAAGAAATATAAATTAATGTGAGAAAAAAAGAGAGTTCAAGGGTTGGAGGATAACACAATGGGACTCAAAATATACCTATTGATGGGACCCATCAAATAGATGTATCAACGAAGAAAACTAAAGTCAAATTTGATATGTGACCTGAAAGAGACCATACTCCTACATAACCAACACTAATCAATACTTGCGAATGGTAAAGAAATGTGGAAATCCAAAAATAAGTAAATGTGATACCTTTAAGATGCCAAAATCCACATAACCTTTCCTTCACACCTTTGGATCTTCTTGAAAGTTGACCTGCAATTCGAAAATATTCATGAGCCTTCAAGATCACATGAAAAAAATATGAATGGGGAATCAATAATAGAAAGCTCAAAATCACTATCCAAAACCTTCAATCACTCTTCCAACAACATCTAGGTATGGGGAAGTGGGAATCCTTCTACTCTAAGAGGTGTTTCCTTGTTTCCTTTTATATATTTTTGAGATTGTCTTTGAGATTATGCACATAATTAGTTATTTGGTGGACATTTAGAACAAAAAAATGTGGTTCACGGCGAGAATAAATGGATTCAATGAGTCTTTGCAACATGTCTCAACCATGGATGGGGCTAGGTAGTTGTGATTTACAACAACTCAAGTAACCATTCAATATTTTTTTACTTTTATTAAAACTTTAAGTCATATAACACCTCGTAAACTATTGTCATGTTGGAAGTGTTCCCATGGTCTTGAGTAATATAAACCAATATAAGGAACCTTGGTATAGTTTGGGATATTTTGTAAATTCTTTTTATATAAACACTTCATATTTCGAAGTATTTGATGGGGGGGGGGGGGGGATCGTTATACATTTGTAGAGCAAGGGTTATTGTACCAATTTTCAAGTCAACAGAGTGGAGCAAGTAATAAAAGCATTGCATTACAGGATTCATGAGATGAGCTATTACAGTGAAGTATTTTCTTTGTCTGATTTTGTTACTTTCTTATGTGTTTCATAAACTTAAATTTTATCCAAATTTGAATGAATTAAACTGGAAATATAACTCAGAACTTGTTTAAGTACACCATGTTTTTCACAATTGATCATTTATATGTTTTCCTCTGATATCCGGATTTGAAAACCCTTAATTGCTCTCCCATCTTGATTGACCTCTTTCATTCTCTTCATAATCCGACCTAAGGAACACTTAATTGCCCCCTGGATATGATTAAAAACCACTTCATCATCCATCCTTTGAGATCTGTAGCAACTCACCTATCTTGCCCTGTAGACACTGTTTTTAAAGCTTGATCCAGTCTTGTTTGTCTCACATTTGACCCCATAGCCCAAAGGTAAAAGAAACCCTCTCTTCATCTAAGTAAGTGATACCACCACCCAAATTCAAATCAAAACCCAAGTGCAGCAATAACTAGTCTAAAATCAATTAACTAAAACAAAGTTAAATCATAAAGAGAGAGCCCTATCTGAGAATTAGGAAGGCTAGATCCTAATCTCGAAAGTTGGTTTGTGGTTACCTCTGAACATTTATTTCTCTAACAACTTCTAAAGAAATTTTGGAGTGATAACACCTCCTATTCTCTAGGATTTACCGTATATCCCGCTATACAATGATTAAGGATTCCTAAGCCTAATCAAAAGTCCACCCTCGAGGCTTTATTGTATATCATGTCATTCACTAGTCAAGGATTCCAAGGCCTAATCGAGGGCACACACCTCTAGGCTTTACCATATATCCCTCCATTCATCGGTCGAGGATTCCTAGGCCCACTCACGGACATAAAATTCGGCTTTACCACAATTCGAGTCTGGTCCAAGGAATCCTAGGGATTTTGTTCTTTCTTTTAGAGACCACCTCATTCAGTTTCGAAATGATCCAACAATGCAACTCAACCAAATAGAAGAGAACTCGTCACATCATGCCTATGTGAAAATGGAAAGGCACAATTGAAGAATAGTGTCACACCTCGAAAAACCCATGCCAATGACAACAAGATAACCAAATACACACATGCATGTATCATGCATGCCAAAACTAGCAAGGAAATTGCACATGCAAATTGATATCTACGAATAATCCCATTGTAGTTGCTAGATGTTGTTCCTCCTTGCTTGATCTTTTCTTTCCTTTGCCTTCTTGGTCCTTTATTTGCTTTACTTGATCCAATGCTAGAGTGCTGTAAGAATGCTCTAAGTCTCCAAGAGTGAGAGAGAGAAAATGGAGAGGGAGCTCGAAAACTAAATTAACAAAAGGTAACAACTTATCCTCAGAAGCCTTTTTATTAATGAGGCCTCTATTTTCTTCAATTTTCCATTATTTTCCTTCATTTTCCTCCTCACATCCAACATGTGACCTTTCACCTTCATTTTCTCCTAATTTCCATTATTTTCATAAATAAAATTTGCATTAATGTCACTTTGCATTTCCAAAACCTTTTCTTTGCCTTTTCCTTTTTCCTTAGCCATAATAAACCAAATGAACACCCACACTAGGATGTGTTTCCCAATACTCACTTTGGAATAGGTGTCCCATAAATTTGGTTATTATTTTTCCTTTATTAAGTTTATTACATGAAATTTTTTAAAAAAGTTATTACACTAAACCACACAAGAACCAATTTTTCTACACCTCATAAATAAATACTTAACACCTTCCTTGACATTTAAAATAATATTTAAATATAAGAATCAATTGAAGAAAATAATTATACATAACCACTAAGATTTTTAACATCCAACTTTAATTTGAGAATTTGTATATCATAACTTATAACTGTATTTACTCAAAATAATTTGAAAGTTTTAGTTCTCTTTTTTTAAATTATCACTGTTGAATTAAAGGTATTTTGTGAATTTCTATAATAGAAAGGTAAATAAAGTTAATCCATGTTTAATATTTAATTAAAATGAAAATTAGTAATCGGAATTAGTTATTTAATTTTATAACAAATTTCTTTGATTATATAAATTTAATGAGAAACATAAATTCTGGAATTTTGTTCAAATTTTCAATAAAAAATATTTTATTATTTTCACTCATGAATTTTATAAGAATCTAACATATTAAAATACTAATATGTCCACAATGGTTTGCTACAATATTAGAAGATATTAGAAATTCTAAGGATAATCAAAGTTCCATCATGATCCCAAAGTTGTTTGATACATGGTGAAACAAAACCTTGAGAGGTTTTTCTAATTCCAAATTAACCCAAATGATTGAAATTTTAATTAGAGCTCGAAATTGATGGAAATTCAATTTTCTATGTCGTTGAATGCCAACAACCAAAGGAAGGTTTACTCCAAGATAAAATGGACATAATTTTATAGCAAGGGATTTCTTTCGTGAACACAAATTTGATATAAATTTCAAGCATGATCATTATTCCGAGTTTTATGCATATTTGAATGACACCACTAACATCTAACATCTTACATAATTATTAATGGACTCAAATCATAATTACTAATGGACTCAAATCATTAAAAATTCAATTGGTCTAGTTCAATGGGAAAATTGATTTTTAGTATAATAGGATTCTTATAATTATCATCGAATTAGCTACCACAGTAGAAGGCTCCAAATTTCAAATTTTTAATTATTTGTTTGCCTCATGCATTCAATTTATATTGAGGCATCAAATTGTAGATAAAGTCTTTTAATATTATTATAGACTTCTGTCATGTTGTTAATGTATACGATTTTTTTTATTGATCTACAAATTAATCAAATTTTCAAAGATTTGGGTTGATTCAAAATGGGAAAACTCTCAAGGGATCATTCCATCATATACAAAACTGATAGTACGGTGGAACTTTGATTTTTTTATTGATCTATTAAGGTAATCAAATTTTTAAAGATTTGGGTTGATTCAAAATGGGAAAACTCTTAAGGGATTATTTCATCATATACAAAACTTGGAGTAGGGTGGAACTTTCATTATGCATGATTTTTTTGTTGTTATGTTTTTATTATATTTAAGATTGGTAAAAAAAATGTTATATAATTGGTTTATTTATCTGAAATTAAATTAAAATTATCATTATTTATTTATTGCCAAACAACATGGAAGGTGTGGTTTATGTAATCATCTCATCTTGTAGCAAACTCTTTTAGATTATCCAAACTCACATATAATCATATTTATCATTGATTTGTAACTCTAATAGAATTTAGAGTGATCCGGGTGGATTCTTAATTGGTCAAAACCCCCAGTGGCATCATTCCACCATTGAATAAACTTAGATCATGATGGGAATTAAATCATGGCTAATTTTTTTTGCCAAATTTCTATAAAATTAATGGATGGAAAAAATGTTAGTTTGCCACAAGAATATATTATTCCAATATTAATAGTAATAAGAAAAAGAGGTAATAACTTTAAGTTTTTCTTCTAAATGAAAATAACAATTCATAGTTAGAAACCTAAAATTTTATGTATTTTTTTCTTATCCTCTTTTTTATGTTGAAGACACTAAGAAAAATATCAAAAAAACATTTGCTACAAGAGTAGATAGCTCCATCAACCCACCTTCTCCATATTGCTTACAATAAATAAAGAACATTAATGTTAGTGTAAGTTCAAAGTTTTAGAATATATGTTTATCTCATTCATTTGATTTATATTAAAGCATGGGTTATACTTAAAAGTTATTTAATTTTCTAGCAAATCTTCCTCTAAACTAAATGTTGGAATCCTAACAATAGGAAAATCAAATTTACCACTAATTTGAAGCTTAGATTAAATTTTTAAGGATTGAGGTTCATTTAGAATTGAGAAAATACCCTAAGGGATATTGTTCCACCATCATTGAAACTTGGAAAATGGTGGAACTTTGATCATGCATAAAATCTTTGTCAGATTCAAAATTTATGGTGGGAAAAAGTTCCTTTGGTACCAGATTAACTTACTTCGATGTATCATCAATCTTAACTTAATTTTATAATGGCATTGGTATAAAACACTTCATAACAAGTTATTAGATTTGAAATGTTGATAAAAAACAAAGAGAGAGTTAGAAGGTGGAAAACATATTGAGTATCAACCGTAGTGAAATATATGATAACAATTTGACGTGAAATAGGATGAAAAAGTCAATAAATGCAAATAAAATTCACGAGGACGGTATGATTTTTTGTTAAAACATGTTCTCCATAAAGGAATGCATTACAATGCAATGTGCTTTTAGGAGGTAAACGATTGGTTAAAGCATATTTGCATAATAATTAAGTTATTCAATTAAAAATTAAATGACCTTGGTGTATTCAAGAACCTAGTAATTAATAAATTGCTATACCTTAAGCACAAGGGTTTCAATGATGGAGTAAGTTAATCTACTAGCCAAAAAAAACCTTAATCTAGTAGCCAAAAATAACTTTTTTTTAACCATAAACCTGATAAGAATTCCAAAAAATATAAAACATGAGAAAATACCTACTACTATCCAAGTTTTATGTATTATTGAACAATGTCCCTAGGGGATTCATCTTATTATAAATTAGTCCATAATGTTAAAAATTTAATCATAATTTTAAATCAATGAAATTTAACTTTTTGTATCACCCAATTTTAGGAGGGAAATTCTTCTATAAAAATAGATTTCTCTATTGGAGATGTGTTGTATCCTTTGCAAGTATTCTTAGTCTCATCCCAATGCAAAGGGGGTCTAGGGGAGTGATCATTCCTCCAACTACTCGCTCGCAAGGGAATAACAAGCCCCATGGCGTAGAATTTTATCTTTATTTTTGGTTAATTTTGTGCAATTTTAGTTTAATGTCTTTTTGACCCATTGTAATTTAGCTCATGTTAAAAAATCAAAGTTGTAATCTAATCCAAGATAATGGAGTAGGGTTTTGGAAGCCATGAAATATTCAAATATTGTATTATGAATAGTGAAGTTAATACAATGAGATAGAGAGAGGCATAACACTTAGGTAGGTTGGTTTTCCTAGTTAAGGGTTTCCACGATAAATCCATTTTGTGATTGTACCATTGTTATTATTATGTTCTTTATTTTATTACCATTGCTTTTCTTGCATATGTTTAATAATCTCTTCATTTGGTTTAAGATTGAGGTCATTGACTTTAGAGGGATTCCTATTTTACTAGACTTTACCTAATTCCATGAAGAGTGGGGATATCTTAGGTATATGATAAGCCTATTATCACAGTGGGAGATTTATGCATTAAATCTTGTGCAAAGAAAAATTGTGAGCAATTTGAGAATAAAAGTAAATAATTTTAACATGCAAGGCTTCTAGCTATCAAAGCTAAACATGAAGACCTTGTTGTAGCTATAGAATAATGGGTTGGACTAGAGAAACGAGAAAGAAAGGCAAGAAGTAGAATTGAACTTTGCCTTTCAAATCTGTTGTTGTCTCTAACAAGTACAATGAAAATCAGTTGTGGGATAAGTTAGGGAATTTGTACTTGTCAAAGAACCTAGTAAGCAAGTCATTTCTTAAAAAAAAAATTATCATATCACAAAGGATGATAGTGACTTCCTAATGAAGCATCTATTTTTTTTAATATTATGGTAAATCAATCTCTCTCTATTGATACTGAGATGAAGGAAGATGATAAGTGTATTGCCTTATGTTTTCTGTCAAACTCTTGGCATAATTATAGTTGTAGACATTGGTAGCACTATTCAATCCACATTAAAATTTGTGGATGTGGTTGCATCTTTGTTATAAGAGAAAGTGATGAGAGAATATATGGAGGGTGTGGGATCTAATATTGAAGAAAATTTGTAAGGAAATGCTAGAAATTTAGTAAAGTTGGGAAGTATAAGAAATATTGTAGATCTAAGAATGTTTATAGAAGTAAGAGATTAAAATATTCCCCTTCCACAAAAATGAAAACCTTTGTAGAAGGAGATGATGTTTACTTGTCACCAGCAAGTATAAATTCAAATCATGATGTATGCTTGGTCAATTTCGGTGCTTCATTCCTTGTGACTCCTCACAAGGAGTGGTTTTGTAAATATGAAAAGTACAATGGAGGTGATTTTTTCCTAGGATACTACTTGACAACAAAAATCATAAGATGTGAAAAGGTCAAGATGTTGTTCAAAGATGGAATAATCAAATATCTCCCTAGGGTTATCCATATTGTAGATCTACTCATAAACCTAATATCCATAAGTAATATGATTGATTGAGGCATGCATAATATCTTAGTGTGAGAAACTTTATTTTGGGCATTGGAATTAAACAATATTGGAGAAGTAGGAAGTTATACTTGAATAAGAAGAAATGTGTGGGTACAATATTGCAAAAGTTTAAAATGTAGGAATGTAAATTGGTATAGGTCACTATTCATCTAGGTGTAAAGTTACTTGTAGAAGAGTGTCCCAAGACATAAGAAGAGGTAGATGACATGTCCTATGTCCCCTACGCAAGTAATGTTGAAATGTTGTGGTATGTTATGGTGTATATTAGACCAAACATTGTGTGTATAAGCTTGCGTAGGTATATGATTCGAATTGAATCATTATATTGTTTGTCATCCATATCGATGTAACTGGAGTGGAAAAAGTAGAGGAATCATCTCATGAGACTGCTTTTACCGGTGAGACCCAATTTGGCGAAATGAGGTTTAAAACTTTCTTGGAGGGTTTTGAGGCATCAAATGAAGTTTTTTGGGGGTAAAATTTAAACTATTTGTATCACCCAATTTTACAATAGGACGGAAGTGTTCCTCTAAAATTAGATTTTTCTATTGGAGATGTTTTGTATCCTTCCCAAGTATTCTTAGTCTCATCCCAATGCAAAGGGGGTCTAGGGGAGTGATCATTCCTCCAACTGGGGTCTCACAAGGGAATAACAAGACCCAATGGCATCAAATTTTATCTCTATTTTTGGTTAATTTTATGCAATTTTAGTTAAATGGCTTTTTGACCCATTGTAATGGAAATCAAGTTAAAATTCAAAGTCGTAATCTAATCCAAGATAATGGAGTAGGATTTTGGAAGCTACAAAATATTCAAATATTGTGTTATGAATATTGAAGTTAATACAATGAGATAGAGAGAGGCATAACACTTACTTGGGTTGGTTTTCCTAGTTAAGGGTTTCATGGATACATCCATTATGTGAATGTACCATTGTTATTCTTACATTTTTTTATTTTATTACCATTGCTTTTCTTGCATATGTTTAATAATCTCTTCATTTGGTTTAAGAGTGAAGTCATTGACTTTATGGCAGTTTCTTTTTTAACTAAAGTTTACCTAATTCCATGAAGAGTGAGGATATATTATGTCTATGATAAATCTATTATCACAATAGGAGCTTTATGCATTAAATCTTGAGCAAAGAAAAATGGTGAGCAATTTGAGAATAAAAGTACATAAATTTAACATGCAAGGCTTCGAGCTATCAAAGCTAAAGATGAAGACCTTCTTGTAGCTATAGAATAATGGGTTGGACTAGAGAAACTAGAAAGAAAGGCAAGAAGTACAATTCATCTTTTCCTCTCAAATATGTTGTTGTCTCTAGCAAATACAATGAAAATAAGTTGTGGGATAAGTTAGGGAATTTGTACTTGTCAAAAAATGTAGTAAACAAGTCATTTCTTCAAAAAAAAATTCTATCATATTACAATGGATGATAGTGACATCATAATGAGGCATCTATTTTTTTTAATACTTTGGTAAATCAAGTTCTCTCTATTGATACTCAGATGAAGAAAGATGATACATGTATTGCAATGTGTGTTTTGTCAAACTCTTGGCATAATCTAGTTGTAGCCATTGGTAGCACTATTCAATTGAGATTAAAGCTTGAGGATGTGGTTTCATCTCTGTTAGAAGAAAAAGTGATGAGAGAGTCTATGGAAGGTGCATGAGCTAAATATCGAATAAAATCTGTAAGGAAATGCTATAAATTCAGTAAAGTTGGGAATTATAAGAAATATTGTAGATCTAAGATTGTTTATAGATTCAAGAGATTAAAACATTCCCCTTCCATAAAAATGAAAACCTTCGTATAAGGAGGTGATGTTTACTTGTCATGAGCAAGCATAAATTCAAATCATGATCTATGCTTGGTCAATTTCAGTGTTTCATTCCTTGAGACTCCTCCCAAGAAGCGATTTTCTGAATATGAAAAGTACAATGGAGGTGATTTTTTCCTAGATTACTACTTGACAACAAAAATCATAAGATGTGAAAAGGTGAAGATGTTGTTCAAATATGGAAGAATTAGATATCTCCCTAGGGTTATTCATATTCTAGATCTACTCATAAACCTAATATCCATAAGTAATATGAGTGATCGAGGCATGCATAATATCTTAGTCTGAGAATTTTATTTTGGGCATTGGAATTAAAGAATATTGGACAAGTAGGAATTCTACTTGAATAAGAGGAAATGTGTCGGGACAATTTTGCAAAGGTTTAAAATGTAGGAATGTAAATTAGTATAGGTCACTATTCATCTAGGTGTAAATTTGCTTGTAGATTAGTGTCCCAAGACATAAGAAGAGGTAGATGACATGTCCTTTGTTCCCTATGCAAGTGTTGTTGAAATGTTGAGGTATGATATGGTTTATATGAGACCAAACATTGTGTGTATATTGGGAGTTTGGGTAGGTATATGATCCGGATTGGATCATTATATTGTTTTCCATCCATCTTGATGCATTTGGACTTGAAAAAGTGGAGGAATCAGCTCACATGACCATTTTTACCAGGGAGACCCAGTTTGGCAAAATGGGGTTTGAAACTTTCTCAGAGCATTTTGAGGCATCAAAGGACTTTTTTGGGGGCAAAACTTAAAATTTTTATATCACCCAATTTTAACAATAGGAGGGAATTTTTTTCTATAAAATTAGATTTCTCTATTGGAGATATGTTGTATCCTTTGCAAGTATTCTTAGTCTCATCCCAATGCAAACGGGGTCTAGGGGACTGATCATTCCTCCAACTAGGGGATCACAAGAGAATAACAAACCCCAATGGAATAGAATTTTATCTCTATTTTTGGCTAATTTTGTGCAATTTTAGTTGAATGTCTTTTTGACTCATTGTAATCTAACTCAAGTTAAATAATCAAATTTGTATCTAATCCAAGATAATGGAGTAGGGTTTTGGAAGGCATGAAATTTTCAAATATTTTATTATGAATAGTGAAGTTAATACAATGAGATAGAGAGAGGCATAACATTTAGTTAGGTTGGTTTTCCTAGTTAAGGGTTTCCACAATAAATCCATTGTGTCAATGTACCATTGTTATTCTTATGTTTTTTATTGATTTTATTACCATTGCTTTTCTTGCATATGTTTAATAATCTCTTCATTTGGTTTAAGAGTGTCGTCATTGACTTTAAGGGGATTCCTTTTTTACTAGAGTTTACCTAATTCCATGAAGAGCGGGGATATCTTATGTATATGATAAAACTATTATCACACTCGGAGCCTTATGCATTAAATCTTGTGCAAAGAAAAATGGTGAGCAATTTGAGAGTAAAAGTACATAATTTTACTAGGTAGGGCTTCAAGCTATCAAAGCTAAATATCACAACCTTCTTGTAGCTATAGAATAATGGATTGGACTAGAGAAACTAGAAAGAAAGGCAAGAACTACAATTCAACTTTTCCTCTCAAATTTGTTGTTGTCTCTAACAAATACAATGAAAATAAGTTGTGGGATAAGTTACGAAATTTGTTCTTGTCAAAGAACCTAGTAAACAAGTCATTTCTTTTATATATATATATATATATATATATATATATATATATATATATATATATATATATCATATTACAATGGATGATAGTGACATCCTAATGAAGCATCTAAGTTCTTTTAACATTATGGTAACTCAAGTGCTCTCTATTAATACTCAGATGAAGGAAGATGATAAGTGTATTCCCTTGTTGTGTTTTTTGTCAAACTTTTGGCATAATCTAGTTGTAGCCATTGGTAGTACTATTCAATCCACATTAAAGTTTGAGGATGTGGTTGCATTTATGTTATAAGAGAAAGTGATGAGAGAATCTGTGGAGGGCGTGGGATCTAGATATCGAACAAAATCTGTAAGGAAATGCTAGAAATTCAGTAAAGTTGGGAATTATAAGAAATATTGTAGATCTAAGATTTTTTATAGAAGTAAGAGATTAAAACATTCCCCATCCACAAAAATGAAAACCTTCGTAGAAGGAGGTGATGTTTACTTGTCATAAGAAAGTATAAATTCAAATCATGAGGTATGCTTGGTCAATTTCGGTGGTTCATTCCTTGTGACTCCTCACAAGGTGTGGTTTTGTGAATATGAAAAGTACAATGGAGGTGATTTTTTCCTAGGATACTACTTGACAACAAAAATCATAAGATGTGAAGAGGTCGACATATTGTTCAAATATGGAAGAATTATATATCTCCCTACGGTTATGGATATTCTAGATCTACTCATAAAGCTAATATCCATAATTAATATGAGTGATTGAGGCATGCATAATATCTTAGTGTGAGAAATTTTATTTTGGGCATTGGAATTAAACAATATTGGACAAGTAGGAAGTTCTAGTTGAATAAGAGGAATTGTGTGAGAACAATATTGCAAAGGTTTAAAATGTAGGAATGTAAATTGGTAGAGGTCACTATTCATCTAAGTGTAAAGTTACTTGTAGATTAGTGTCCCAAGATATAAGAAGAGGTAGATGACATGTCCTATCTTCCCTATGCAAGTGTTGTTGAAATGTTAAGGTATGATATGGTCTATATTTAGACCAAACATTGCCCGTATAGTGGGAGTTTAAGTAGGTATATGATCTAAGTTAGATCATTATATATTTTTTCATCTATCTTGATGCATTTGGAGTGGAAAAAGTGGGGTAATCATCTCACGTGACTATTTTTACCAGCGAGACACACTTTGGTGAAATGGGATTTGAAACTTTCTATGAGCGTTTTGAGGCATCAAACGCCGTTTTTTGGTGGTAAAAATTTGTCACTTTAGAGCCACACATTTTCATGTTATTCTAAACGTAGAGCTCTTTCCAACGACGCAAGAAGCATGTCAATTAGAGTACGTATGGAAAAGTTATGCCACTTAGAAGTTGACCTTTCTGTTTTCACACCTATAGTTCGGGAGAATGCCATGTGAGCACTAATTATTGATGAAAAATGGGCTAGCCATGTCTTTGTGATGTAAAAGACTCTTGTAACTCTACTTAAGTGTTGATGTAGTCAAAATCAACGTCTATTAGGCTATTGGGTTGTGTTATAACCGGACAACTAGGAGGAAGAGTCATTCCATTCTTTCGAGAGCATTTTCTTCCATAACTGAGCAAAGATAGAAAGGAGAGATAAGAGGTAGAGCACACAGAGAGGATTTTTCCATTGTAGCTGCCCATGGGCCACAAACATTACTTCTTTGTATGTGCAACCATATTTTGAGACAGAGAAAGAGAGTGAAGTGATCTCACCTTCTAGCTAGGTTTTCTCCCAAAAGGTACTCCGAGAGAGCACATCTTGTGAATTATGCATGCGTGTTTTTTTGTCGTTCTCTACCTTTATGCCTAATTTATATTGACATGCATGTGCCTATTACATTTAAATCCACATATCTTAAAGTTTAATAAAATGTAATAGTGTTATTATTATTATATATGTTGTGACGAATTGTCTAGTGGAATATCTACTGTAGTTTAGAGATAAGTATATGTCAAAACTAGGGAAAAAACATTGGATAGATGTAAAGAGGGTATTCATATATTTGCATGACACTTCAAATTAAGCAATCTACTAGACGTCATAGAAAAATGTATATATACATGTTTTTTTAATGTAAATTGATTTAAAGATCTTAATCATAGACGATTTACAATTAATTGTGCTTTTAACCTATTTAGTGGAACAATTGGATGGATTAGCAAGAGGCAAGCCATAGTTGCATTTTCAACTATAGAATTTAAATGCATGACATATACTTATAGAAGTAAGGAAGCTGCATGATTGAAAATATTGTGTTCAAGTATTGGTTTTATTTAAAATTTAGTCATGATTGGTTGTGATAACTCAAGTATAAATTTTCTAGCAAAGAACACCTCTTATCATTCTAAGGCAAAGCATATTGATGTGCATTACCATTTTGTTAGCAACATGAATCAAAAAAATGAAGGGTTATTAGAAAGTTGATACCTCGAATAATGTTGGAAATTCACTAACAAATTCGATTAGTAATTAGGTGTTCCCTAGTTGTAGAGAATGAATGGGCACAACTACCCTTAGTTGATGATTTTGTGAATGCATTGTTCCCAACCTTTTCTTTGCAAATTATTTAATAGGTGGGAGAGTGTTGGATATGTGTCGTATTCTTTGGAGGTAGACTTATTCTTATCCTAGGTTAAAGGGGGTAGGGGGGAAGTGAACCGATAGAAAGAAACTTTTAAGTTTATTTTTGATATTTTTTATAAACCTTTTGCCTTTTGGGCCAATTTTTTTTTCTTTTTTCAGCTTATTATTGTCTCATGTTGATCAAGGGACTAGGCTTGTACTCTAATCTAGCTTAATGCTCTTAGTTAGCCTAATTCCCCTAGTTAAGGGTTTGAAAGGTAAATTTTATGTATATTGTGTTAATGTGGTATTATACTTTTTATGTTTTTGGATTTTGTTATGATTATTTTTTTTGGGTTTATCAAACATATTAAATTTCTTTATCCACTATTATTTCAATCTTAAAAAATTGAGTCCATGGGGTCTTGGATAGAGGTGTTAAGTTGCTCTATTAAGGTACTTGTTGATGTGAAGTCACCTATTTCAATTCCGCACCCGCATGAGGGTGATATATTGGACATGTTGAAGATGTAGTGCCAAGCTTACAAATAAATAAATCTTAAAAAAGTGAACATATATCTCAAATACAAATTATTGAAAACCTCTTTCTTAAAAAAAAACAAAAAAAAGCTACAACTATATTATAAAACCTTATAATATAACATTAAAAATAATTCTAAGTTAGAATAACATTTTTTTAATTTTATATCTATCTATCTATCTATCTATCTATATAACATTGAAAAATTACAATGCCAATATATATTTTTAATTATATTTATATGAATAGATAACTTTAAAGTATTGTTTGAAAAATTACACATTAATATGATATGAGGTCAAAGTATGCTAAAAGAATTCAAAGGATGGGCATTATTGAACATTCCCTCATTGTTCAATGCACTAACAAGAGTTTAGATCCATGTTAACTTTGGATGTTCCAAGTATCAAGAGAGATCAAATCTCTTGAGGTGCAAATCCCTTTTAGAGTGAAAAAAAACTTGATCTTTCTTAACACTTGGTAAATACTGAGCTAAGATAAATCTAAATTGGTTTAAAAGAGTTAACATTTACTAATATTACAACATTTCTTATATACTAAATTCAAAAACACCCCTTCAATATAAAAATTAAATTAAAAAATAATATTTAAAAAAAAATTACGCAAACCCAAATTAAATTGCATTCCGCCAATCGATTTCTTTAGTAGCCCTGGCTACACATGGAACTATTACAAATCATTTTGTTGTCACTTGCGTATCCATCAACATTAGCATATGCATGCAACATGCAAATAACCAAAGCTTTTCCATGATTACTTTTTGACGTGACGTGTGCACAAAATTAGTTGTGTAGGTTTTGAATCAAACATATTTTCTTTCATTATCAACATGTCATTTGTGTGATTTTCCCTTCTATTTGAGGTAATCTTATATTACAAAGGATCATCTTTTCAACTAACCCCCCCACCTTTCAACTTAACCGCCACCCCCCACCCCAAAAAAAATTGTAGGCACGTATAGGTTTACTTGCAGCTGTTTGTATTTGTGGCTTTATAAATCTCATAAAATCCCAAAAGTTGCAAATTCATTTTTGGTTGTATCCACAGGGGAAGAAAGCCATCCCTGCGATGTTGATTTTTGTAAAAATGTGAGTTTCACATTTCAAAATATAATATTTTAATTTTTTATATTTTAATAAAAATATTAATAATTAGATGTAAAATATTTTATAAATAGTGAGTATAGATTTATTTTAATTTTAGATTTATTAAATATTAATGAGATCAAATCTTTTTTACTCTAAAAAATGTTTGTATTTTAAGATAAAAAATGTTTGTATTTCAAGATGTTCTCATTTCAAGAGATTTGATTCTTTTTGGTGTTTAGATGGTGTTTAGTAGATCTAAAGTTAAGATGGATCTATATTGGTTTAATTGTTAATTATAGTTAAATGTAATTGTATTTATTAATTTTATGTTGTTTATTTTATTTTTATTTAACATTTTGACATGATTAATTATAATTAATTGTAATTGTATTTATTAATTTTACATTGTTTATTTTATTTTTATTTTTCATTTGGACATGTCAAAATGTTAAATAAGTATTTTATTTGTTTTGATTAACCCAAAATGTTAAACATGATATTACATTACAACATCTCTATCATACTAAATTGGAAAGTGCTTCTCCATGCAATGAAAAAATCTTCATTGACCCTTTTTTAAACAAAATACTAATTTATATTATATTAATAAATTGGAATACATAGCTAACTCCATTTACATTCAGCAGTTACATCAACAACTTCAAAATTCCAATGGATCCATAGCTTGGGTTTTCCTATTATCACATATCCATAGCTTGGGTTTTCCTATTACTACAGCGTTGCCCTAAATTTTTTTCATATCTGCACTATATACATGATATATTATTTTCTAATTTTCCCTAGCAAGGACATGATATTATATTAAGGTATCACCTGCTTGCCACAATTTCTTCAGCTTCTCCTTCTACTCCTGCGCTCAACACGTCATTCAAAGAGAAGCTTGGTTCCAAAGGGCCCTGCTTTTCTTTGTGGTCTGAGCTCTAGTCAGCCTCTCACTACTTCCTTGTCTTCAGTAGAAAAATGTTTTATTCCATGTGAATGAACCTGCGCTCCATACGAGCACAAATCCTCCCGTTTTTTCTCCATTAAATCCAACCTCCTGTCTAACATTTCATACATCTCCATTAATTTTTTGAATAGTTGTACTGTCAGTCCTTGTCACGATTATCCACAATAATGTCTTAAGACTAGTCCTAGTCAGCCTAAGAACACCTAGATGGGCTCAAAATTGAATTGGCTCCACCTCCTCTCCTGAGAATTTTTTCCCATTTGCTGGCATTAATTCCTCCTGCAAGTGAACCATCATTGCATAATTCATGGACGATGAGCCAAACCTCGCTTAGAGAAAAATGGCATTGAAGAGACTCCTTTCAACTAACTGCATTTCCCAATCAGGTCCTTCATTGTTGCTTTCGTGCTTTCGTGATGGACCAACATCCTAACTGTCCTCTCCCATCTTCTTCCCTGTGCCAGTGTGATTCCATATACCTTTTTGTGTTAATTCTCATTAATTCAACGAACAACGGGAGCAATTTGATCAAACTCAAAAAAAATCCCATTAATTATCTTTGTTTACGGAAACTTCTCTGCCTCCACTTTAAGGAATCTCATGACGTGGAGGAGAATTATTTTCTCAAATGTTTCGGTCAACAAAGCTATTCTTAGTACAATTGAGAATTATTTTTCTCAAATTTTCCCCTCAACAAAGCTATTCTTCCTACAATTGGAGGTAAACATGGGAGCTTCCTGAAATCACCTTATTACAATATTTAGTCACCTAGAATCATTAAATTTTTAATATTATCATTTTTGGCAAGTTCAATACCTTTCCATAGTGCCCATAACTCAACTTGATTATTTGTTGCTAATTCTTGGCCCCAAGCTAAACTATATTCATTTTGTTCTTTAAGGCAGTGTATTACCTAACTATATTCATTTTGTTCTTCAACGCACTGTATTACCCCTCCAGCTCCTACAACCCTCATATGCATCCAAAATTTATTTAACTTAATTAACACAAATGAATATTTGATATAAGACAACTTTTATGAGTGTTAGGAGCCATGATAATTCTATAAGCTATTGATGATATGGTGCAAAAAAATTCAAGAATGAAACAATTAAAATTTAAATGGATGATAAAATAAGACTAATTTAATTTATGGTGTTTTTAGAATCACTAAGGTTGGACATTAAAAATAGAGATAGACATTAAGGAAATCAATATCATGACTACAAGTAAATTTGATATCTACCTTCTTCTTCTTCTTCTTCTTTCTATGTGATTCATAGACCTTCAAGATCATCCATGACCATTACATCCACAAAATTTTTGTAGGAGGCTAATCTACCAGAAGGGATCACTTCTTCTTGGCTCACCCATGGAGCCTGAACCCTAGAGTCTCAAGAGAATTGAACCTCTAGCCTCTCAATAATAAATTTGTTTAACTTCAGGCATTAGACCAATTGAGCTAACCCTTGAGGCTTTCGAAATCTAGCTTCTTACCTTAAGGTATATTCTCTTTACTAACCAATGGTGTAATAGTTTCTTTTATTGCTTGTATTTGTATCTATATTTGTGCCACCATTTGTACTATATGACATCTACCTCCAATAGTGAAGATTATCTCTAGTATTAGGTTATCAAGAGTAATTATATAAATAATAAGACTTAAGAGCAATTCAATTTTAGAGATGATTTCTTCTCCTTCGAATCAAAACAAATTTAAAACACCATATCCTTTGGCTTAATGTCAATCCAAAAAAACTTGATATCAAGTAAAGCTGAAGTGGAGTGATGATGATACCTAATCTTCATTAAAGGAAATACTCAATATTCATTTTCCTTGGAGAGACTTTCTTCTTGAATTTATAAGCATCTTTCTTCCTTTAGGTTTACAAGTAGATGAGTAGCATACAACTATACTAATACTCTTTTTGCATTTATAAGCATCTTTCTTCTTTTAGGTTAACTAGTAGAT
Organism: Pinus tabuliformis; assembly: GCA_031772625.1. NCBI lineage: Eukaryota > Viridiplantae > Streptophyta > Pinopsida > Pinales > Pinaceae > Pinus > Pinus tabuliformis. Next base: position 144,951,555 of record CM062813.1, read on the forward strand.
GAGTAGCATACAACTTTATTGGTGTTGTATCTTTGTAGATAGTCATGAATTGTGAGGGGTTTTTATGAATGGATGACCCAAATATGAAAATACTTGTTTATGCCTATAATTATTATTACTTTAGATCAATCAAAGTGTAAGTGTTCCATTATGACATCATACAATCTTTTGAAGTTGTTTGAAAGAAAAGTGAAGAAGAACTTAGAAGACTAAATAGCCTTCCTCAACATCTAATCATTATAGTTGACATGAAATGTATAGATGTATATCTATAGCGACCAAAATATGTTTTAGTATAACATAGAAGCAATAATATATTAATTTTTGAGTATCCAATTAAACATATTGTCTAATTATTACACAATATAGAACATAACCTTGCTAGGGATGTAGGGGAGACTAATATTCAACCGTGCCCTTCCCAATGTCCTATACTATCTCAAAAATATGTAGAAATATATTATTAAAATCACCACAAAGCACTCACAGGTACACAAATGTTGGATAAATGGAAACCATGATCCTTTTATTATCTTGAAGTTGAAAATATTACAACAATATCACCAAAAAGATATGCTCCACTTATCAACCCTTCTTACTTAAAATTATCATGTATATATAGAGTTCTTAAAAATATCTAATCTATTACAAATTTTACATGAAAATATAAATCTTTATCTGAGATAATTTGGATAATCCTAATAAAATGAGGTGAAATAGAGATCCTCCAACTAGTTTAGTGATTTTGCACACCATTTAAGGCTTTAGTTTCCAAGTTCTTGCTCAAAATCAACATTCTTCTAATTACCTTGTTTAAATCTCTATATTTTTCCTAACTATTTCCTAAAAAACTTGTCTCAAGTGGTAAGTTCAACAAACTTATTCCATTTCTCTTCATCTAGACATGAAAACTTTATTACTCTTATATAGGCCTCATCAACCTCAATATATTTTTCAAATGTTGGTTTAGGGGTGAAAAGGTGGTGAACTTCAAGAGAAATAAACAAATCATCAACTATACCTTGAAGAAAACTTTTACCACTAATAGTTCCTTGAACCTTAGCAAATTTGGATGTTTCTATTGCTATATCATGTAATGATCTTTGATAGTCTTCATCTTGAATTAATCCAACATGAGAATGTTTCAAAGAAAGCATTCCTTTTTGTTCAAGAACATAAAAATTCTTATGAAATCTTTTTATTTATATCTCCAGATTTTCACATTTGGTTTCTAACTGCAATATGATATTTTCCTTGGTCAATACCTTTCTTACTTGAATAACTACAATTGTCTTCTCTTCAATTCCCATTTCCTCTTGTTCTTCCCTCTTTTTTGAATTCAAGACTTTAATAATTTTTCTAGCTTCTCTAGGTCTATTGTCTAGCTCTTCTTTAATGTCTTCAATAGCTTGTTTAGCTTTCTCTAGTAACTTCTCCTACTCAAAATTGATTTCTATTGATGGCACAAGTGAGAAATTGCTTCCACTAAACTTTGTGCATTAATATATTCATGTGATTATTTCTGGAGCTACTTTATAAGCTTGAAATTCTTTTGTAACTCTCACACGTATGCATTATCTACTTTGATCTTGTTTTCATTTGTTTTCTGTGGGGATTTTTTAAGTTTATATAATTCATCATTTTTCAAAGATAACTTAGATATTTCTTTTTGCTATTTTTTCTTATGAATCATTACATACTCACTTTGTCTCTCCTATAGGAGTTATAGTGCTAACAATCTTCTCTTTCTCTTTGACTAATTTTTCCATTTCTGCCTCCAGTCTTTTGTATTTGTATTTGTAGATTTTGATCAACAATCATAGGCAAAATTGTTTATTTTTATTTTACAATCTCTCCCACCTCTTAAGCATGAGGATGCTCTATTGTTGGTAACTTCAGTCTCTTAGGCAAAGCTTGAATGTCAACATTTCTACTTTTGATAATTTCTTGTGTGGCATCAACATTATTAGGATCCAATCCTAACTTAATGATGATATCCTCTAAATATTTAACCCTTGTGTCTTTGGCCAGAGATGAGCTGAAATATACATATTGTTCTAATAAATTTGCAATTTTGAAACAATCATGGAAGAATTTGTTAAATAAGAACAAATTAATTCAACCGCTTGTTTATGTAAATCTATCTCCTCTACAAGGTGAATTTGTTTTGTATCAAAAGAGAATAGAGAAATTTTATAATCATCAACACTCTTTGGAACTTAAACTTTTGGCTCTAAGAAATCCAACTAAAATTGTATGTTATCATGATCCAATGTAGACAATAATTTGTTATGAGTAGATGAGGTCTACTTCCCAAATTGCGAATAAGTAGCAGATTTCACACACTCATTCTTCTTCTTTATCTCCATGAATCTAGTAAATATATTCTCACTAATAGGATCAACATATGGGTTAGATACTATCGATTCCATTTGTTTTAATGTAAATACAATCTTTCTTAAGACCATCATTGTTGTTGTGGAATCTTTTGCAATTATCACTTCACATGACTCTTCCTTTGTTTCCCTGGTTTCCAAAACTCTGAATTCTGTTGACTTTGACCTTGAAGCAGTAGGAGAAACACTTTCAACTGCTCTTTTGAGCTCTTTTTCTTTTGGGTGAGGTGTTTCAACTGTCTGAGTTGGTGCTAGCTCTTTTAATCCAGGGCCTTCCCAGTAGGATATTGTAATCGAGGTTTCCATCAATAACTTTGACGTCAATTTCTACTGTCTTGCCCCCCAGTTCAACTTGAAAGTTACTTAAAATCCCGTACGGGGTGTATGTTCGTCCATCGAATGCTTTTAATGTCATTGATGATCTTGACAAGGGTGATGAGCCTAAATTTTTCCAGCAACTCATTGACATAATGCAGGTAGATGCCCTCTCATCAATAATTGTTCGATGAACATTTTTGCTAAGGGCTTTCACTTGGATGAGGAAAGCGAGTTGTGCTGGTAACTAAGGTTCATATCCTTTATGATTAAAGGCCACAATATTGGAATCCGTTGGGTCAATCCCACCTATTGCTGATAATAGCGCCTGATTTTGGGAGGGGCAATTTTGCAATACTTCAAGTGTCGACATAGCGGATTGCGATTGGGCTAGATCCTCTACTATATTATAATTCTGTGCTGCTCGGGCATGAGGATTAAATGTCGATTTGTGTACTACTCCCTTTGGCGGCTTTATCATTAGCTCAGGAATGATGGGTGGCACAACTTCAGTTGAAGTTGTTGTCAAACTACTAGGTTGATCTGCAGCCTTATTGTTCGACAGCTATGGACTCCCGTAATATTTATTCCTTGTCAATATCAAAGCATCATTTTGTTGCTTCGAAATGGACAACATAAGCACTTGGGAAGGGAAAGCATTGTCACTAGCAACCAGATTGGTTTTTGGGTTTGGAAATGGATCGGTCAATACTACTGAGGTTTTTGAACTCTTAAATAATTTCTTAATCTCAGCTTTATATGGACAATCCCTCGTCCAATGGCCTTCATCACATATGTGACATGGTGAAGGAGGTTTCTTTTTCCCAGAAGGGTTTGCAGAATATTTTTCAGGAGATGAACCATCCTGTTTCTTATTTTTGCTTTTCCCTTTCTTCTTGCCCCCTAGTTTCTTTGGTTCTTTGCCTTTGTTGGTTGACACGACATTAACCTTTGAGGCAAGAAGTTCTTCATTTTCATTTTGACTAGAAACCATACGGGCTTTCTTAGATGTAGCTTTTGTAGTTTTCGTGCTTGTCGTACCTATCACGCCATCACCGGCATGAGAGTCTTTGTTTGACTTAGGAGGAGGAGGAATGGAAAACTCTGGTCTAGGAGCATCAGGTAATTTGTCATAGAGCGTGCCAGACTGAGTATAGATCAAGTCTAGATATTGCGCATGAGAAATGACTTGCTCTTTAGTGACAACTCCCCCCTTAGCCACATCTTCTGTAATAGAAGGTAACAATGACTTAATAAACCATTCAACTAGCAGCTGATTAGGAACATATGTTTTTACCATTCGATGATTACGTCGCCACTAATGAATATGATCAGATATGTGAGTGGCTATCATCTGCTTAAAATTGGTAAGAAGCTCCGTTCCTGTTTCGTACCTTATTGGTAATTGAAAATGGGTTAAAAAGATGGTGGCAAGGGTGCTGAAGTTATCGAATGAAGCTCTAGGAAATTCGATGTACCACTTCGTTGCCGAACCAATCAGCGTTCGCTGAAAAAGGTGAAGCCTAATCGAATCATCGTTGAGAGTGTTGGACGAACACCATAGATGAAAGGTCATCACATGATTCGATGGATCTTCACCCGGATTTCCATTGAATTTAGGAATATCTGACGGAAGTTTATGAGGAATCGCTGGCCACCAAGGGGCGGAAGCAATTGGATCATTTGTTAAACGATTTAGATCTGGTAATTCCAACATTACGACGAAAGGCAACTGTTGATTCAGGTTTGGCGAAGCATACCTAGGATAAGATGGGATCGCCTGAGCAGTGGGTCTTTGCATACCAGCATAATGTATTTGATGCTAATAAATTTGATAAGGTTGATGGGACTAACCATTATGATATGATTGATGTTAACTGTTTTGAATATATGGTTGCCCATTACCCACAAAGCTTTGTTGCTCAGGTCCTCGATAAGCTTGTTGGAATTGCGGTTTTTGATATTGTACCAGCCATGGTTGTGAGGCCATTTGCTATTGTCCAATACTGGATGTTTGACCACGATGAGGGGTGATAGTACCTGTTTGCGCCTGAGTCACTTTAGTTAAGGAGCCACTAATCAACGATTGTTGTTGAGTCATTGAGACAAGAAGCTGTTGTATTACGACCTGAAAGACTTGACGTTGACATACAACAGACAACGCTTGTACTTGCGACACTGTCACAATAGCTAGTGTAGTGGGAATATTCGACACGAGCTGATTTGGTTGTATTGAATATACATCTCTTGGTTGTTGAGGCAGTATTGGCACCCAACTACTGGATGCAATTCTAGCTTTACCCGAATTCTATTGTGAACTGTCATATGGTTGTTCTCCCAGAGGGAACAATGAAAAGGTGTACTGCCCTCCATATGGCAGTAATCCATTGTTCAAAGGGAAAATTGGTATTTGTAGACTGGACTGCCCAAATTGATACTATTGTGAAGGATCAATTTGCTAAGACTCAACATAAGAAATTCCAGATAATATTCTAGACGAACAAACAGGAACAAACCATACTGTCGAAACAGTCCGTGGGTGGACTCCATCTAACGTGTTAGCACCTAAATCTACTCTAGGCTGAAGGAAGGCAAAATTCAGGGTAACCACAAACCACGCTCAGTCTGGTAGCTAGCCCTACCAGAACAAGAGAGGGCTCTCTCCGAGTCACGCTCAGTGAATAGATAAGCAAAAAATGGTTTGAGATGACTTACAGTGAAGTATTGATCTTAGGCTAGTAAGTGAATAGGGATACAAGAAACAATTTTTATGAATGACTGAGCTTCTGGGATGGTGTGGGGTCAAGGCAAGGCAGGCGGAAAGTGTAGCAATTTAGTTTGAAATAACGTTGAATGGAGAGATTGTTTAGGAGAGTGAAAAGGGCATAGGAACATGAACCCTTTTCAACAGAAGAAGAACACTGAACATGAAATTTTCCCACAAGCAGAGCAATAAAATTTAATTCTACCTTATCTAACTCAGAAAATTTCACTGGAAAAGAACATGAACTGAATTATGAAACATAACAAAATACATATGAAAACATAAGAGACACATTTGCTACACTCACAACCACATGAATCTCATGAAACAGAGCCACTGCCTTACATTAATTCTCTGTCAAAGATATACAGTGAAGAAGCGGAGTTTCTTTCCCACAGTCTCCCAGACGTTACAAACCAACCAACCCTTTGCAAATAGCTTGCATACAATATATAGAATGTTCCATGAAGAGATAGAACACCCAAGGGTTGGGGAGTTACTCGAATCATCACAAAATGGAGATGAAGAGCCAACCATTAGCTACAGGTGCAGCGTTACAAACATGACAAATGGCTTGGGTGACCGTTTGCCTTCTTCGCCACTTGGATAGAAGCCAATATGGAGAGAAAATACTTTAAATGCCACCTTAGGTGCCAAAAAACTGAAATGTAGATGAGCGGGCCCACTTGGAGAAGTCGCGAATCAAAATTTCGCGAAACGGAGGCAAATTTGGCATTTTTCCTGTATGCGCCGCGCCATTTCCTCTGTGCACCGTGCCACTTGGGAGCCTATTTTGAGGCACTTTCAGGAGTCCAAAATGTACCCAAGTGTTCTTGTTGGAAATCCTGTCCTATCTACTTTCTAACCCAACTGGAATTTCTGGATTTGGTGCTCATTTGCCCCTCCAAATCTCCATTCTCCCAAGACTACTTCCTGTGTGTCAAAATAGGGGCAGAGAGGTCATTTTTTGAGTGTTTTTGACCTCCTGGAGACTCAGATCTTGCCCAAATTTTTTGTCCAAGCACCAGTAGTCATGATTTTTCATGCTAAATCCAAAAATGCAAACCATTCTTCATTTGGAGTTCCCAATTTTTAGCGTCGCGCCACTGGAGAAAAAACTTGTGTTTTGCCCAAAAATTTGTCATGTGACCAAAATTTCCCCAAATTCCTTGAAATTTGGGCTGGAGGTTCTCTATGGGGTGCTATGCTGTGCCAAAGAAGCCTCAGACAAGATTCGAAGCCGATCTTTCTCTTTCACCTCTTTTGCCTCTTTTGTTGCTTTGCTCAATTTTGCCTTCAAGCTCCTTATCCGGGCCTTTGCACTCATATTTTGTGTCCTATAATGATAAGCCATGTGTCTTAGCAAAGCATGGTCCTTGTCAGCCTTGTCTAGCAGCCTCTCCAAGTGCATGTTCACGCTCTCGAGATTGGCCTCCTGATCCTCATTGATTTCTAGCTCCAATGAGGTGAGCTCAACTCTTCTCCTTTGTGCAGCTTGGCGATGCTCACAAATGTTTTGTAGCTCCATGATCACCCGCTGATCCTCCAACTGATTTTTCCTCTAATCCAGGTATTTCATGTTCCACTTAGCCCTCTCCAAGTCAAGGGATAAGGCCTCAATCACTGATTGCTGCTCCTGGATGATCTCTCTAAGCTTTGCATTTGTCGGTTCTGTATTTGTCTCATCATTATGAAGGAGAACGAATTCTGTCTCTCGTTCACCTGATGGCTCACCTGAATGCCCCTAATCATGCATTGGCTCCTTACCTCTATCCTATTCCTGTGTCGTCGATGTAGGAAGCGAGGCCCCTTCCACCCCGGGTGGAGATAACACTCGCTTTGCCGCTGAAAACAAATGTCTATTGCCTCTCTGATAGGTAATGAATACTGGCATAGTAGTAGTCTCATGGCGCTCATACTGATGAGAACGACCACCTATCTCATGCTCTGCCTCTGATACTACCTGTGGAGTGCTGAAGAAGTCACGGGAGATGAAGTCCTCCCAAGCAATGCCCTGCAATCCCAACTGATGATCCACCAAAATCCGGATAAGAGCAAAGTGATAAACACTGTTAAGCTGCTGCTGAGGGGTCTTATGCTGCATGAAATTTTTCATCCTCTCTATGTTCCCACAAATGAAAAATGGGAGGTTCATCATCTACACTCTGGTAAAGTGCATGAGCAACCTGATGTGATAGGCATATAGGCGAGAAAACCTCCCCTCACAACTGAAGTACTTCATGATCAATTTCATGAGTGGAGCATACTCATCTTCCAAATATCTAAATGGGAAGACTCTTGTGAGATGCCTCAAACAACTGGCCTTAATGTAAGGCTCATAATGATGCCTATCCACATTCTTTTTCTTATGCCAATATTCTCCAACATTTGGTATGCCTGTTGCCACTGAGATAGTTTCGGGTGTCAATGTGAAGGTGACCCCGGCCAAGATAGACTGACCTTCATGTAGGTGAAGCACAAAAAGATGGGCCAACTCATGATGAACTCTAACATTTGCCACCCTTCGACAAAATTCAAAACATGTTAGGTGCTGGAAACATGACATAGCAAGAGGGCATGCCTGCAACTCAGTGAGGGTGTTTGGCTCATCCCTAACATGTTTGCCACTCCTATGATGTCTCCGGGGAGCCTGTTGTCCTAAATCTGTATCACTGTGGGTCTCCACCTCATACTCTGATGAACCCTCAGATGCCATGACTGCTATTTATAAACTGTATTTAGGCTGCCCCTTTGATGATGGTGAAGCTGGGTGTTGTTTGTGATATCTGCCACCAAGGGGAACAATGAAACAAAGGGAGTATTAGGAGGGGAGTAATGTAATGGGAATAGGGGTTATAGGGAGAATTTTGTTTAGGGATATGTAGTAGTTTTGGGTATTTTGATAGGTTAGGGTTTGGGGTTTTTAATTGAGCACTAGGAGGAAGGGAAAGGGAATATGAGTTTGGTAATGTTAGGGTAGTGATAATAGGAAAATGGCATAGGGGAATAAGGAAAAGTGGTAGGGCAGGAAAAATAGAGCCTTGGCATCAACAACACAATGGAAAAACCCTAGCAAAATGGTTTTTTGGTGTCTTCTTGTGGTTAACTTTATGAATTTTTTTGCATTTAATCACAGGCAATAAACCACCATATCTTTATCAAATTTGATGCACAAGTGAGTTTATGGAGCCTACCTTGCAATTTATGTGCTTCACAAAAAATATTTGAGGGCGTTTGGCAAATTCTGGGCGCTTTGTCTTCGTGCGCCGCACGCAAAACCCAGTGTGCCGCGCTCTGGGTGTGCGCCACGCTAGTTATAAATTTGCACTTCGGGCGGGCTCTGTGTGCGCCACGCCTTGTGTGTGCGCCGCGCCCCTGCCTGTGTGCGTCGTGCCCCTGAAACTTCCTCCAAACTGCTCCAAATTACGCGTTTGCACACCCACGACTTTGCAATGCTTTCCTTATGTCTTTAATTGCAAAATGACTTGGATTTAGGTGGGAGTTTATATATAAAGATTTGGAAGTGATGGGTTACATTTTTTCTTTTTCAAAAATCCCATTTTCTAATGTTTATGTTTGACACTTTTTTCACTGACTTTAAAGCAACCCTGATTTTCACTTTTCCTCTAAATTTTGGCTCAAGTGATGAAATTTTCGGCGCTCTTTGTAGGGATTTCTTGATAGGACATTTGGCCATGGAAACCATGACTGCACTTGAAGAAATCAACTGAAGACTTTTTTGAAAATTTTGTCACCAATAACACTGTTTGACTTTTCTTCAAAACAGAGTTTTGAAGAACAATCGAAGTTTATCAATATGACGATGAAACTCTGTGAATCATTACTTTGCAAGGGCATCACTCCGGCCTGCATGGCTTTACTGGACCTATTTAAAGACCAAATTGATTAATCCCTAAACCTAATGACCAACAATTACTTTTTTCTGTTAACGGCCCAGACCTTGACTGTTATGGACATTTGTGATTATTGACAAAAGACCTAAGCCAGCAGGAGCCAGATATGAGGGGAAATGAGTAGCATGACCTTCTCCGTCAGATCATGGCATGGCCCCTAGTGGAATGCAACTGAGTGAATGGAGCAGGACACCTAAAAATGAAATGCATAAATAGTTTTGATCTCTGACGGAGGACTGACTAGACCGACTCTAACATAATGGTTGAGAGCTAGTTGGGATAGTTGGTATACCAGCGAACATTGTCGGAGTAGTGGTGGGAGGTTCTGCTGCTACTGTATCAGAGCACACAGTCCTAGATGTCGATGGTTGTTCAGACATATTTAGTCTATCCAAAATACTTCCTAGTGATTCTACAGGAACTTGCAATGAAGGGTGACTAACTTCTGTATCAAAAGGACATAGGTGGATCCCAGTTCCAAAATCAAATGGTGTACTGGATGGAAGATCCTCCACAGTCTCTTCTATAGCAATCAATCCAGGTGGAAGAGGTAGACCATTAGGTCTGTAAAATATTTTTGGTGCTAAAGAAGGTACACACTCTGCAGTGACAAATGTTGGAGGGTTGACACCTTTCGAATCAGTCCTAGATGGAGCTGGTTCAGGAATAGATGTGTTTATCGTTACACTAGGATCAGTTCTAATGTCCTCTTATAACTGTGGAAATTCTTCTGTAGAGGCAGGGATACCAGAAATAGTTGGAGTAATTGGAGTCTTTGAGGATGTTGAAACACAAGCTTCAAATAAACTAGGAGACTTTGACCCAGTTAAACGAGATCGCTTGGCCCGGAATGGTTTCGTTTCTGTAGTCAAAGAGGGTTGACTCGTTAGTCTCCGAAAACAATGGGGTTTTGATTGACTTTCTTCCACGATTGCGGATTACTTGATCAACTCAAAATAAAAAGGGGAAGATTCTATTATGAATTAAATGAATTTTATGATGCTTTGACACAACTTGCTTTTTCAATTTTTAAGAGTCGAGAAAAAGCTAAAGATGACTCTAGTCGCCTTCGATTTTTTATGAGCCTGAAGTGACAAGTTCTCAGATGGACCTTTTCTTTTAAGGATTCTAAAAAGGAACGAAAGTCACTACTCTGGAAATCTAGATAGAGGGATTACCAAACCAATTGCAAAACTACAAAATACTTTTTACGGTATGGCAGTAAATATTCCCGAATGCTGTGTTCAGTGCATTGCGATCGATAGGGCGGCAGACATGGCTTCCTAAGGATAAAGGATATAGCCTATTGTGGTCTCCCAATATATACTCAACTGTATGTGGGAGCACAAGTCCGTACTGTCACTTGTCATATCAAATAGGAGGAATCACCCAACCTACAATGAAAACGACAGTTACCAGGCTTTATGACACTAGAATATGTCTCTAGCCTAGACTTCTAGATGTTGTGTGTTAGGTTCCAAAGCGTTTTTATGTTCATTGAGGTTTATTTTACAATTGATCTTTCTTAAGAAGTTTTCCTTTAAGGTTCACCGCGTGATGTAGATATACAATTCCTAAATGTGCAATCTAAGATGATAAATAATCGTTTACTTTCTTTTAGCAATGAAAATCCTAACTACTAAGGAAAGAGAAATGAAATGCTTTCAACATAGAGCAGAGAGCACACACTAGATGCACTTTTCCTAAATCGATTACCGCATGCAGTCTAAATGCAAATGCACATGCATGTATTTGTTTTTCAGTTTCCTTAATGTGAGAATGACAAAAAGAAAACTAAGGACAGATCTGAACTTTCTTCTTTCAAAGTGATAGTACTAACAATTTTCTCTTCAAAAAACCAAAGGAAGACTAAGGTGACACTTTGCGATTTCGAATTTAAAACTGCTTTCAACACTTGAAATACTAGTAATTCAAATCAAATACAATGGCAAAAGTGTAATCAACTATCTAAAAGAGGAAGACTTTATGACACTCTTTTTCTTGACTGAAAATGACACTTGCAACACTTTCAAATCAAAAGACGACAGTTCGATTAAGCTACTATTTGCAAAGGAGGACTGTAAATGATGAAAAATACATTAAAAAACATTCACAATTCCTTATCAATGGAGGCTGAATAATGCAAAGGAAGAAGGTTTCAAAAATGATATACTGATCATAGACAACAAAACTACTTAATAAAGCTAAAGACAATGAAGAAAAAACCAAAATCTGGAGGCAGAAACAGTCTTACTCAATCATCGCACTTGTAACACAGGGAAACAGGGATGCATCTCACCTGCAACACACGGGAGGTGCGATGCATCTAGATTGCCAATGAGAGACAGTGCGATGATCCAGGGACGAGACTGAGCTCATTTGTCACTCACAGTTTGCAGCTAAGTTCATGGATTTAGGTTGAGCTAATGATTGTCAGTAAATACAAAGTATAGGGGCTGATCTAATGAGGTTATTTGAGCTACCACCAGGGCATTTAGGATGTTTGCAAGTTAGATGTTCAATTCATAAACCAACCCAGAGATTTACTGAAGCAACATTGATCTAATCTGCAGTTACATAGCAAAAGCAGTTCGAAGGCTAGCTGGCTTAACTTCAAGCTCTGTTTGTAGTTTATAAAGAAAAAAACAGTAGCAAAACAAGCAAACTATTTGCTCCCCAGTGGATTCGCCATTTGGTTATCGGGAAAAATAGTGTCCATTCAGAGCTGCTAGTCCCACTAAGATGGGTAGCTATCTTAGAAACAAAAAAACTAAAGTTACTTGTGTTTTCCTTTATGAGAGATAGATGAGAGAGAAGAAGAGAGTACCAACCTCAGTCTTTTGCTAGTCTCCTTGCTTATTTCCTCTCTCCCTTGATAGAGCTTTCGCCACTCCTTTCTCACTTGTCCTGCTTCAAAGAACACCTATAGAGTCAAAGAAACAAAGTACTATCAAAAAATAGAGATCTATAACCATAAACAATGTAGGATCAGATGTACATTAACCATACAAATGCAAGATTCAGAAATATACAAGCATATGGAGGAAAACTCAAATAGCTTTATTGATAGAAGTAGTAGAAGAGAGGATTATAACTAAGCTGTTTGATCCAGCATCATCCTCCCAGCATGAAAGCCCTCTTCACCTCATACAAAGCAAGATCACCCAAAAATACAATGTCTTCAAAGAGAAACCAACAACACTTCCTTACAAATTACAAAATTCCAACCTTCTGGATCTTTAGGATGAGGGATCCATATATAGATGTTTGCAGGAGAGTGAGTCAGCTTCTAGGATTTTGATTAGTGTTATTTCACTAATAGTTCTTGGTTCCACTTGGAGATTTCATGATCTCTTACTCATCCCTGGGCGAATTCAGAGAGGCAAGTGTCATATGAGAAGTTTCTAGAAGATTCTTTGAGTTTCCACCTAGTAAACGTCTTCTATAATTTGTCTGCTCTCGCTCATCTCACCCTACAGAAGGGATTTTTAGTATGCATCACACCCCCATGTGTAACAGGTGAGATGCATCACACCCTTAGCATGGAGCAGTCTATATGGTCCAGTTTTGACCGGTTTTGAGCAGTTTTTCAGGGAGAACTTCTTGGAAATGATGTAATCAGCTGACCTTGTTCCTTTAGGGTATGAAACAACACTTTTAGGTGTTTAGAAGCCCTTGGTTTATGTACATATGTGATTTGGGTTGCAGTGCCCAAATATGTCTTTAACACTTCTTCTTGTGGAGTTGCTGCCTACATAGAATCTTTCTATTCTATAGCCATGTTGACCGGTTCATTGAGCCTAGAGGAGTTGTAATAGTACCTCCAAGGATCTTCCTCTTCCTAATGAAATGTCTCGTGGATCCATGGATAATACACCTTTGCACAATGGTTCTTGCATATGCAATGGGGATCCTACACATTGTAGTCCTTGATGTTGAACTCAAACTTTTCTAAGTCCTTGGCCTTGGCATCTGCATCCTTTAAGCTCTAGATCTCGTCCAATCCAATCCACAAAGGAAGAGCATGCCATGGTGCATTCTTCCTCCTATGAAGTCCTGCTGATAATCCTATGGAGATATGAAACCTCTTTCATGACCAACTTATCCATGGCAAACCTTGATAGCACATGCGGAGGCTTCTCTCTGCCAAACATCCTGATGAAGGTACCATCGAGTGAGGTATACAAATATGCAATTTTAAGTAATTTATGCATCGCTTCTTGGGACATGCAAGGTGGATCCTACTCAAAGATCAACTTGTAAACCAAGATGATGAAATATTGGTCAAATAACGTCACCGTGACTCCTCGGTGGATGCACTCGGAAATATGCTTGCAATAAATTTTCACAACATTATCTAATGGTGTCCATGTCCAACCCATGCCAAGAAGTTTATGCTGGCAAAAATTGCATCAAGCAGGTATGTGGACATATATAATCTCTCTTGATCATCCTTGGGAGGATTCTAGGTATTATTCACATGCACTTTCAGCCGAAGAGCCAACATATCCGACTAGTTGATTGGACTTCCTTCATTCGCCAGCAGGTCCAACACAACCACCCAAATCTACAAAAAGGTCTCCATGCTCTCTTTACCATAAAGAAACACGCAAAGATGATCAAGACTTGGTAAGCCTTTCTAAGTGACTTTGTCTTGTAGACCTTATTGTGTGTGGACCTGAACTTTGATGAATCTTTCACCCAACACTTCATGATGTCTCTAGTGTTCACATTGTTATTGGGGGTGTAGAAAAGTGCATCCATGTGGTTCACTGCTATGGTAAGTGATACATCTCATGATAGTTTTCCATCCTGAAAGTAGCAAGTTGTGTTCCACTGGCACTGCTTAAAGTCATCGTCTCAGTATAGGTATGTGAGACAATCCAGTGAATGATGTCTGTACATGGGAAGGCAGTGTACCTGCATGAAACCTTATAAAAGCCTAACTTGTGGATGTTGACATAGACTTGCTGATATTCTAGATCTTCCTTGAAGTTGCCTGCGAAGATATCCTTAATTTCTTTCCATGTTATCTTCATGTCCTTCTCTATGAACAATTGCATGTCTGCATAGACTGGTAAGTTCATTGACACATGTTCAACTACATCCCCAGTGCTGCTCTCAATAGTATCCTTTGGTCCAACTTTCTTGGAAGCCATGTTACCTATACTACTAAAAATGACTCAACAATTGTTGTACTTCGAGACAGAGAGGACACTCATGGCATGCAAATGTTAGCTTGAAATTAAGAGCACTTCAAGCCAGACTAAGCAATAAATGGGGCAACTGCTAGGAAATATTGTGCAATTCTGGGCTTCAGAGGAGAGGGACTATCATGTGGATCTACGCATTGTGTCGTCCCAACTGCTAATGAGGAGTTGTTGTTGACTAGAAATATGCAATGTGTAGTTTAGCCTATCTTGTGCTGGTTGGGACTGTGCATTACAAAATCCCAATGGCCAAACCTCTAGGACTGGCTCCTAGAAATTTGCAGTGCATAGTTGGATCCAATCACTGGTAGTCTCTGTGCAATTCCTGGAGCCAAGGAAAAGCCTTGAGATCTAGAAATGCATAGAGCATGCCAGGAAGAGCTAGATCCAAGCCAAGGAAGCCCAGATCTACCCAAGGGAAACATCAAAATGAGAAGATCTGAATGTGTGAGTGATGTTTGGTGAAAATTTGAGTGAATGGTGATGCCTTCAATCAAAACAAGTGCAGGAATGGGTCAAATAAAAGAAAAACAAAGCTTGTGGAGAGTCACTGCAACGACAACCGTTAGTGCAAAAACTAGGTTATACATGCAACACTTAGGAAAGGCAATGCAAAACTTAAAACAACACTCCTACAAGCTAAAAAAAATAAAAATGTGAGTGGTCATTCAATAAAATTAGTAAAACAACACTCGCACGAGGAAAGGAAACAAAAGCGATAGAATAAGCAGCAAAAGGCTAGAAAAGCAAGACTTACCCGAAAAATTTATGCTAATTGTGCCAAATTTTCCTAGATCTCCTAACGAATGCCAAAGATCCAAGATTGAGTGTGAAAATGAGCTCTTGAAGCATCCATTAAATATATTTTCTCAATTTAGGGTGTATGACGTGAAGGCCAAAAATTCAGGAAAAAGCAACAAATGAAGGTAGCTTCCAAAATAGCTCAAGTGTAACTCTAACTTGTAAAAATAGATCCCTATTTTTTAGGGGCGATTTTTCATTTTTTTCTTTTTTAGGAAAGACTACCATGCATGCATGAATAAATTATGCAATTCCGAGGAGAACTGGGAAATTCACTGGCACATGCATCAGGAACTTGCTGAGGGAATGCTTCTGTGCAATTCCTGGGTTGAGTAGCTTTGGCTACCTCTCATGCTCTGTGCAGTTTCACAGTTGAAGGCAGGCTTCCAGCTAAGTTTGCATAATTCAGGAGTTGAAGCTCCCTATGGGCTTGAACTGCACATTTCTTGAGAGCAAGGATGGTTTACCTCTAAGATTGCGTAGATCACCAAGCCAGTGCTAGAACCAGATTGCAACCAAGTGAAGAGGTCAACTTGTGGTTAGAAAACAAAGAAAGTAACCAAACACAAGGTTTAAACTTAAATTAAATCACAAGTACGTATTCTGTGTAAGATAAGTGTTGTCAATTTAGTAGGGAGGCTCCAAAATGAAGTTTAGGAAAACTTTTGGAGGGTGGTTCTAGCCGCTACAACATGACTATAATCCTCTAGTTTCTCCCATAGGTCTTCTTTCTAGTGACTATGGACTTTTCTAGTTAGTTTTGTGCCACTGACCTCAAATTTTGAGCCACTTTTTTTAGGGCGAGGACTCAAGCCTCTGCCCTGTTTTCAATGAAACTTCCAAAAATGATGAATAACATAGATACAAAGCTTCTAAACCAAGAAATTGAATAATGAATTGACCTGAACCCTCCCAACCGAGATAAGAATTTCGTCAAACACAGGTAAACACGAAACCTATAAGTCATGAATGCATATATGAAAATAGGGATCTGAAATTTATCTGAGGTTTAACAATAAGGACCAATTCCTTCTCACAATAGTTTTCATAACACCAATTAGGTCATGCATTCATTAACCAGACATTCATTAATTAAAATGTGATAAGAGCCACACTTAAAACAGTCATATAACCATGCTTATAACTAGCATATAACCAGGTAGATAACAATGATAGAACAACCATTAAAGCCACATAATACAAGTACATCTACTCATCATTGATAAGAGAAACTTAGCTTTTATTAAGAATATGCAAAATCAAACCAAGTCAGGGACTTCCATGTACCACCCGACCATAGATTGGGCTGAACCAAATATTTCTTTTAGCCAATCACCCACGTACCATATTCTAAGCATGAATGTGGGATATCATGGGATAAACCATTTTATGAAACCAGCTCACAAAATGATAGAAAATATAGATCAACGCCTTAGAATTTAGCCTCTTTAATGAACAATTCTTGGATGATACAAATGACTAAACCTCCTTTCTATATATAGGAGTCTAAGGGGTCACAATATAATGAAGTCGACATAACAGTAATAACATAAGGGCACAAAAATAACAATAGTGAGTTTCTATGGGGCATACTAATAAAAATATGGGGACAATAGGGGCACAATAATAACAATAAGGGATTCAATGACAATAGTAATGGGGGAATCACTAGTATTATAGGGGCCTAACATGCCCCTCTCCTTCTGAAAATTGTTGTCCTTAACTATTGAGTAGTTTTGGATGCTTCTGTATAAACTTCCCGTCCTCCCATGTGGAATATTCAGTGGATAAGTTCTTGCACTTGGTGAGATACTTTGAAATTGATCGATTTCATAGCTGTCGAGTTCATGTTTCTATGACTGCCTCCTGTTCCAATATGATTTTTCCTTCCTTGTCAAGTTCTAGCAATATTGTTTGAACTGGGAGCTTCTCACCTATAACCTTCTTTAAACATGAAACATGGAAAAATGGGTGAACTCGAGAAGTTGTGGGAAGCTCCAATTTGTATGCCATAGTACCAATATTTTGCAACACCTTGTGTGGACCATAATACTTTGGTTATAATTTATTATCCTTCTTAGCTTGCTTGAGGTACATTTGTTTATATGGTTGTAGCTGTAGGAATACCCAGTCACCTACATCAAGACTTCTTTCACTGCGATGTTGATATACCTATTGTTTCATTCTATTCTGCGCCAACATGAAGTTATCCTTTAAGAGTTGGAGAACTTGTTGTTGATGCTCGATGTGATGTTCCATTGCTTGAACCTTAGAATTTTCTCTTAAATATGCTGTGATGGATGGTGGATGATATCCATAAAGTGCCATAAATGGGCTCATTTTTGCTGCAGTATGAAAGGAAGTGTTATACCACCATTCAGCCAGAGGTAACCATTTGACCCATTGTGTCTGTTTATCAGATACAAAGCAACAAAGATATCCTTCCAAACATTTGTTTAATATCTCAGTTTGCCCATCAGATTGAGGATGATAAGATGAGCTATGAGCTAACTAAGTACTAAGACAAGAAAATAATTTTGTCCAAAAATTTCCAGTGAAAATGGGATCTCTGTCACTTACAATAATCTTTGGGTTTCCATGTAGCTTTTGAATTGTTTCCATAAATGCAGTATAAATTGTACTAGCTTTAAATGGATGTGATAATGCACAAAGGTGTGCATACTTGGTAAGTCTATCAACTACCACCATGATGACACTCTTTCCTTCAGAATTTGGTAAACCTGTGATAAAATCCATTGAAACCTCCTCTCAATGTTGGTTTCGAATGGATAAAGGTTGTACTAGACCTAGGGTCTTAATTGTTTCTACTTTATTTGTTGGAAAACCAAACATTCTGCCACAAACTTTTGAATATCCGATTCAAGGCCATCCCAAAATGATTCCTTCTTAACCTTGTGGTAATTTTTTAAAAATCCAGAGTGCCCTCCTAAGGGAGAAGTGTGCAATTCGATAAGAATATTTTGTTTGAGTTGGGAATTCTTACATAGGTATAAGCGATCTTTGTACCATAACGAATCATTTTTCCAGCTAAATGTATCAGATGTACTGTGATCTTATTGTATCTTTTGAATGAGTTCCCACACTTCTTCGTCATTCTTCCATTCCTCCCTTGCTTTGTTTATCCAATCTAGTTGGATAATAGAAATGGTGCACAACAATGCTTCCACATCCTCATCATTTCTTGAGAGTGCATCTGCCACAACATTTTGCTTCCCTTTTTTTTAGATGATTTCAACATCTTTATGACCCATTTTGGTTGCTCTTCAGAGGATAATCTTTGTTCTAAACAGTATTTAAGACTATCATGATCCGTTTTTACCTTGAAGTGTCTTCCCATTAGGTAGGGTCACCATTTCATAAGTGCATGTAATATTGCCAACATTTCCTTCTCATAAATAGCTTTGTGTAAATACTTTCCCTTGATTGGACAACTTTCGAAAGTAGTGGGTCTTTCATCTTGCATTAAAACAGCACCAATTCCATTTCCTAAAGCATCACGTTCCAAAATAAAGTTTTTTGTGAAGTCCCGCATAGCTAAGGCCAGTGCTTGGCACATTGCCTCTTTAATATGTTCGAAGGCCTTTGTTGCTTCTAGAGTCCATGAAAATGCATCTTTCTTCAATAATGTTGTTTGAGGTGCTTCTATTCTCCCATAATTCTTAACAAACTTGTGATAATACCCTATCAAGCTGACAAATCCTCGCAGATGCTTTATGGATGTGGGGATTTTCCATTCCTTGATGGCTTTAATTTTGCTAGGATGTACATCAACACATTCATGAGATACAATATGACCCAGATATTCCACCTCTTGTACTCCGAAGAAACATTTGGAGATTTTTGCATATAATTGTTTCTCCTCCAATAGTTTGAGCACCCTATCAACATGTTCAACATGATCCTTCCAAGACTTTTTGTAGATTAGTATATCATCAAAAAATACTAACACAAATTTTCTAAGGAAGGGTTTGAAAATGGAATTCATCAAACCTTGAAATGTCAAAGGTGCATTGGTTAGGCCAAAAGGCATGACCAAAAATTCATAATGACCCTCATGAGTTCTAAATGCTATTTTCGGAATGTCTTCAGTCTTCATTCTGATTTGATGATATCCTAAACGAAGATCCAACTTGGTGAAGTAAATTGATCCATGCAATTCATCCAATAATTCATCAATGACAGGAGTGGGAAATTTATCTTTAATCGTGATCTTGTTGAGCTCCCTATAATCTAGACACATGCGCCATGATCCATCTGTTATCGGGAAATCTAGTGTCTATGCAGAGCTGCTAGTCCCACTAAGGCTGGTAGCTACCTTAGAAACAAACAAACTAAAACCACTTTTGTTTTCCTTTATAAAAAGTAGATAAGAGGGGAACAAAGGAGACCAACCTCTATCTTGCGCTTGGTTCCTTGCTTGATTTCTCTCCCTTCTGATAGATCTTTGCCACTCGCTTCCTCGTCTACCCAGCTTCAAAGAGCACCTGTGGAATCAAAGCAACATGACACTATCCAAGAACAGAGATCTACTATCATAAACAATATAGGACCAGATATATGTTGACCACACAAATGCATATATCATCAATCATACAAGAATGTGAAGGAAAACTTGAATATATTTATTAATAATCAAGAATAGCAAAGAGGATTACAACCAATTGTTCTGACCCAGCGTCATCCTCTCAGCAAGAAATCCCTTCTTCACCTCATGAAAAGCTTAGATCACCCAACACTATGATGTTACACCAAGAAACCAGCAGCACTTCCTTACAAGATACAAAATTCCAGCCTCCGGATCTCTGGGATGAGGGATCCATATATAGATGTTTGCAAGGAGGGTGAGTCAGCTTCTGAGATTTGATTAGTGTCCTCTCTCTGATAGTGCTTGATTCCACTTGGAGATTGATGATCTCTTACTCATCCCTGGGCGAATGCAGAGAGGCAAGTGTCACAGGAGAAGTTTCTGGAAGATTCCATGATTTTCCACCTCGCAAATTGACTCTGCCATTTGTCCACTCTCGCCCATCGCACCCCATAGAAGGGCTTTTCAGTATGCATCGCACCTCCTGTGTGCATTTAGGTGGGATGTAGTGCACTTTGACCATGGAGCAGGTGAGATGGTCCAGTTTTGACCAGTTCTGAGTAGTTTTTCATGGAGAACCTCTGGGAGATGATGTAATCAGCTGACCTTGCTCTTTTAGGGGTTGGAACAACACTTTTAGGGACTTAGGAGCCCTTGGTTTATGGACATTTATGATTGGGGTTGTAGTTCCCAAAAAGGTCTATAACAGTTGCCCCCTAAAGCATGAGGTCGTTAATCTTTTGATGTCGGGTGAAATGCTTTATCATGAGGATCCAAAGTTTTTTCAAGCTGGAAGGCGACCTGTAATAAGATACAATAAAATACATTACTTTCATAATATTTTCATGATCTAGCTAAGGCGGGAATTCCCATGCTCAGCTTTATAAATTCATTTTCATGTACATAAGACAGACAATCGTCTGAGTTCAGATTGATGATTCTGGTAGAGCCATCATCCCTTGGATTGGATGATTATTTGTGCAGCAATGATGTACATTTGATGTCTTTATTTTCCTGAATATATATCGCAGCCCGGATGGATGAAACTAGATCCAGGGTCCTCAATCTCGTTCGATCTTCACTCAAAGTACAAGTCGATCCATGTGAGAGATGTTCTGGAGTCGAACATGGAAAGACATCGCCTGATTACCAGCCAATGATGTAAGTTGTTAATAGGCGCGAGAGAAATCATCGATGATGATGATGACCCTCAAGGTACTACAGTAAAATTCACGTGGTGTGAATAAGGGACTTGGCATCGAACACCACGCAAAATCTTTCGGTCGAAGGCCATTGATGTAAACCTGTCACCGGAAGTGAGAAACTTGCCATTGAGGCATGCAAGCTTCAAATTACTGAAAGGGTTGTTCCTAGATCGACTTCCTAGATAATGAGCTGATGTCGACAAGAAGTGATCTGTCATAGGAGGGCCTTAGTGAATCCCACATCAATGACACGGAACGGAGCAAATGATTTTAATGGAGGTGAAAACGATCTGATGACATCAAGTTTAGGGTGGCGGTCATGAAAGAATGGAGCGTAAATGTATTGCAGTGGATGAGACACAGGTGAATTCTCTGAGCGACTTCTCTTGAACATATCGGCGACACTGACATGATGGATTGGTAGCATTAACCCTAAATATGGATGGTGCGATGGACCAATGGTGATATGACCAGTGAACAGAACAACTCAACCCGACTCGGATGCGGAGCGAAAGTGTCATATTCAAGAGCGACTTGCTACCAATAAAGTTTCTTCAAGTTTTCTTCCCAATTTTTCCCCAGTCATTGCTGACCAGTACCTCTTTATTTTTGTCAAGCTTGAGGAGGATAACATATGCTTGTTCTATAATTTTCCCTTCGGGCAAACCCATCGCTATGTTTTAACGAGCCTAGCGATAGTGAAACTCGTTCTTGTCGGTATGGACAAGTTTGTCGCTATTCGGTTTTAACGAGTTTAACGACAAAGACAACTCGGTCCTTTTCAATTTTAGAGAGTCTGAAAGGGACATAAAGAAGACTCCAACAATCCTTTTTTGTCATATAATACCTTAAGTCCGAAAAAGTATAAAATAATACAAAAGGGATGAATTTTCGGTAATTTTAATGAGCCGAACAAAACAAGCGCTCGATCTTTTTGTGTAATAATCCCTCAAGTCCAAAAAGATTAAAATCTAAAGGAGGGATAACACTTTCGGTCACTTTAACGAGCTGGAGAGGCCAATTACTTGGCAATCTTTTCATATTTTACGATTCAGATGAAAAGAGCTTAAAGGAGACTCGTTTTTCTAGGAACGAGTGATAAATTCGGGTAGCAGCTAATTCCAGGTAAGGTTTGGAATTTTCCAATCATGGCAGTGTCACAAGGATGGCTAACAGGATCACTCTTCGCAACTGTTCCTTGAAAAGGGTAAACAATCAAATGGAGGTGAATGGTCGGCCAATACAGAGTGGAGGTGATGATGAGAACACGACCAAGGCTTCAAAGGCTGATAATAATGCATTCACGATGGTTATTTACCAGAAATTGGTTCATTTTTTAATGAGCTTAAACTCTTGGGGAACGTTTGCTCATTGCTTATGTTTATTTTTAACGAGCTTGAATTCCGCGTTAAAACTACTCGATCCAGTCGTATAATAAGGATGTCCAATTTAAAATGGCATTTTTTCAAAGCTTTGCCCCGCATCATTTCTTTATGCAAGTTAGGAAACGACCAATCCTACGAGTTTAAAGGGTTAGAGGACCTACACATTTAAAAAATAAATGGTCGCTCTTCGCTTGCACGCCAAAAGGTTTGCATGCCCCCGGGTATAGCGAAAAATTTCCAAGTTACCAAAGATTGTTCTATCCGCACTGCGGACAAAACACTTCCTCGGCGATGTCTACAGAAATAAACAAAGGTGAGTGGCGCAACTGGCTCCACTCACATAACTTTGACGAAGGAATCTTATTCCAGTCTAATCTCATAAACCAGTCATATATCCTTCGCGGAAACCTACCCTATACCCAAGGTTTTCCTGTCGAAATAGACAAGGTGCATGACCCCTGGGTTTCAGTCATGTCCTCCGAATCACTCGCGCTCATCAGGTGGACGAATTGGGGATTGATGAGACATTCCTTGCACGAAAAGACCATTCAGGGATGGTATTTGACTATTTGCTATGTGTGAACCAAGGAATGAAAATTGGTCTACGAGCTTGACCACTCTTCCTTCATGCGGAAAACACATTACTCTAAAGAGTGAGGAGACAATGGCTCATGCAATAAATATAGTCGCGTCCAAGGAGTAGATTATAATCCAAGGGTCCTTGGACTACCATCACGTTCATGTGAACGGTTTTCCTTCTCAATGTTATCGGCACATTGGGAAGGATCCCTAACGGTCGACTGGTTCCTTTGTCAAAGCCTGTTACATTTCTCATTTCAGGCAAAAGCGATGCCGAACCAAGCGCTTTCCAAGCAGTTGAGGAAAGGATACTCACAGAAGTCCCTTCATCTATGATGGTACCGGCCATGACCATTCTATATATTTGAGCAATGATTCGAAATGGTACACTAGCCGATAAACGGGGTCTGCCTAGTAGATTCCAATCGAAGGAAACAACTAGGTTTCTTGGAGGTAGGACCGAATAGACGGCCAGATATGACTCTGACGAACTTCCTTCCTGCGGTAAAGGAATGGGTAGACTGCCCCCATGTTCATCGGAGTCTGTGCTTACAAAGAGAATTTGAACAGTGTCATTCTTGTTCTCTCCGGTGACTGTATCATCTGAAGATGGACCTTCTGAAGGCAAGACCGGGTCAACTGCCACCTCGACCTTTTGACTTTCATCTGGTGTGGATTCAGAGGGTTCATCTTCAATGATAGACATTCAGCCGACCACAATGTCGTGTCAGTCAGATTTTCAACTAGTGACAGACTCGGCAAGAGTTTCTTATATCCAGGAGGAAGCCGTAACAGTGAAACTGGACGGTCGTCCAAAACTCTTTTAGCCTCATCTAAGAAGGGACATCGGTGGACGACGTGATCGCCTTCACATAGTTTACAAGGAAATTTACATTTTCCTTTTTGTCCAGGGGCTTCACTTTCGCTAGTTGACGGTGTATTCTCAACATGATCGTCAGAGGTTGATGACACCGGGTTGTGCAAATGAGGAGACCAGTCCCTTAAGATCCGAGGGATGCAAGGACAATCTCGATGATAGTGGTCTCCTTTGCAAATGACACATGGATATTTAGGCTTGGACAGTGTAGTGTGTGGATTTTCGCTAGACGATGCCTGGTTGCCACTTTTCGCCTTTGGCTCCTTCTTCTTCTTAGTTACTTGATTTTTGGCTTTACCAGATTCATCAAGCGAAGAGGAAGGAGGAGAGGGAGAATTGGACGAAGTAGAAGGTTGGGGGGTAACTCTAGTATTTAGTTGTTGACTTGATTGTTCACGAATCATGGTTTTCTGAACGACAGAGGTCGAGAAGAGCCATACGGGCAAGCCAATTGTCAACCCTGGAAGTGACAATGTGGCCATATGGGGTGCACCAACATCTCCCCAAGAGGAGAAGGGACTAGGATTTCCTCCAAGAGGAAATCGTTGGTTGGTGGACTCCATTTTTCTCAACCAAGACAAACGTAGGAAAGGTGATGTTTATTCCGATTAAAATAAATTTTAGATGCTTTGACACAACTTATTTTTTCAATTTTTAAGAGTCGAGAAAAAACAAAAGATGACTCTAGTCGCCTTCGATTTTTAATGAGCTTGAAGTGACAAGTGCTCAGATGGACCTTTTCCTTTAAGGAGTCTAAAAAGGAACGAAAGAGACTACTCTGGAAATCTAGACAGAGGAATTACCAAACCAATTGCTAAACTGCAAAATACTTTTTACGGTACGGCAGTGAATCTTCCCAAATGTTGTGTTCAGTGCATTGCGATCGATAGGGCGGCAGACACGGCTTCCTATGGATAAAGGATAAAGCCTATTGTGGTCTCCCAATATATACTCGACGGTACGTGGGAGCACAAGTCCGTACTGGCACTTATCGTCTCAAAGTGGAGGAATCACCCAACCAGAAATGAAAACAACAGTTACCAGGCTTTACGATGCCGGAATACGTCTCTAGCCTAGACTTCTAAATGTTGTGCGTTAGGTTCCAAAGCATTTTTTGATTCATTAAATTTATTTTACAGTTGATCTTGCTTAAGAAATTTGCCTTTCAGGTTCACCGCGTGATGTAGATATACAATTCCTAAAATGCAATCTAAGATGATAAACAATCGTTTAATCTTCTTTTTGCAATGAAAATCATAGCTACTAAGGAAAGAGAGACGATATTCTTTCAACATAGAGCAGAGAGCATACACTATATGCATTGTCCTAAATCAAACCAACAAACAGTCTAAATGCAAATGCACATGCATGTATTTGTTTTCAGCCTTCTTAATGTGTGAATGATAAAAAGAAAGCTGAGCGTAAATCTGAATTATTTTTCAAAGCGACATTACTAACAAGTTTCTTTTCAAGACAAAATGAAGACAATGATGACACTTTGTTATTTGGAATTGAAAACTTGCTTTCGACACTTGAAAAAATATTAATTCAAATCAAATACAAGAGTAACGGTGTAATCGACTATCAAGAACAATCAGATTCTCTTCTATGACTGAAAATGACACTTACGACACTTCCAGATCAAGAAACGACAGTTCAAGTACGCTACTTCTTTGTAAAAGAGAACTTAAAATGGCTCACAATACATAAAAATATTTACAGTTCTTTGCACAATGGAGGCGGAATAATGGCAAGGAAGGGGGTTTCAAACAGAGGTATACTGACTACAGACAACAAAACTCCTGAATAGAGCTGAAAAAGGTGAAAAATCCAAAGTCTGGAGGCAAAATTAGCCCTTTCTGATCAGCACACTTGTTACACAGGGATTCCAGTATGCATCCCACCTACGACACACGGGAAGTGCGATGCGTACTGATATCCTTGAAGAGAGGATGCGATGGTACAGTGCAAGACTTTTGATCCAGGTCTTGATCACAGTTTGCAGCACAGTTTAGGGATATAAGCCGAGAAAGTGATAATCAGTAAACAAATCATAGGGGTAGATCTAAGGAGGTTACTAGAGCCACCACAAGGCCAATTAGAGAATTTGTATATCGATTGTTCAGTTCATAAAAAAAACTCGGAGATAGAATGAAGCAGCACTGATCTACTTTGCACTTGCATAACAAATGCAGTTCGAAGGCTAGCTGGCTTGACTTCAGGCTCCATCTATAAGTTTATAAAGCAAACAAATATAGACAAACAAACAATCTATTCGCTCCCCAATATGGTTGCCATTTTGTTATCGGGAAATCTAGTGTCTATGCAGAGCTGCTAGCCCCACTAAGGCTGGTAGCTACCTTAGAAACAAACAAACTAAAACCTTTGTTTTTCCTTTATAAAAAGTAGATAAGAGGGGAACAAAGGAGACCAACCTCTGTCTTGCGCTTGGTTCCTTGCTTGATTCCTCTCCCTTCTGATAGATCGTTTCCACTCGCTTCCTCATCTACCCTGCTTCAAAGAGCACCTGTGGAATCAAAGCAGCATGACACTATCCAAGAACAGAGATCTACTATCATAAACAATATAGGACCAGATATATATTGACCACACAAATGCATATATCATTAATCATACAAGAATGTGGAGGAAAAATTGAATTGCTTTATTAATAATCAAGAATAGCAAAGAGGATTACAACCAATTGTTCTGACCCAGCGTCATCCTCTCAGCAAGAAAGCCCTTCTTCACCTCATGAAAATCTTAGATCACCCAACACTATGATGTTACACCAAGAAACCAGCAACACTTCCTTACAAGATACAAAATTCCAGCCTCTGGATCTCTGGGATGAGGGATCCATATATAAATTTTTGCAAGGAGGGTGAGTCAACTTCTGAGATTTGATTAGTGTCCTCTCTCTGATAGTTCTTGATTCCACTTGGAGATTGATGATCTCTTACTCATCCTTGGGCGAATGCAGAGAGGCAAGTGTCACAGGAGAAGTTTCTAGAAGATTCCATGATTTTCCACCTCACAAATTGACTCTTCCATTTGTCCACTCTCGCCCATCGCACCCCATAGAAGGGCTTTTCAGTATGCATCGCACCTCCCATGTGCATTTAGGTAGGATGCAGTGCACTTTGACCATGGAGCAGGTGAGATGGTCTAGTTTTGACCAGTTCTGAGTAGTTTTTCATGGAGAACCTTTGGGAGATGATGTAATCAGCTGACCTTATTCTTTTAGGGGTCGGAACGACACTTTTAGGGACTTAGGAGCCCTTGGTTTATGGACATTTATGATTGGGGTTGTAGTGCCCAAAAATGTCTATAACACCATCCTTCTTGTGCACCAATACTACTGGAGCAAAGAAAGAACTTTGACTAGGTTGAATTATACTAGCCTCTAGCATCTCTGCAACCATACGTTCAATTTCATTCTTTTGGTCATAGGGATATTTGTACAGCCTGATGTTTGGAAAAACACTTCCTGGAATCAAATGAATAGCATGATTGTGATCACGAATAGGTGGGAAACCTTTGGGAGTCTCAAATACCTTGGAATGATTGTCAAAGACTTTTTGGAGATTTGGAGAAATAGATGATTTCAATGTGGGAACCTCTAGCGAACATAATTATTCAATTACACCTCGTTGTTCCTTCTTTATAAGCTTTCTCATACCGTTAGAGCTGATTATCTTTCCAGGTTTCCCTGCAATACCCCGTAATTCAACTTCCTTTCCTTCCACACAAAATGTCATGAAAATTTCTTGAAAATTAAAAGCTATTGTACCCAAGGATTGTAGCCATTAGACTCCTAGTACAACATCAGCACCTCCCATTGGCATGGAAACCATTAGGCTTTCCAATACATATTCTCCCATGGATAGCTTGATATTATGGCACTTTTGAGAGAAATTTATCGTTCCTCCATTTGCAACCATCACTTGACACTCTGGTGCTGGATATAGGAAGCAATTCAATTCCTTTGCTATCTTACAATGAATAAAATTATGGGTACTTCCCGAATCAATCAACACTATTAGCTTTTTCTTCTTGATATGTCCTTCTATCTTGATAGTTTGAGGAGTGGTAATTCCAGCCAATGCATTATAAGATATGGCCATATTCATTTCTTCTTTATATAAGGTTTTTTCCTGGAGTATATATTATTCTTTTGACATTTTTTGTTCCTTTTTTTCCTCCTCTTCACAATCTATGTAGAACAATTTCTTCTTAGCACACTTATGACCTTTAGTGTATTTGCTATCACAACTATAACAAAGCCTTTTTGCGCTCCTTTTTCTTCCAATTGTTGTGGTGTCAACCTTGTAGGTTGTGGAAGGCTATGGGCAACAACACTTCTGTATTTATAGTTGTGAATGGCAGGCTTCCTGGTTGCCATAATTTTGCTTTCCATTTTTCTCGCTAACCTGAATGCCTTCTCCAATGAATCAGGTTTCCAAAGGCGAACCTCCGGTTGGACATTATCCTTTGAAGTCCCTATGAAAAGATCAATCCTATGCTCCTTTGGAATATCTTTTACCCTTATGTTCGATTTTTGGAAGTCCTCAATGTGCTCCATCATTGAACCCTTTTGTTTGATATTTATAAATTGGCTAAAAAAATTGTTGCTTTTTGTATCCTTATAATGTGCTAAAATTTCTTCCGTAAAAATTTCCCAAGTGACAATTTGTTTACAAGAGAAAAGCCATCAATACCATACAAATTGATTTGGTTCAAAATATAAAGTTGCAATACGTACCTTTTGTGTGTTTTTCACATTATGGAGATCGAAAAATTGCTCCATCTATAGTATCCATGTTTCGGGATCCTAGCCATCAAACTTCCTCATATCGATTTTTGGAACATGGTGGGTCTTTAATCCAAAATTAGAGTTTATGAAATCATGATTAACATTTCTTTTGTTCTCATCATGAGTTTCCTTTACTACCCTTTCACCATTAGTGACCATTTCTTGTAGCAACTTATTCAAATTTATCTTTAATTCTTCCATCTTATCGTCCATGCCATTCATCTTAGCGTCCATGCCATTCATCTTAGCTTCCATGCCATCCATCTTAGCTTCCACGCCATGCATCTTAACTTGCATGCCATTCATATTAGCTTCCACGCCATTCATCTTGGCTTCATTTACCTTTAGTGAGAGTGAAATTAGTTGCACTTGGTCTTGTAATTTTGATATATGATGTTGCATTTCTTCCTCTTCTTCATGAGTCATGCTAGAGCTTTCAGGTTGCTTACTAGTGTTTCCATTTTCTTTCTTTGGGGCATTAATTAATGCTAATAATTCTTCACTATTCCCTTTGAATTCCTTCAAACTATTTTTTCAAACCAATCTTATGCAAAAGAAAAAGAAAAAAAACTACACACCTTTTTTTTCACTTTGTAAGAGCTCGACATTGAATCTATTGTATCTCTTTAACTACGGATCTCAAATATCAAAAATCTCATCTTGCGGTAACCCTTTGAGTCTTCTTTCTAACCTTGCAAGTCTGATCAATATTGGATTCTCCAAAGAAGAGTTATGCCAAATATCCCATAGTGATCTGATTATAGACTAGTTTAGTAGAACGAACTTGTACAACGTGCCACGTGTCACTGTTTCGACCTTAGTACTTGAAACTGATACACAAAAATATAGGTTGTCCTCTTTCTACAACGTCTTACGAAATTTCAATTTAATGCTCAAAACAAAAGTTATGACAACTTTCCCGAGGTCACCTGTTTGGAATGTAATTTGGGGGCAAAAACCCTAACTTCCTCAGATGATATATCCACAAATATAGCGAGACAAGCTCTGAAATTCGGGCCTGAAGTTCGGAATGATTTATTCTCAAATGGGTTTTTTTGTAGCTTCTGAAAGGTCGCAGAAAAAATGTTATATTGAAAATTCCTTGATGACCTTGATGACCTGATACCAAATGTTACAAAACCAGCTCACAAAAAGAGATAGATGTAGAAAAGGGGGAAACCTCCTTTACATTACACAAATGAAAAATTCTTGGATGATACAACTGACTAAACCTCCCTTGTATATATAGGAGTCTAAGGGGTCACAATATAATCAAGCCGACATAACAGTAATAACATATTGGAGAAAAAATAACAATAGTGGGTTTCTATGGGGCATACTAATAACAATATGGGGACAATAGGGCCACAATAATAACAATAAGGGATACAATGACAATAGTAATGGGGGAATCACTAGTATTATATGGGCTAACACTAGTGCCTTAGTTTCGAACTCTAAGAAAAAATACTACTATTGAATTTAGTATTACTAATTTTGTGTGAAAAGATAAACATAAAGCTTGAAATACTCTTCCATGTTCCCTAATCATGATGTTGTCTCTCTTTGACATCACTGGTCGACCTCAAATATTTTTAATCATTAAAAATTTCAAACACGTTTCACTAAAAAGGTAATTATGGAGATAATTTATCTTTCACACATATTTGAACCAAAAAACCATTTAACAACATCCTATCTTCTTTATGAACATTTCATAACTAATACTAATCATATAAAATCTATATATCACGTTATTTTTTGAAATACTAAATTACTAAAAAGAATATCACAATTTAAGGTTTATATATATAAAAAAATTGGATTTTGATCTGCATCAAGGCTAAGTGCCATGTATTATGGAATAGTTTTGATTATGGAACAAGTTTTTAGATTTAGTGTTATGAACTCTAATGGGCTCATACTTTATGATCTAAGTATCAAAACCATCTATAAGTTAGATTAAAATAAATCATTTAAATAACTATTAATAACCTTTGCATTGGATAATTTGATGTCTTTTAAGGACATCCATTTCGTATTGGTGGGATTTGTTGGTAGCGAGATGATTTTCCAAATGTTCCATTCCTTAGGTGTATCTTTGTACCTTTAGGCACAATTGTTAGTATTAGAGTTCTTTGATTCTTGAAAAATGCTTAGTGAAAATTGGAATGGAAATATGTAAACCATGTATAGAGCTAACACTTCACTTTACATTGGGTGAATTTCTAAATCAAACCATGCCAAATAATATTATGAAAATGAAAATGCACAACATTGTAACAATGCTAGTTGTAAATACACAATCTTGCAATATTTGTTGTCAACACATAATTCTGACCAGCGCAAACTCAGAGAAGACAATTACTAAACTGGTATGGATGGAGAGATTTAAAGAATGGCAGAAGCATTGGAGCTTAGAGAAATAAGTGTAGTCGATGCATCCATAGAAGAACGTCACAGTTTGATGGAAGAATGAGATGAGTTAAATTCAGTTTATTTGGAATCTTCTCTGGCTTCTTTGGATCTTTTGGATTCTTTTATGGATATTTATAAGGGTTGATGTGACACCCCCAGGTAGTTGTAATTAGCTAACAAAACATTACTATGGCTATTAGGAAACTTGATAATTGTTATGAAGAATAATATTGAACTGGAATTGTTTTTTTAGTTTACATGTGTTGAGTTTTGGAATTTACGGCAAGAGACCTGTGTAATTAGCTTGGCCTGTGTAATTACTTTTATTACCATATAATTGAGAGTAGTTATCTTTCTTTTATTCCCTAAGATTTGAGGAACTGAAGGAGAGAAAGGGAGGAAGAGAGGCTGCTTCTTGGAGAAACTCAAGAGCTAGACTAAGGGCGAGTGGAAAACACTTAGCGAGATTTGGTCTGTGGTAGAAAAGATTCTAGGCTGGACTAAGGAAAGTCTTGATGCCAGTGAACCAACTGCTGCAAAAAGGAAAACTATTCTATAGGAAAAGCACATGGGAGGTACAAGATGTAATATCCCCTCCTCGTTGTTGTTTTGGAGGAAAGGTCGCACCTATAAATTTTGGAGTCTCTAATAGCAAATAAGTGCTTTCACAATTATTTAGTAGCGTGCAGATAGTAAATTCAGGACCTAGCTATTTGGTTATAAAATATTTTAATATAGGAAACAAAAAATTATTTTTGGATAGGAGAATAAACGAAAAGAGAATATTAATGTGTGGTTTTGATTTAAAGAAGAAATAACTTTGCTTGTTATTATATAGAAAGAAAGCTTACAATGCCAAGCGTAATGATTGTGTCTGAGTTCTTATTATTAAAAAAAATTAAAGTTACCATGAGGGAAGATGTATTTCCTGGGTTAAAAAAAAAAAAATTATTTTGAGAGAGAAAGAAAAAACCTGGAAAATGTTCTATGTAATTCTTACTATAAAAAATAAATTCACAGTGAATGTAAAGAATCTGTCTACCTGTACTAGAAAGAATAGAAGGTCAAACTAGATAGGGATAGAAAACATATGATTTTAGATATAGTCTACTTAATAGGTCATGTACCAAACTAATCTTCATTAAATTCTAGAAAACATTTTATTCAAATATCAAAACCCTTACATAAAGCATTAACTTATTAAATATGCGTGAATACAATGTTTTTGTGAATTAAACCACAACAATGGAAGGTCGGGAAGATTAGGAGGTCTGCTGAAGAATCAAAAAGTAAAACCCTTTGGATTTACCTCTCATATCTACCAAATGAGGTAACATAGAGGTGGTTCAAGAAGGACAAAATTTTCATATGAAAGAGGGACATAAATAATTCATTGCAAAAATTTACGTGAAATATATACAAACTAGCAAGAATTGGGAGTTAAGAAGGAGCCTAAATTGACAAGATATGAAAATAAAAACTCTTAACTGAAAGGACATTGCCTAATCATCTATTGCATGATAATAATTTAAAAACAAACAAATAATCCTCGGAAGCAAAACATGGCGTAACGCCATCAACACTACAACCATATAAACAAATTTTTAGTCGTGGGTGTTGAGGAAGGGTTTCCCAAAGAATCAGTAAACCCCAAAATATTATTTATTCAAATTACTGAGAAGAAAATTCTCAACAAAGTACCAATTGGAGGTATTGTGTTTTACCTTTTGTTTGAACCAAAAATAATTTTCAATGAATCCAACTCTCTGTGAAAAATAATACCATTATCTACCAAATGTCAAACCCTAGCCAATTATTGCAAAAATATTGGACTGCAATGAAGAATGATGCATAATGATAATCTGGTAGGGTAGTCATTCTCATCAATTGATGCATCCACCTATCATTGCCACATGATCTCCTTGAAGCATAAACATCATTTAGGGTTCTTTGATTCTTGAGAAATGCTTAGTGAAAATTGGAATGGAAATATGTAAACCATGTATAGAGCTAACACTTAACTTTACATTGGGTGAATTTATAAATCAAACCATGCCAAATAATATTATGAAAATCAAAATGCACAACATTGTAACAATGCTGGTTGTAAATGCACAATCTTGCAATAATATTTGTTGTCAACACATAATTCTGACCAGTGCAAACTCAGAGAAGACAATTACTAAACTGATATGGATGGAGAGATTTAAAGAATGGCAAAAGCATTGGAGCTTAGAGAAATAAGTGTAGTTGCTGCATCCGTAGAAGAATGTCACAGTTTGATGGAAGAATGGGATGAGTTAAATTCAGTTTATTTGGAATCTTCTCTGGATTCTCTGGATCTTTTGGATTCTTTTATGGATATTTATAAGGGTTGATGTGACACCCCTAGGTAGTTGTAATTAGCTAACAAAACATTACTATGGTTATTAGGAAACTTGATAATTGTTATGAAGAATAATAATATTGAACTGGAATTGTTTTTTTAGTTTACATGTGTTGAGTTCTGGAATTTACGACAAGATACCTGTGTAATTAGCTTGACCTATGTAATTAATTTTATTACCAGACAATTGAGAGTAGTTATCTTCCTTTTATTCCCTAAGAGTTGAGGAACTGAAGGAGAGAAAGGGAGGAAGAGAGGCTGCTTCTTGGAGAAACTCAAGAGCTAAACTAAGAGAAAGTGGAAAACACTTAGTGAGATTTGGTCTGTGGTAGAAAAGATTCTAGGCTGGACTAAGGAAAGTCTTGATGCCAGTGAATCAACTAATGCAAAAAGGAAAACTATTCTAGAGGAAAAGCACGGGGGAGGTACAAGACGTAATAGCCTCTCCTCATTTTTGTTCTGGAGGAAAGGTCGCACCTATAAATTTTGGAGTCCTGAATAGCAAATAAGTGCTTTCACTATTATTTAGTCGTGTGCAGATAGTAAATTCAGGACCTAGCTATTTTGTTATAAAATATTTTAATATAGGAATCAAAAAATTAGTTTTGGAAAAGAGAATAACCGAAAAGAGAATATTAATGTGTGGTTTTGATTTAAAAAAGAAATAACTTTGCTTGTTATTCTGTAGAAAGAAAGTTTACAGGGAAATGCGTAATGACTGTGTCTGAGTTCTTATTATTAAAAACAATTAAAGTTACCATGAGGGAAGGTGTATTTTCTCGATTAAATAATAAACATATTTTATTTTTAGAGAGAAATAAAAAACATGGAAAACGTTCTATGTAATTCTTACTATAGAAAATAAATTCACAGTGCATGTAAAGAATTTGTCTGCCTATACTGGACTGAATAGAAGGTCAAACTAGATAGGGAAAGAAAACTTATGATTTTAGATATAGTCTACTTGATAGGTCATGTACCAAACTAATCTTCATTAAATTCTAGAAAACATTTTATTCAAATATCAAAACCCTTACATAAAGCATTAACTTATTAAATATGTGTGAATACATTGTTTTTTGTGAATTAAACCACGACGATGGAAGGTCGAGAAGATTAGGAGGTCTGCTGAAGAATCAAAAAGTAAAACACTTCGGATTTACCTCTCAGAGCTACCAAAGGAAGTAACATAGAGGTGGTTCAAGAAGGACAATATTTTCATATGCAAAAGGGACATAAATACTTCATTGCAAACATTTATGTGAAATATACAAACTGGCGAGCATTGGGATTTAAGAAGGAACCTAAATTGAAAAGAAATGAAAATAAAAACTCTTAACCGAAAGGACATTGCCTAATCATCTACTGCGTGATAATAATTTAAAAACAAACAAATAATCCTCGGAAGCAAAACATGGCGTAAAGCCATCAACACTACAACCATATAAACAATTTTTTAGTCGTGGTTGTTGAGGAAGGGTTTCCCAAAGAATCAGTAAACCCCAAAATATTATTTATTCAAATCACTGAGAAGAAAATCCCCAACAAAGTACCGATTGGAGGTATTGTGTTTTACCTTTTGTTTGAACCCAAAATAATTTTCAATGAATCCAACTCTCTGTGAAAAATAATACCATTACCTACCAAGTGTCAAACCCTAGCCAGTTATTTAAAAAATATTGGACTGCAAATGAGGAATGATGCATAATGACAATCTGGTAGGGTAGTCATTCTCATCAATTGATGCATCCACCTATTATTGCCACATGATTTCCTTGAAGCATAAACATCATTTATATATGACTCTAACACATGGATGTGTTAGAACTATGGTATGCATGCTTGACCTAATCAACAATGACCGCACACTGTATAATGCCAAGTGTGAATTGAGTTTAAGTAGGTATGAAGTGTATATGAATTGAAGCCTTGCCTAAGGTTAAGGGATTGAATGCCTTGTTTTTCATATATATGTGTGTACATATAAATATATATAATATGAAAATATGTAAATGATAATAAGAGACACACTATGGACATCATAAACAATAGGAAGACACATATAATATAATGGCAATAAATGAAAACAAAAAGCATGTAAATTGTAGGTAGATTACATATAATATATTATTCTAATATTATATTATATTTTAAGTAATATTTCAAAATAAGCATATAACTATATAACTAAAAATAGTACATACCTAGATATAATTAAACTACATTAAATTATTATAGTATTTTTTATATTTTTATTTTAATATTATAATTTATTTCAAATATAGCTCTCTTCTATATATATATATATATATATATATATATATATATAATTCTAGTATAAATGATATTTCAAAATAGTAATTAGAAATATTGCCTACATAAACATAATTAAATTATAATTAATTATTATAATATTTTATATATATATTTTTTAGTATTTCATTTTTTCTATTTTAAGTCTCATTTATATATTTTATAATATAGTCTAATATTATAATATTATATTATTTTATCTTATAAGTCATATTCTTCGGACCTAACTACAAATAATTAAAATTAGTTTTTTTGTGTTTATATAAATTTAATATAAAACTATGCTATTTAATATGGACATTAAAATGTTTTAAATATGAATAATTATAATTTTTTTTTACTATTACTATACTTTTTTTAAGCTAACTAAACATAAAATGAACAACATATAAATTAATATGAATTATGCTATTTTCACATGGCACCATACTAAGTCATGACAGAATTGCATATATCATTTAATATTAAAAAGTAATTTATTTTTTTCTTTAAGGCTCTTAGTGATTGATATACACTATGCAATGGATACTTCAACGAGGCTCTGATGTGTTGATATAAACAACTCTATGATGGACACTTCTTTAGGACTCTTACATGATTAATACAAACCACATTGTGGTGGTTACATTCCTCTCAGACTCTTGGAAATTGATGTATACTCTACATTGGATGCTTCTCTAAGGCTCTAGCATATTGTTATAAATGACAATGTGGTGGATACATTTCTCTAAGGCTCTGTATGATTGATATATACTCTTAGTGGTTTTGGTTGGTTTAAATATTCCAACACTTGGTGACCTTTGCGGCATATAAACTTCGTGACTTCAGTGATATATGTGGCTATTATGCTTGGTTCATGTGGTGCATATGAAATTCAGTGATCTCTATGACCATATACATTCATTCTCTACAACTTCGACATATCTACTAAGAGTTATCATGTAACAACCCTTGGTTGGTTTTCTATGTAAATAAAAGTAACATGAAGGTCATGCAACACCTATACGATGTTGAACATTATTCAATACATACTGATGGGTATCACTAGTGATTAATTTATGGCTATGGAAATTAGCGAAGGAATTGGGAAAGGCAAAGAGGTAATAATTGACATTTTATTGATGAAATAAAGGAAAAAAGGAGAAAATGGATTTGAAAGGTCAAAGATTTGCATGTGAGGAAAATTGAAGGAAAATGAAGAAAATAGAGGCGTTAATGATAAAAGGGCTGATGAGAATTAATTCATATCTTTAATGAATTTAGTCTTTGGCTCTCTCATCAATTTTCTCATTCTCTTATACTCTTGGACACTTACAGTATTCATGGAGAATTCTTGGAGCACATCGCGATAGATTCGACTTGGATAAAGAAGGTGTTGTGGCCAACAACAACCCCCCTTCTTATTTAGTGTTATTCCTAATACTAAATAAGTGGGGACCCTTAGTTAAAAATTTAAAAAATCAAAGTAATGCTTAAATTTCCTTTTCGAATAAGCTTACCATCATAAGCTTAGGAATACCCCCTTGAAAAATCTAAAAATCTAAGTTTTATGATAAGGTAAGACAAAATCTTTCCTTAGGAAATATCGCATCGCAAAAAGATGACAGGATGCCACCTTACAAACCGAATTCCAACATTGCGAGATCGCGATACGCAATAATAAAATATCGCATCGCATACATCAAACACAACTTACATTTAAAACACTTTAATTTGCCAATGCGATGACGCCGATTGCAAATCGCATTTCGCAGAAAACACAATAACAAAGATTGCCATATATCACATTCCTGCGATCTGCGATATTGCGATATTGCGATTTCGCGATACAACGATAATGCGATAATGTGATGTCATGAGCGATCAACTTTGCGATGTTACGATTCTGCGACGTTGTGATTCTACGATATTGCGAAGCAAATCGCAAAATAGCTTCATCGCCGATCTTTCGAGCTCGTTATTCAAAAAAGTATTTTCCATAAATTGACACCTGGTTATGCGCTTTAATGCTAATAAATGAGTTAGTTGCCAGTTATTAATGGAATATGGTTTCGTACTTATCAAAAAATCATCTCACGTAAGGTGGTATATTTTATGCATCTTCGGCATTTAAAACTTTCCCATCACCCTTCCTTGTCATTATTTTCACTTCACTTGTGAATTGCAGGAACGGAGAATAGAGAACGATACAAAGCAATACACAGGATAAAATGGGAAAGAAAAGCAAAGCTCCGAGCTCTGAAGAAAAAGAAATGGCACCCTTGTATACAGACATGGCCTGTAATAGAGATGCAGGAATTGCTACGTGGGAAGGCATGTATAATCTGCTTGAAGAGGAGAATCCCAGAGTAATGGAAGTTGCCGCTACTGTGGGCTCACATAGTTCTTCTGAGGCATCCATCACAGAGCTAGCTTGCTCATTCTTGCACTGGATAGCAGCAAGACCCAAAATTCTCCCATACATGGACATGGTCAAATGGATACTGAATAGCGTTGATATTAGAAATAGACAGTTTAAAACTCAGGGTCAAGAGCTTATGGAATCATTATTTTCACAAAATTTGAACTTTATATCCATTAGAAGAAAAAAGCGCAAAAGGAAAAAATGCATCAAGGAAACCCAGATCAAGAAACGGAGGCAGTTTCGCATCACTGAGAAAAATTTCTCGAAAAGGAAAGCTTCTAATTGCTCAATCACTTGCAAGCCCCGAAAATTGCAAGAAAGCAACGATAGAGACAAATTGGAAGCCGAAAGCCCAAGAAAAGGCAGAAGCAATCCAAGGGTTAACCAAGTTGAACTAGGATTATTACTGGGCATACTTAGTAAAGCCACATAGCCAATGGATGACTCTTAAGTGTATCATCAATTCGGCCGAAAAGATGGCGCCAGCTCTTGTCGATTCTGTTTTCTTAGATCAACTAAAATCGGAAGTCGGCCAGTCGACTCTTCTCAAACAGATGCTGCATGCGTGCAATTTCAAGGACCAGATACAGAAGTAGCTTTAATTTTAAATTCAATTTTAGTTTTAATTTTGTTCTATTTTCCTGAAATAAGGACGTTTATTTAAACCGCATCCTACATTTTTGTAATAATTTATTTTTAGATTTAGTTAGTAGTATTTAAACCCTTCTCATGCATTTAGAGAAGGGTCTTGAAATTTGTCAAAAACTTATCCCCAGAACATGCACTTCTATACCCTCTGAGGAGGTTTTGATGAATGAATGGAACAGGATTTATTGATGTTTGCATTTGATATCTACTACTGATGTTGCACTTTTGTACTCTTAGTGGATGTTAGATCAAGAAGAGATAAATCGTTATCGCTTGAAGCTCATGAGTAGGACTAGTTATAAATGGTATTTCTATCTCTTAACTATTTCTGCCCTTGTGTTAAAGTGATTTTCATGTGCAGTTATTTATATATTTATGTATGAATTCCTGAGTTATCATTTGGCACTTTTGTACGATGATAGCTATTTATTTATGCTTAATGTATGAGTAGCTTATTATGTGATATGTTTCTCACAACTGTTTCGTCTAACTTTTTATACGAAGTGGTTCATCCTTGTTGAATTCTTTTCTCATAACAGTTGAAATATATTTATTACCAGTTGTTATTTGAAATCATTTTAGATCGCATAAAAGAAAGGTTACACCACGGGTTAGTGTAGACTTAGATTTTTCTGCTTGTTAGAATACAATTTTTATATTATTAGATTAGAATTAGAGTAGAAGTATTCCATTTAGAAACTGTTAGAAAGAGAAATATCAATCCATCACACACACACACACATAAATTTGGAAGTTGGTCCCATATCCCCAGTCGGACCCACTATACCAAATGGAAAAGGAGCTGCTAACCAAGGTCCGGACCGGGTGGGTATCCCCCTTGTTGTAGACCCGATTTTCGAGGCTTCAACATATTTGGCACTAGAAGGAGGGCCTCAAACTGTGAATGGAAAGTAAATCTAAATCTAAATACCATTATGAGAGTTAATTTCCCTCACCATCTCCCCCGACTTCTCCATTGCATTTAGAATCTTTAAATCCAGAGTCAGAAGTCGCTGGAGCAATAGCCGCTGCTACAAACCCTGACATTTTAGAACAATCTACTATTGAACCTCTTGAAGTTGAATCTTTGATTCACAAACTTCAGTGATTTTCTATATCTCCTCAAAACTCTGATAAATCTCAAGGGAGCGTGACTTCGCAATATAAGCCTGCTCATCCTCTTACCAAGTTAAAAAGTGAAAAGTTTGGTGTTCAGCCAACCGAATTACCTCTACCTGCTAGGAAGAGAGCAAGGAAATCTCCTAAAGGATCCGATAGTGAGTCTCTTTCATCATCGTCATCCATCTCAAACTCTTCACCGCGAAGTCAACCATCCACTCCTCCACTTCAGATCATTGTCCATCAGCCTACTGGAACTTCCACAACTCCCTCTCAACCATCTGGAGTCGTAATATCCTCATCTTCTCAACTGCAGGGATCATCTTCTGCACTTTCCTCTGTTAGTAGTTCAGCAATGGCCCAATCTCCATGGAATAACCCAGGGGCAGTCTTAATGCCTGCACCTTTGA
Source organism: Pinus tabuliformis (assembly GCA_031772625.1). Taxonomy (NCBI): domain Eukaryota; kingdom Viridiplantae; phylum Streptophyta; class Pinopsida; order Pinales; family Pinaceae; genus Pinus; species Pinus tabuliformis. The sequence continues at coordinate 144,992,121 of CM062813.1, forward strand.
GTCAGTTACCGGCCCATCCTGAAAAATGGCTGCCTAAGTTTAATCCTGAGGCAGGCATGCTAGCGAAAGAACATATAAATAACTTTATACTATCAATAAATCTCAATGGAGTTGTTAACGAAGATGTTGTTGTTCCAATTTTTCCTTATACTCTGCAAGGAACAGCCGGATCATGGTATTTCTCATGACCATCTGGATCTATTACTAGTTGGAACATCTTCCAAGAACAATTCCTGACCAAGTTTGGTGATGACAGGTCTACAGCGACACTGATCAATGACTTGTCTAACCTTAAGGCCGAGTCAAGAGAACCTATCAAAGATTTCAATTTACGTTTCAATAAAATCTTAAACAAAATTCCTATTGCTTCTCAACCTAGTGAAGAAGTGCGAAGTGAATGGTACATTACTGCTTTACCATCAAACTTAGCAATCTTTGTTGATAGGGCTAACAAAACAACTTTAGTTGAAAATATGAAAGAAGCAATAGCAGTAGAGAAACGTATTCTGGCCCTAGAAAATAAAAACGCGATAGAGGAACGAAAATCTAAGAAGATTTCTTTCAAAGAAGATCCCAAGAAAAAACAATCGAAAGATCCATTTTATTTATAAGGATTACAAAATTTTTGAAGACCATGTCTAACGAGATGGTCGACATTAATAAACAAGTGGCAGAAACTTCTTCTAAAAAGCCATACAGGCCTTTTAAAAGAAATCCTTCAACCGATTCCAAACCCCCTAATGCTATTACAAATGCTGAATCAGAAGAAGAAGAAGAGGAAAACGCTACTAAAGAACATACCGATGAAGAAGAAGTTGTAGAGTTACAAGGTATGTGGGATTTCATCCTCCCAGATGAAGAGGATCAAGAGGCATTCCCGGTTAGTACTCGCAGCAGAAATCAACTTGATCCTCCTCAACCTACACCTAATCCAAAGAACGCAAGCTCGATGACTAAGGATAAAGTCGCAGCCAAGAAAACATCACCTAAAGTGACTCAAACCAGCCCAGTCCAAATAGACACATCAACTCCATCTAAAATGCTAATCGTTTCGGATGAAATGGAGTATAATATCATAGAAGACATGAAAAAGACTAGGGCCAATATTACTCTTTTTGAATTGAGCAAGTTAAAACACCAGCAAAAAGTACTTTTGAAAGAATTACATGTTGTACCAGTTGCACCTTTACTAGCCACTATAATCTCTTAAGCTTCCCATGATATGGGAAGACCTCCAACTAATATGATGAATAAAGTTGATCCAAACGATATCGCATTAATTGGAGGAAGATCGAGATCGCATACTCACCCATTTCTCCTTATGAAATTTTCAATAAAAACGTGCATAATTGCTTAGTGGATTCTGGAGCTTCATCAAATATTTTACCAAGATCAATATGTGCAAAATTGAACATTCAACCACAGAAATCCGATGTGCACATAGTTCAACTAGATCGATCGCAAGTCGAAGTGATTGGCGAGTTAAATCAGGTTACCATAAGGCTGTCATCCAACCCAAAGGTATGCCAAGTTATTGACATTTTAGTTGCTGATATTCCTGAATTTTATGGCTTAATTCTTAGCAGAGATTGGTCAGAAAAACTTCACGGATACTTTGCAACCGACTGGTCTCACATGTGGCTGCCTTATAATGGTAAACCAAACCAAATAAAAGTTGAGCACGAACGACATCAGAAATACATAGTAACAGAACTCGAGGGAGAAAATGAACCAGTAGCATATAATTCTAACATCATAGGCAACTATTCAGTAGATTCTTTCCTAGGAAATTTTAATGCTCATACTTCACCTTACTTAGAACATTCTATTTTATCTCAAGTAGAAAATTTTTCTCAAACAGATAGTTCTAAATGCCTTAATTTTATAGATAGTCCTGTAAATAAATCTTTGTTTTGGAAATTATTTTTTGATGGTTCTAAGTCTAATAAAGGAGGAGGAGCAGGATGTGTGTTAGTAAGCCCAAAGGGAGATAAAACCATGCTAACTTGCAGACTTGAATTTGAGTGCACCAACAATACCGCAGAATAAGAGGTTCTAATCCAAGGGTTATACAAAGCGATCAGATTAGACGTCAAATACCTGCAAGTTTTCGGAGATTCTAAAATTGTAATCAGACAGGTACGTAATACTATACATTGTTTATCAGGTCATTTAAAGCATTACCAATATTTAGTTCAAGATCTGACTGAACACTTTATAGAATTTAATATTTCATCAATTCCCAGACTCCAGAATGCTAGCGCAGACCTCTTAGCCAACGTAGCTTCCAAGCTCATTCCTTTAGAAGATTTTAGCCCTGACCGATTTTCAATTGAGTTAATTTTTAGACCATCTATTCCTGATAACATTACCGATTGGAGGATTTTCAATGACGATCCTGATATCATGAATTTTCTCACATCTGAAGGATCCTTCACTAATCAAATAATTGACGAAGACCAACATGACCAACAATTGCAACAGGATAGTACTAACAATGCTATACCTAAATCAATAGTCAAATTAGAAGACCTTTATGATTTGAAAGATCGATTCAAAAGATCTACCAATTCAAAACTCCAAAGTTCAACTTTGAATTATGAATTAGTAAATCTAGGAACTGATGCCAAACTGCAGAATATCAACCTAGGCCTTGGCCTAGCCCCTGAAGAAAAATTAGCGTATATCCGTCTCTTGAAACAATACAAAAGTGTCTTTTCTTGGAATTACGATGAACTAAAAACATACGACACCTCCGTCATCCAACATACTATCCCAATGATCGATAATGAAAAACCTGTCCAACAAAAGTTGAGAAAGATCCATCCAAATTTAGAAAATCAGATCAAAACTGAACTCAATAAGTTATTGAAAGCCAAAATAATCTTTCCTGTTAGACATTCTAAATGGGTCTCCAATATGGTACCTGTTAGAAAGAAAAATGAAGATATTAGAATCTGCATTGACTTTCGAAACCTTAACAAGGCCTACCAAAAGGATAATTTTCCTTTACCTCCCATGGAACAAATACTGCAGGCAGTTGCGGGCTCAAAATTAATGTCATTCTTGGATGGATTCTCAGGATACAATCAAGTGTTGGTACATCCTGATGATCAATTAAAAACGACATTCAGAACTAAATGGGGCACATACGCATATCAAAAGATTCCATTTGGTTTGATTAACGCGGGTGCCACATTTCAGAGAGCCATGGACATCGCATTCAAGGGGTTAGTTAATAAATCAGTGGTAATCTATTTGGATGATATAACTGTTTATTCCAAGAAACGAAACAACCATCTCAGAGATTTAAAACAAATCTTCCAACGTTGTTTAAGGTATGGGATTTCGCTTAACCCGAAAAAATATTTTTTCGCATTAAGTGAAGGAAAACTTCTAGGATTCATAGTGTCAAAATCTAGAATTCACATTGATCCCGACAGAATCAAGGAAATTTCCGCAGTACCCCTACCTCACAACAAGAAAGCCATGCAATCTTTCCTTGGCTAGATTAACTTTGTAAAGAGATTTGTTCCAGATTTTTCAAGAATCGTATCTCCTTTACAAGCCATGATTAAAAAGAACGCAAACTTTAAATGGGGCCAAGATGAACATGAGGCATTCAATCTAATCAAACAAGCAATTATCAATGCTCCATCTTTAGCAACTCCAAATTTTTCTGATCCTTTTATTTTGTATACATTTGCCTCAGATAGATCATATGCTGCGATACTCACTCAAGAAAATCAAGAAAAGGCGGAAGCCCCAATTGCTTTTTTCAGTTCCAATTTACAAGGAACTGAGTTGAATTATTCAGATATGGAAAAACAAGCTTATGCTGTTTTTAAAGCAATTAAATATTTCAGACCTTTTTTACTCAAAACACATACCAAAATCATAGTACCATTTCCAGCGGTAAGAAATCTTCTAGTATAGAAGGATGTGGGTGAGAAAAGGGCCAATTGGGTTACTGCCTTACAGGAATACGACGTAGAAATAAAACCAGCAAGTATTGTAAAAGCTAAGGCTTTTGCAAAATGCTGGAAGGAGCATCGCTAATGTTCGAAAATCCATCTGCAGAGGTACAAGTGTACAAGGTAAGCCTAGGATGTTGAGTCATTATACGCTGATATTATTTATTATCTAAAGAATGGATATGCTCCTCCAAACCTCGATCATACCAAGAAAAGAGCCCTAAGGTTAAAAGCCAAACAATATCAACTCGTGAATGATGTTCTTTTGAGAATAAATTATGATTCTGTTCTCCTTAGATGTCTTCAGAAAGATGAAGCTGAAAAAATCTTGCAGGAACTCCACGATGGGCCAGCAGGCGGACACTATGTTGGAGATGCAACTGCTCACAAAATTTTACGCGCAGGCTATTACTGGCCCACATTATTCAAAGACTCACATAACTACGTAAGGAAATGTCAAGTCTGTCAAACCGCTGCTGGGAGACAAAAGAAACCATCCTTGCCACTACAACCAGTTACCATTGAACAACCTTTCGATCAGTGGGGATTGGACGTAATAGGTGAGATCATTCCCCACTCTTCTAAACAGCATATATATATCCTTACAGCGACATATTACTTTACTAAATTGGTAGAAGCAGTTCCACTCAAGACGGCTAATGCTGAAAATATCATTGAATTCATAGATCAATTCATAATCACCAGGTTTGGATTGCCTTCCGCTTTAATGTTTGATAATGCATCATATTTTTCTGGTAATGCAATGACTGAATTTGCACTCAAAAGGGGTTTCAAGCTTAAATACTCGGCCAATTATTACCCACAAGGGAATGGGTTAGCTGAATCTACAAATAAGAACTTAATCAGAATCATTAAGCGAACCATTGACCAAAATCATAAAAATTGGCATAAGTCTTTAATATATGCTTTATGGGAAGATAGAATAACGCAGAAAGCCTTTATTGGCACTTCTCCCTTTAATTTAGTTTATGGAAAAGAAGTGGTTCTTCCAACACATCTGGCAATTCCCTCTTTAGCCTTGGTTCAATATATTGATGAAACACCAACTTCTTCCCTACAACTAAGGCAGCTGGAATTAATTAAGCTAGAAGAACAACGAGAACGGGCTAAGATTACTCATGCTCATCATCAAGCATTGGTGAAAGCCTCTTTTGATTCCAATATGATATCCAGAAAAGATTTTCAGATGGGAGATCTAGTTTTAAAATGGGACAAGGCTCATGAGGAAAAGGGAAAACATACAAAATTTCAAAGAATGTGGCTTGGTCCTTTTCAAATCATAGAAGTCATAGGTTCGTCTACCTTCATGTTACAAGATTTAACAGGGAGAAGAGATTCTTTACCTGTTAATGGTCAGATTCTTAAGAAATATTTTCCATAGAAGATCATTCTTCTATTCTTGTAGAGTAGTTGTTTTTCTTTCCATAATAAAATCGGTTGTAAATGGTTACATTTGAGATTCACGAAAAAGACACAAATTCTCTTCTAGATTTTGTTTTTTCACTTGTATAAATAGAATTATTTCTGAAAAATTAATCATTACTATTGAAAGATACAGTTAAAGACTATACGCCTAGAAATGATATTAGTTTCAACTGTATAAACTTTGACAAAAAACACCTTTAGTTAGAAATTGTTTTATTTCAGTCAAATGAAAGGTATCAATAACAAAATGAAGATTCTCTGTAGAAAGGCTCTTTCCAAAAAACTCTATCATTGTCGTCCAGAGCTGTCTTAAGGAAACAATGACTTCCTCCCCACCTAGGAAACTACAATATTCAGAGAATGAACCAAAGATACACTTTAACTTAAAGAGTAAGAGGTCTCATCACGAGCCGACTTATCATGATCATAGATGTTATAGCTTGCTGACTTTGCCAAATACTGCATACCACAACAGGGCAATGACTCAAGATTGTTAAAATCAAAAGACAAGGGGTCTCATCACGAGCCAGCTTGTTCAGCAAAGTTATAAATCAGTGAATGATTGTGTCATGAATTGGCTACCAAACCAAGACATTTCTCTTTAAGAATAAAAAGAAAATGAAAGCAAAAGGTGTGGAAATGGATTTTTCTTTGAAAAATTGTAAATTTCTCTAAGTAGGATACAGGATCATTGCTGGATAATAGGTAACCCTGTCGAAGCTATAAACGCTTGCTGGCAGCAGAGGCTCTACCTACGACAAATGAGCATATTTAAAACTGATTTACAGAGAAGACTTTGTTTTTATCTTTATAAACCAAGTAATGACTGATGTAGATACAAGGACTGGCTTGAGGAAGTAAATAATCAAAGTTGGGAAAAAGAAGAAACAAAATATCATTGATAGGCAAAAGCATAATGTACTTAGTCTTTCTATAGTAAAGTTTAATTTTCTGGAAAATTTTATGTTTTGGAAGTTTTGAAAATTCAAAAGAGCAGCAAAGATAACTGGTTCTTCCAAGTGAATCGCCAATTGTTGTGGCCAGCAACAACCCCCCTTCTTATTTAGTGTTATTCCTAATACTAAATAAGTGGGGACCCTTAGTTAAAAATTTAAAAAATCAAAGTAGTGCTTAAATTTCCTTTTCGAATAAGCTTACCATCATAAGCTTAGGAAGACCCCCTTGAAAAATCTAAAAATCTAAGTTTTATGATAAGGTAAGACAAAATATTTCCTTAGGAAATATCGCATCGCAAAAAAATGACAGGATGCCACCTTACAAACTGAATTCCAACATTGCAAGATCGCTATACGCGATAATAAAATATCACATCGCATACATCAAACACAACTTACATTTAAGACACTTTAATTCGCTGATATGCGATGACGCCGATCACAAATCACATTTCGCAGAAAACACAATAACAAAGATTGCCATATATCACATTCCTGCGATCTGCGACATTGCGATATTGCGATTTTCTGATACAGCGATAATGCGACAATGTGATGCCACGAGCAATCAACTCTGCGATGTTACGGTTCTGCGACGTTGTGATTCTGTGATATTGCGATATGCGATATTCCGAAGCAAATCGCAAAATCGCTTCATCTCAGATCTTTCAAGCTCGTTATTCAAAAAAGTATTTTCCATAAATTGACACCTGGTTATGCACTTTAATGCTAATAAATGCGTTAGTTGCCAGTTATTAATGGAATATGGTTTCGTACTTATCGAAAAATCATCTCACGTAAGGTGGTATATTTTATGCATCTTCGTCATTTAAAACTTTCCCATCACCCTTCCTTGTCATTATTTTCACTTCACTTGTGAATTGCAGGAACGGAAAACAGAGAACGATACAAAGCAATACACAGGATAAAATGGGAAAGAAAATCAAAGCTCCGAGCTCTGAAGAAAAATAAATGGCACCCTTGTATACAGACACGGCCTGTAACAGAGACACAGGAATTGCTACGTGGGAAGGCATGTATAATCTGTTTGAAGAGGAGAATCCCAGAGTAATGGAAGTTGCTGCTACTGTGGGCTCACATAGTTCTTCTGAGGCATCCATCACAGAGCTAGCTTGCTCATTCTTGCATCGGATAGCAGCAAGACCCAAAATTCTCCCATACACGGACATGGTCAAATGGATACTGAACAACGTTGATATCAGAAATAGACAGTTTAAAAATCAAGGTCAAGAGCTTACGGAATCATTATTTTCACAAAATTTGAACTTTATATCCGCTAGAAGAAAAAAGCGCAAAAGGAAAAAAATGCATCAAGGAAACCTGGATCAAGAAACGAGGCAGTTTCCGATGCGCGATTAGCGCCTAGCGCAAATCGCACATCGCTGAGAAAAATTTCTCAAAAAGGAAAGCTTCTAATTGCACAATCACCTCCAAGCCCCGAAAATTGCAAGAAAGCAACGATAGAGACAAATTGGAAGCAGAAGGCCCAAGAAAAGGCAAAAGCAATCCAAGGGTTAACCAAGTTGAACTGGGATTATTACTGGGCATACTTAGTAAAGCCACATAGCCAATGGATGACTCTTAAGTGTATCATCAATTTGGCCAAAAATATGGTGCCAGCTCTTGTCGATTCTGTTTTCTTAGCTCAGCTAAAATCGGAAGTCGGCCAACCGACTCTTCTCAAACAGATGTTGCATGCGTGCGATTTCAAGGACCAGATACAGAAGTAGTTTTAATTTTAGATTCAATTTTAGTTTTAATTTTGTTCTATTTTCCTGAAATAAGGATGGTCATTTAAACCGCATCCTACATTTTTGTAATAATTTATTTTTAGATTTAGTTAGTAGTATTTAAACCCTTCTCATGCATTTAGAGAAGGGTCCTGAAATTTGTCAAAAACTTATCCCCAGAACATGCACTTCTATACCCTCTGAGGAGGTTTTGATGAATGAATGGAACATGATTTATTGATGTTTGCATTTGATATCTACTACTGATGTTGCACTTTTGTACTCTTAGTGGATGTTAGATCAAGAAGAGATAAATCGTTATCGCTTGAAGCTCATGAGTAGGACTAGTTATAAATGGTATTTCTATCTCTTAACTATTTCTGCCCTTGTGTTAAAGTGATTTTCATGTGCAGTTATTTATATATTGATGTATGAATGCCTGAGTTATCATTTGGCACTTTTGTACGGTGATAGCTATTTATTTATGCTTGATGTATGAGTAGCTTATTATGTGATATGTTTCTCACAACTGTTTCGTCTAACTTTTTATACGAAGTGGTTCATCCTTGTTGAATTCTTTTCTCATAACAGTTGAATGATCTTTATTACCAGTTGTTATTTGAAATCATTTTAGATCGCATAAAAGAAAGGTTACACCCCGGGTTAGTGTAGACTTAGATATTTCTGCTTATTAGAATACAATTTTTATATTATTAGATTAGAATTAGAGTAGAAGTATTCCATTTAGAAACTGTTAGAAAGAGAAATATCAGTCCATCACACACACACACATAAATTGGGAAACTGGTCCCATATCCCCAGTCAGACCCACTATACCAAACGGAAAAGGAGCTGCTAACCAAGGTTCGGACCGGGTGGGTATCCCCCTTGTTATAGACCCGATTTTCGGGGCTTCAACAGAAGGAAAAATAAGGAAGGAAAGTACAAGGGAATAGATGGATAAGTAGCTACAGTTGGATTTCTTTGTAGGTAACAAGTTTCATGTGTGATTTTCTTGCCGATTTATGGATTCATGGTATATGCATGTGAGTTTTTTTGTCATGTGTTGTCATTAACATTGAGGATTTCCTAGATTGATAATGGTTTTAACCTTTCCTTGCCATATCTTAGATATTCGTGGTGTTGTGGTATTTTCCACTTGTTTTTTTTTTCTAGTTGGTGCTCATAATTTCTTATGGTTATGGTTTGGAACAAACTCTCAGGAATCCCAAGAACAACTTTGGTTTAGTTACTAGTTCTTGAGCCTAGGTTGGGCAAAATGCATTGGAGCCCTTGGTGAGCTGAGTTACTAGTCCCAAGGGTCGGGTTCAAAAAACACCATAAAGCCATGGAAGGATTTGGATTGAGTTACTTGTTTGTAGATCCCTATAGAACTTAATTTGAGACTGATATGGTCAGCGTTAGTGATGTTAAACCGTGAGGTGGTATCATTGGTTGGGGGTTGATGTGGTTTGGCCTCTGGAGGCCCTAGTTTGGTTTGTCTTAATTTATTCCATAATATCCCACATTAATTATTGGATTATGGCATTTGGGTGATTGAATAAAAGAGATATTTGGTTCAAACCACTCTATGGTTGGGTGGTATATGGAATTCCCTCACTTGGTTGGTATTTTCATATGTTAATAAGAACTATTATTCTATTGTGATTCATATATATTTGAAGTGATTGTGTTGGGGATGTTTTGGCTTCGTTTCCATGGTTTATATGTTGGTTATGTTATAGTTATATGTTATGCTGGTTGTAATAGACCTGGTGTCTTAATCATTTTAGCTTTATTTTGTTGGCATACCAAACATTCCGCCACAAACTTTTGAATATTCAATTTAAGGCCATCCCAAAAAAATTCCTTCTTAACCCTGTGGTAAGTTTTTAAAAATCCTGAGTACCCTCCTAAGGGAGAAGCATGCAATTCCAGAAGAATCTTTTGTTTGAGTTGGGAATTCTTACAGAGGTATAAGCGATCTTTGTACCATAACGAATCATTTTTCCAGCTAAATATATCAGATGTACTGGAATCTTGTTGTAACTTTCAAATAAGTTCCCACACTTCTTCATCATTCTTCCATTCCTCCCTTGCTTCGTTTATCCAATCTGGTTGGATAATAGAAATGGCGCACAACAATGCTTCCACATCCTCATCATTTCTTGAGAGTGCATCTGCCACAACATTTTGTTTCCCTTTTTTGTATATGATTTCAAAGTCATAACCCAACATCTTTGTGACCCATTTTTGTTGTTCTCCAGAGGATAATCTTTGTTCTAAAAAGTATTTAAGCTATCATGATCCATTTTTACCTTGAAGTGTCTTCCCATTAGGTAGGGTCGCCATTTCTTATGTGCATGTAGTATTGCCAACATTTCCTTCTCATAAATAGCTTTGTGTAAATACTTTCCCTTGATTGGACGACTTTCAAAAGCAATGGGTCTTTCATCTTGCATTAAAACAACACCAATTCCATTTCCAGAAGCATCACATTCCACAATAAAGGTTTTTGTGAAGTCTGGTGTAGCTAAGACTAGTGCTTGGAACATTGCCTCTTTAAGATCTTCAAAGGCCTTTGTTGCTTCTAGAGTCCATGAAATGCATCTTTCTTCAACGATGTTCTTAGAGGTGCTGCTATTTTCCCATAATTCTTAACAAACTTGCGATAATACCATGTCAACCCAAGAAATCCTCACAAATTCTTTATGGATGTGGGGATTTCCCATTCCTTAATGGCTTTAATTTTTCTAGGGTCTACCTTAACTCCTTCGTGAGATACAATATGACCCAGATATTCCACCTCTTGTACTCCAAAGAAACATTTGGATATTTTTGCATATAATTGTTTCTCCTCCAATAGTTGTAGCACCTTGTCAACGTGTTCAACATGATCCTTCCAAGACTTGATGTAGATTAGTATATCATCAAAAAATACTAACACAAATTTTCTAAGGAAGGGTTTGAAAATGGAATTCATCAAACCTTGAAATGTAGAAGGTGCATTGGTAAGGCCAAAAGGCATGACCAAAAACTCATAGTGACCCTCATGAGTTCTAAATGTTGTTTTCAGAATGTCTTGAGTCTTCATTCTGATTTGATGATATCCTGAATGAAGATCTAACTTGGTGAAGTAAATTGATCCATGCAATTCATCCAATAATTCATCAATGATAGGAATGGGAAACTTATCTTTAATAGTGAGCTTGTTGAGCTCCCTATAATCCAAACACATGTGCCATGATCCATCCTTCTTGTGCACCAATACTACTGGAGCAGAGAAAGAACTTTGGCTAGGTTGAATTATACTAGCCTCAAGCATTTCTACAACCATACATTCAATTTCACTCTTTTGGGCATAGGGATATCTGTACGGCCTGATGTTTGGAGGAACGCTTCCTGAAATCAAATGAATAGCATGATCATGATCATGAATAGGTGGGAGACCTTTGGGAGTCCCAAATACCTTGGAATGATTGTCCAAGACTTTTTGGAGATCTGGAGCAATAGATGAATTCGATGTTGAAACATCTAGCGAACATAATTGTGCAATTACACCTCGTTGTTCCTTTTTTAGAAGCTTTTTCATATCGTTAGAGCTTATTATCTTTCCTGGTTTCCCTACAATACCCTTAATTTAACTTCCTTTCCTTCCACATAAAATTTCATGAAAAGTTCTTGAAAGTTAAAATCTATTGTACCCAAGGATTGTAGCCATTGGACTCCTAGTACAACATCAGCACCTCCCATTGGAATGGAAACCATTGGGCTTTCCAATACATATTCTCCCATGGATAGCTTGATATTATGGCACTTTTGAGAGCAATTTATCGTTCCTCCATTTGCAACCATCACTTGACACTCTGGTGCTGGATATAGGAAGCAATTCAATTCTTTTACTATCTTACAATGAATAAAATTGTGGGTACTTCCTGAATCAATCAACGCTATTACCTTTTTCTTCTTGATTTGTCCTTCTATCTTGATGGTTTGAGGAGTGGTAATTCCAGCCAATGCATTACAAGATATGGTCGGATTCATTTTTTCTTTATCTAGGTTTTGTTCATGGAGTATATCCTCTCCTTTTGACCTTTCTTGCTCCTTTTCTTCTTCCTCTTCACAATCTATGTAGAATAATTTCTTCTAGCACACTTATGACCTTTAGTGTATTTGCTATCACAATTGTAACAAAGCCCTTTTGCTCCTTTTTCTTCCAATTGTTGTGGTGTCAACCTTATAGGTTGTGGAAGGCTAGGGGCAACAACACTTCCATCTTTATAGTTGTGAGTGGTATGCTTCCTGGTTGCCATAATTTTGCTTTCTATTTTCCTTGCTAACCTAAATGCCTTCTCTAATGAATCATGTTCCCAAAAGCGAACATCATGTTGGATATTATCCTTTAAAGTCCCTATGAACACATCAATCCTATGCTCCTCTGGAATATTTTTTTACCCTTATGTTCAATTTTTGGAACTCCTTAATGTGCTCCATTATTGAACCCTTTTGTTTGAGACTTATCAATTGGCTAAAAGAAGTGTTGCTTTTTGTATCCTCATAATGTGCTGTCAATTCTTCCGTAAAAATTGCCCAAGTGATCATTTGTTTACGAGAGCAAAGCCATTGATACCATACAAACTGATTTGGTTCCAAATATAAAGTTGCAATACGTACCTTTTGTGTGTTTTGCACATTATTGAGATCGAAAAATTGCTCCATCTGTAATATCCATGTTGCGGGATCCTTGCCATCAAACTTCCTCATATTGATTTTTGGAATATGGTGGGTCTTCGATCCAACATTAGAGTCTATGGAATCATGATTAACATTTCTTTTGTTTTCATCATGAGTTTCCTTTACTACCCTTTCACCATTAGTAACCATTTCTTGTAGCAACTTATTCATATTTATCTTCAATTCTTCCATCTTATCATCCATGCCATCTATTTTAGTGTCCATGCCATTCATCTTAGCTTCCACACCATCCATCTTAGCTTCTATGCCTTTCTTTAAACAATCCATCTTAGCTTCTACACCTTTCTTTAAACCATCCATCTAAGCTTCTACATCTTTGTTTAAAACATCCATCTTAGATTCTGTTACTTTTTGTGCAAGTGACACTTGTTGCACTTAGTCTTGTAAAATTGATATATCATGTTGCATTTCTTCCTCTTCTTCATGAGTCATGCTAGAGCTTTCAGGTTTCTTACTAGGTGTTTGCATTTTATTTCCTCAAGGCATCAATTACTGATAATAATGCTTTACTATGCCCTTTGAATTCCTTCAAACTAATTTTTCAAACCAAGCTTATGCAAAAATTTAAAAAAACCTACACACCTTTTTTCACTTTGTAGGAGCTTGATATTGAATCTGATGTATCTTTGTAATTTCGGATCATCTAGTTCTGAAATTACGATATGTAGTAGCCCTCTGTGTCCTCTTTCCAATTCCACCAGTCTAATCCAAATTGGATTCTCCAAGGAAGAGTTATGCACAATCTCCCAAGATGACCTGATTATAGACCTTTCGAGAAGAGTGAACTTGTATGAAGTGCCACGTGTCACTGTTTCGACCTTTGGCTCTAACAAATATATACAAGAAACTATAGTCTGTCCTCTTTCTGTACCTTATTACAAAATTTCAATCCGATGCTCAGGGAGAAAGTTATGACGATTTTCCCCAGGTCACTTGTTTGGAATGTAATTCAGGAGTTTGCAAAAAGACCAACTTCCTCAGGTCATATCTCCACAAATATAGCGCTAAAAGCTATGAAATTTAGATCCAAGGTTTAGTGCGATTTCATCTCAAATGGGTTTTGTTTGTCGCTTCTGAAACGTCGCATAAAAAAAGTTATAGTGAAAATTCCATGATGACCTATTTGGAGCAGCGAAACCCTAGAATCCAAAGCTCTGATACCAAATGTTATGAAACTAGCTCACAAAAAGATATAAAAGATAGATCAACGCCTTAGAATTCAGCCTCTTCGAGGGGGCAACCTCCTTTACATTACATAAATGAACAATTCTTGGATGATTCAAATGACAAAACCTCCTTTCTATATAGGAGTCTGAGGGGTCACAATATAACCAAGCCGACCTAACAATAATAATATAAGGGCACAAAAATAACAATAGAGGGATTCTATGGGGCACAGTAATAACAATATGAGGACAATAGGGGCACAACAATATTAATAAGGGAAACAACTACAATATTAATGGGGGCATCACTAGTATTATAGGGACCTAACATGTTGACATTAAAGAAGCTTTTGATACTATTCCTCAAGAGAAGTTATGGCAAAGCCTTGATGAGACAATGGTTCCTCTTTAGATGAGGGTTGTTGTAACTATCACATACAAGAATGTTATCTGCAAGCCTAAGACCACGAAAGGATGGTTTGAGGAGAATAGTTGTAATATTAAAGTTAAGCAAGGATGTACCCTATCACCTACCCTTTTTGACATCTACATTGATAAGTTATAAGGGTGTTTATAAATTGTAGGATGAGATGGACCCAAGCTTGTTGGTATAGTAACTACCCTTCTCCTTTATGTTGGCATATTGTTTTTCTTTCCAAAAAACCTTATGCTCTCAAGAAGTAGCTTATGATCATCCATGATTAATACTCCAATATGGTTACGACTCTTAGTACCAACATGAATAAAGTCATGATAATTATATCCAAAAGAATCAACTATGATAATTTCATTTATGACAAGAACTAGTTGGAGAGGGTTTATTCATACACATATTTAGTTATTGGCATTCACCACCAACTCAACTGGAACTTTAACATCACAAAAAAGGATTGTAGGAGGCTCAAAAGCTTACTATGATCTTGACAAGAATTGTAAGTCAACTGATCTTTGGGTTTGGAGTAATAATAAGTCACTATTCCATACTCTCGTCACCACTATTATTTTATATGGATGTGAGGCTTTGGGTTGCAATATATCCAGAAACATCATGCAGAAAGATTGAGATAATCCAGAAGTGATTGATAACTTACAACCTCAAGATTAAAGGAAATACTCCCTACCCTATCCTCTTGATTGAAGCTAGCCTCTCCCCATTGAAATCATGGTTACTATTAGGTATATGATGTAAAATAGGAATATGTACAACATGGAAGCTAAGAGAATCCCCAAAATTTCTTATAACTCTAGTCAAAACCCCCTCCTCTAGCTCAAGTGAGGTTGGCATAAGGGCTCCTAGTCCTTGCTCATCCATTGGGGGATAGAGGAGGAGATCATATTAGGGAATAAGTATATTATTAAAAACATTATTATTTCCAAATTCAAGGATAAGTTGTGCGATGATAAGGAGTTAGAGGGAAAAGGAAGCTAGGATATTATAAAGAGTTGTTCAACCCCACACTTGATAAGTAGAATTGTATTTTGGACTTGATGAGTGGTAGGAAGAAAATGAACATTACTAAGATAAGAACTAATTCTCATGAATTTGGAGGAACACTGAGCATCGGTCTATTCCCAAAACACCTTGGGCTGAAAGAATCTTCGTCTTTTGTGATAGGAAGAGTTTTAAGATGAAAATCACTTTCTTCAGAATTATCCGACCCTTACATGATTATCCTTTCCCAAACATCTTCCACATTAGCAACCTACTTGACTTATTAATTCAAAAAAACTACAGTGATATCAAAATGTTTCTCTCCATTTGTTTTGATCATAGAAATCAACTATTAAAGATCTTGAGTTAATCACCTTCCTTCTTAAGGTATGATAAACCATTTTAGTCTTTTTGGACGTTAACCATCATTATCATCATCATCATCATCATCATCATCATCAACACACACACACACACACACAACTCTTGATTTATACTATAGTATAATATTGTAATATTATGTCATAAATCATATTCCAAAATAAACACCTATTTATGTAATTAAAAATATTCCCTACCTAAATATAATCAAATATTATAATCATTTATATAATTTTATTTTAATATATAATTTGTTTCCTAATGTAACTCTCATCACCCCATTTATATAATATGGTTTATAATACAATATAATATTACAATATTAAATTATGTTATAAATTTTGAAACAAACACCTATGTATATAATGAATGTAAGTCAATCTTAACTCAAATTTAAAAATGTTTTTATCTCTTTATATAAACTTGATATAAAACTATATTATTTAATATGAAAATTGAAATATTTTATTTATAATTAACAATAATTATTATTGATATATTTTTATTCTAACTATTATATATCAAGTGAGCATATAATATATTGCATATCATGTAAGATGGATTGTATCATTTTTATAGGTCATTTGCTCCATATTAAATAATGTGTTTATATATATAATTACCTCAAATATAACTATCATTTACATTTTGGTAAATAAAAATAATTTTTTTAATTTTTATTATAATATTATATTATATTACAAATCATATTTCAAAATAAACATCTATATTATTAAAAATACTAAGTGTTCACATATAGTTAAACAACAATTATTTATTATAACATTATATATTATATATTTTATCTTAATATTATAATTTGTTTTTAATATAACTCTAGATTTTCTTCCATTTTTTAAGGTGGGTGTTTGTTTTTAGGGCTCGCAAGAGGTCGAATGTTGGTGCTATTGAAGATTGTGCTGAGCCAAAGAGGGATAATGTTAATATTTTTCCGTGGTGTTGTCTCTTTAATGTTGCTTCTTGTTGTAACCAGTGACTATTACTAGGGAGCTATGAAATAACTCTGCAGGGCTCTACTTCTTATGTGCCTTGGACATTTTGATGATTCATTTGCTAAATGCTTTTTTGTGTGATTATAATAATCCTGGACTAATTGGATGATTTTGTGTTTATAATATGCCCGAGTCACGTTGATGACGGGTTTAATAATTGTTTGAATTTTTATTTGTGATTTATTAATTGTTTGAATGTTTATTTGTGTTTTCTCCAAATAATCTGAATATTTCATTATGGTTATGGTTTTATATTTAAATAGGGTGTCTACAAGGTCAAGTGAGATTAAAAAATAGTATAAATTTTCATTATAAAGGAGAGATATATAACTCATAGTTTCCAAAATATTATTTTTGACATGTAATTGTTTAATATTGAAATATTTGTTATATGTTTGATATTGTTATATTTTCTATATTTTTGTATATTTGTTATATGTTTGACATATATATTTGTTATAGGTTACATATTGAAATATTTTACTTGATATTTTTTAAATGCCACATATCAATTCTATATTTCGAACTAAATAAAGTATACATCTACAACATATTAAGAATTAGAAAGTAATATCTTGTTGTCTATGTAGATATATAATTGATATAAGATTATTTTATTTTAAATACATATTGAAATATTTTATTTCTATTCAAAACACATACACATATATATGAAGTGATATTTAAATTTATTAAATAAAATAGGTATTCAAATATTTTGTTTGATGCAAATATTGAAATAATTTTAAACAATAAAGAAATTATAAATTTCTCTCATAATTAAATGTGAAAATATAAGCCCCCTATTGGGTTCATCAAAGGTGTCTTGTGTGAGGCCATTAGGGCTTCCTCCTCCTCCACACGTGAATGAACTCCCCCTCATGCATCACCTCTATATTGATTCCCTCTCTACAATGATTCCTCACACACAATATGTGGTTAAATTTTTTGTTTGGCAAGCAGTCCACTTCATTTTAGTAGTGTGGGTAATGAATTTGGGTTGGAACAAGAGTGAAGGTTTTCAGGTCTCTCTCCATGGCACCTCACTAGGTTTTGACCTTGGTTAAGGATTTCAGATGACGATTGCATTTTTCGTGTGTGCTTTGGGTTTTGCCTCCTGGTGTGCCCTTGGGATCCATGCACCCAAACAATCATAGTTTAGTATTGTTTCCATGACTTTGCTCGTAATATGCCCTCTTTCCACCTGCAGAAGCTTCTCGTTCAACCCTCATCCATGAGGGCTCTTTCTGGTCTTCATAGGTGCGTGGGTATTATTCTGGTCTTTGGTAAATTGTGTTATTAGTTTATGTCTCGTCTGTGGTTCGAAGGCAAAAATATGTTATTCTTCTATAATTAGAGTTGAATTCTTTGTTTCCGTCAAGATATGGGCTTATATATGGGGGATGTTATGCTTCGCTCTCCGGTCTAGGTGAACTCATTCTCGTCTTCCTCCTCTTGTTGTGGTGTTAGTTTGGTGGTTCATATTATTTCGGGGAAATGGCTTCATGGTATTAAGCATTGTTGTGTTTTTTGCAGGCTAAACAGATAACTCTCTTTGGACTCTTCATATAGTTGGTGGTTAACCTTTGCCCATTTTAGCATGCCCTCCAACGAGGTTTTCCTCATTGATTGAGTGGAAAACATGCCCCCCCAACGTGGTTTTCCTCGTTGATGGAGTGGACAACTTTCCGAGGTTGGGCGTCCCAATCCAGATCAGAATTCATCCTCTGCCAAGTTGAACAGATAGGAAATAGGGGATGTTTAGACTATATCCCCAGCTACTTCACAACAAAAGCATAGTGGGCTAGAAAATCAGGTACCAACCAAGTTTAATTACCAACATTAAGTGTAGTAAAAGTTGTGTATAATTGGGAGTAATGGCCGACATGGAATATGGTGACATGGATAGTCACTTTGAATTAATAATATCAAATTTTATTGTTTGATTGAAACACTAATTTTTCCAACTGAGTGGCATTCACGTGACTTATTACACAAAGTTCCAACTTATATTACCTCATAAATATTCCTAAAATCAAACATTTCATTAGCTTCATTAGTTACAGATGACCCTGCTGAGAAGTAGATTATTACAAAACATAAAAAAGAAATCTCATGAGAGGATTATGAGCCATATGGACCATATAAGAACTGTAAACATAAAATAAAATCACGGCAGGATTGCCTAAGACATGTATCATCACTCAATTAATTATACCAGCATTTAAACCATGAATAATAGAACTTTCGTTGATGAACAATGTTTTGAAACTTTCCATCATGCACAACTCTCATTAGTTGAAAATAATTAGTATTATTTTGTATTAATGGAGAAAATGGTTACATTGTTGTAACATTCTCCCTAGTTTAGGATTAGTTCCTAGAGTTTAGGGGTTTGGTTGCAACTTCCTAATTCCTAGTGTTGTATTTAATGATGTAATCTTTCATTGACGAATATAGAGTGTATGAGAGTGATCTCTCTGTTTTGTGAGTGTAGTCTCCAGGTGTAGGCCACACCTTTGAGCTACATCTCCTTCTTTTCAATTCTGTTCACATTTTATCTTGGTATCAGAGCTTAGATTGGGTGAGCGTGATCTTTTATCACCTTTGTGGCTGAAGTGCCTTTGTAGCTAGCTTGCCTATGTGGTAGAATTGCATGTGTGGCTTGAAGTGCCTTTGTGGCCGCATGTACACAAGAGCTCTGTGCTCAATTGAGCAGGTGGACTGCAGAACACTGGCTCAGACTCGGAAATTTTTTTTTCCTGAGTAGAAGAGGGTTGGTGTGGGTTTCTGGCTTGGGAGTGTGCCAGAATTCTATATTGGTGCATCTGTTTGGTTATTAAGCACGCCACCGCGCCAGAATACTCGATTGGTGCGGAATTTAAGGGGAAAATCACGCCAGACATTTTGCCTCGCACCGATTTTATCTTGGCGCGGGATTTACGCTTGGGAGAGCGCCAACTCACCTTCAAGGGGATCTGTGGGAAGCCTCATCTTCGTTTGACGATTTGCGAGGGGTGCAAATCGGCAAAGTTGCAGATCTATCTGGGAGAGGCAGATCGGATCAATTTTGATCAGATCAATTCTTCGGCTCTATTGAAAACGCCGAATTTGCTCAGTGGAGCGGGATTGCCAGACACCGTAGATCGCTGGCAGAGGAGACAGATCGATCTGATAGGTATCGTTTTTTGTTGTTGGGTAGATTCATTTTGTAGATCTGGTCAGAATGAGTAATACGATGGAATCTTACCTTCACAAGTCTGGTAAACTTGATGGATCTAACTTCACGAATTGGAAGTTTAAGATCCAGACCTTGCTTGAGGGCGCGAATGCTTGGTCCATAGTTACAGGCGATGAGCAGAAGCCGAATGCAGGGCCACAGGAGCAAGATTGGGATAAACGAGAGAACAAGGCGAAAGTTTTGCTGAAGATGTCTGTGAAGGACAACGTTATTGCGCACATCAGAGACTGTAAAACATCCGCCGAGATTTGGACGACCATCAAAAATTTGTATCAGACCCAGAACACAAGCCGAGTCTTGGCACTTAAAAGCAAGCTATTTTCGATGAGGATGAACGAAAATGAGACTGCTGCTGCATTTATTGCGCGAATCAAAGATGTGAAAGACGGATTGGGGAACATCAGAGTGATGGTGTCTGACTCTGATCTTGTCGCAATCACATTGAACGGGATAACGTTCATCACTGGATTGTTGGAAAGGGAGAAAGCGCCCACATTTGATGATCTCATAGGGATCTTGCAGCAAGAGGAGGAGCGGCGGCAGAACTTGAACCCCCAGAGTGATGATCTTGTGCTAATGGCGAAACGACAATCATTCAAAGGAAAGCAGTCACAGCAGCAATCAAAGCAGAAAGGAGGAACATCACATAAGAATTCACATTCACATAAAGGTATGCTTACAAATCATTCTGAAAAGAAATGTTATTATTGTGGAAGGAAGGGTCATATACAGAATGAATGTTATAAGAAGGAGGCTGATGATGCAAAGAGGAGGCAGGCAAATGCAAAGCACAAAGGATACATTGTTGAAGAAGATAAAGACTTCAGTCATGAATTTCGACTGTTCACAGTCAACTGTGCCCTTTCAACATCTAATGAGGACGATATTTGGTATGTCGATTCCGAAGCATTCTCTCACATGACAGGTAAAAAAGAATTTTTTGATAGTCTTGAAGAAAGTATAAATGGATCAAAAATATACGTAGGAGATGATAGTGGATACGAGATTAAAGGTTATGGGGTGATTTCAGTTAAGTTACCAAATGGAAAAATTAGTCACCTTAAAAATGTTTTATATGTACTTGGAATTAAGAAAAATCTGATATCTGTATCCATGATGGCTGATCAAGATATGAAAGCCGAGTTCTTCAAGACTCATTGTGTGATAAAGGATTGTAGGAATGAAATAGTTGCAACAGGCATGCGAGTTGGAAGCCTATACAGACTGGATGCAAAAAGTATACCAAAGCAAGCCATGGTTGCAGGAGGATCGACAGCCGAACAACTCTGGCATCAGAGGTTCGGTCATTTGAATTTGCAGGACCTCATGTTATTGCAGAAGAAAGGTATGGTTGAGGGGCTCCCTATCTTTCGTAATATTCAGTTAAATTGTGATGGTTGTGCCTTAGGCAAAATGCATAGAGAACAGTTTCCTGTGCATGATAGGAGGAAGGAAACAGATATTTTAGAACTAGTGCACACTGATGTATGCGGACCTATGCAGACAAGGTCGCTAGGAGGAGCATATTATTTTCTGTTATTTACTGATGACTGCACTAAATATTCATGGGTTTATTTTTTGAACAAGAAAAGTCAGACTTTCCAGTGCTTTATAGAATTTATAACCTTGGTGGAAAAACAGTTTGGTAAGAGTATAAAAATTCTCCGATCTGATCAAGGGGGAGAATACAAGCTAAGGGAATTCATGAAATTTGCAAATCTCACGGGCTTGTTCAACAGTATACAGTGCCACACACACCACAACAGAATGGAGTTGCAGAGCGCAAAAACTGAACCTAAAACTGAACCTTGGTGGAGTGCGCAAGGAGCATGCTACAAGGTAAGGGTCTGTCTACTAGTTTTTGGGCAAAGGCTATCAACACTGCTGTATATTTGAAGAACAAAAGTCCTACCAGGTATCTTGGCTTCAAAACCCCTTTTGAAGCTCTATATGGATTTAAACCAACAGTAAACCATCTAAGAGTATTTGGGTCAAAAGCATTTGCCCATATACCCAAAGCTGATAGGAAGAAATTAGACCCTAAAGCAGTTAGATGCATCTTTGTTAGTTATGGCACAGAATTTAAAGCATATAAATTATTCAATCCTGAGTCTCGTAAGACATTTGCAAGCAGGGATGTATTGTTTCATGAACAGGTACAGGAAGGGAAAGATGACGTTGGTGATGATTGGCACATTCCATTGTTGTTGGAGGAAAGCAACGAGGATGAAAGAGAGCAGGAGCAGAAAGAAGAGAAAAAAGAAGAACAGCAAGAAGGTGATAATGCAAGCCTAATTATAGTAGAAGAAAACAAATTTGAGGTAAGTCCCCTACCAAGGAGATTAGGTAAGAAGACTCAATTACCATTAAAATTGGGAGACTATGCTTTGATGTCAAAGGCTTTGAACATTGTAGAACCCACTAATTACCGAGAAGCTAGTCAATTTAAGGAGTGGAGAGCTGCAATGAATGAAGAAATGGAATCAATTCTTAGAAATGATACTTGGGATTTAGTTGAGCTGCCTAAGAATAAAACACCCATAGGATGTAAATGGTTGTTTAAACCAAAAATGAATGCAGATGAAAGCATAGAGAAATTAAAAGCTAGGCTGGTTGCAAAAGGATATTCACAGCAGGAAGGTATAGATTTTGATGATACTTTTGCACCTGTAACAAAGTTAAATACAATCAGAATGCTTATTGCTTTAGCTACTAAATGTACTTGGGAATTACACCAGCTTGATGTTAAATCTGCATTTTTAAATGGTGATTTAAAAGAGGAAATTTACTTAGTATAGCCAGAAGGATTTGTAAAGCAGGGGCAGGAACATCTTGTTTGCATATTGAAAAAAGGCTTTATATGGTTTAAAGCAAGCACCCAGGTCTTGGTACGAAAAGGTTGATTCTTTCTTTGTAGATCATGGCTTCCATAGAACCCAAATTTGTATACCAAGTACAATAATCGGGGCATATTATTATGATTTCTTTGTATGTGGATGACATGATTATAACAGGAAATGTAGATGATTTAATCAAAGGAACCAAAAGGCTTATGGCACAAGTTTTTGAGATGAAAGATATCGAAAGCCTTCACTATTGTCTCGGATTAGAAGTATGCAGAGATACTGGGCAAACTTTTCTTACCCAAGGGAAGTATGCCAGAAATCTGTTGGAAAAGTTTGGTATGGATCAGTGTAGATCAGCAGCGACACCTTTGCAGTAGAATCTAAAATTGAGCAGTGACGATGGCACTAAAAAGGTTGATGCTACAATGTACAGACAGCTGGTTGGCAACTTGATATATCTTACAACAACCAGACCTCACTTGGCATACTCTGTTAGTGTGTTGAGCCAATTCATGTCGAAACGCTTGAAAGTCACTGGGTAGCAGCAAAAAGCGTGTTGAGGTATCTTTGTGGTACTGTTAATTATGTTATTTTATACACTGACGCATCTGATGTTACTCTAGTAGGTTTTTCAGACTCAAACTGGGCAGGTAACTTGGATGATCGGAGCTCCATCACACGTTACGCATTCAACATAGGATCTGAGGTCATAGCATGGAGCAGCAAGAAGCAAAGTACTGTAGCCTTGTCATCATGTGAAGCTGAGTATCAAGCATTGTGTGCAGCAACGTGTGAAGCGATCTGGTTGAGAAGGCTTCTCAAAGATGCAGGAAAAGAACAGAAGAATCCCACTTCCATCAAAAGCGACAACCAGAGCACCATTAAATTGGCATACAATCTAGTGTTTCACAAAAACACCAAACACATAGACACTCAGTTCCATTTTGTTAGAGAGAAAATACAGTCAAAAGAAATTGTTGTTGAATATTGTAAAACTTGTGACAACCTGGCTGATATTTTTACAAAGCCACTTGCACGTGTGAAATTTGAATTGTTTAGAAGGATGCTAGGAGTCCAGGAGAACCCTTTCTCCATTAAGGGGGGAGTTGAAAATAATTAATATTATTTTGTATTAATGGAGAAAATGGTTACATTGTTGTAACATTCTCCCTAGTTTAGGATTAGTACCTAGAGTTTAGGGGTGTGGTTGCAACTTCCTAATTCCTAGTGTCGTAGTTAATGATGTAATCTTTCATTGATGAATATAGAGTGTACGAGAGTGATCTCTCTGTTTTGTGAGTGTAGTCTCCAGGTGCAGGCCACACCTGTGAGCTACATCTCCTTCTTTTCAATTCTGTTCACATTTTATCTCATTTGTACATTGTTATAAGCATAATTTTGACTTGGTTATATAACTACAAAAAACATATCAATGTTTTATGGATTATCACTTAATAATAATGCTCGTAGATATAATGATGGCATGAGCCCTTTAATTGTGCCACCATATGAATAGTTTTAATAACCATAATGGCAATACAAAAATTCATAAAGTATAAAAATGTTGCATGATATAATGCTACATGATATAAATATAAACATTGTATTTGGCTTGATAAAGCCGCATGCACTTATACTTTCTTACCATAAGGTAGGGTCCGAGGTAGCAATAACTATTTTTGTTTTCTTTTTCATATTCATAATTTATTTATTTTTAGGGAGAAAAAATCACAACATTTGTGAAATTTTTAAAATTGATGTGTGTCAATATTTGTCATGCACAATTGTAAATTCAAACCACATGAATCTATTTCTGGTGTAATTATATATATATATATATATATATATATATATATATATATATATATATATATATATACACGAAGGTGTTCCTATGATGGGTTTTTTTTGGGCAGATC
The DNA here is from genome assembly GCA_031772625.1 of Pinus tabuliformis. NCBI lineage: Eukaryota > Viridiplantae > Streptophyta > Pinopsida > Pinales > Pinaceae > Pinus > Pinus tabuliformis. The sequence goes on from CM062813.1 coordinate 145,017,001, forward strand.
CAGCCAATCAAAGAGGCTCATCTTCGTCCTCTTACCTGTAACAATATTTGAGCACGTGGAAATAGCCTTAAATTTTGATTTTTATGGGTTTTGCTTGAAAAATCTAGCCAATTAAACATGCTTATTTTCATCCTGCTTCCTCCAAAAATATTTGACCAAGTGACAGGAAAATCTATTAAATTTTAATTTTTTTTGACACTCGCCTCAGAAAATAATTACTACTATTCAATTTAGTATTTCTAATTTTTAATTAAAACATATACATAAATCTTAAAACACTCTACCATGTTCATTATCCACTTCGACCGATTTTAATCATTAAAAATTTCAAACACATTTCTAGAATATTACGAAGAACTTAATTAAGGAGATAATTTATATTTCACACATGTTTAAATCTACGGATCGAGACAATCAAAGAAGTTTGTTTTCTTCCTCCTTAAAATTTCAAACACATTTCTAGAATATTACGAAGAACTTAATTAAGGAGATAATTTATATTTCACACATGTTTAAATCTACGGATCGAGACAATCAAAGAAGTTTGTTTTCTTCCTCCTTCCTCTAGTAATATTTGAGCACATGGCAAAAATAGCAATTAGGTTTTGATTATTTTGACACTGTAGTGCCTTAGTTTCTAACTCTGAGAAAAAATACTACTATTAAATTTAGTATTACTAATTTTGTGTGAAAAGATAAACATAAAGCTTGAAATACTCTTCCATGTTCACTAATCATGATGATGTCTCTCTTTGACATCACTGTTCCACCTTAACTACTTTTAATCATTAAAAATTTCAAACAAGTTTCACTAAGACAGTAATTATGGAGATAATTTATCTTTCACAGATATTTGAACCAAAAAACTATTTAAGGACATCCTATCTTCTTTATCAACATTTCATAACTAATACTAATCATATAAAATCTATATATCACGTTATTTTTTGAAATAGTAATTTACTAAAAAGAATATCACAATTTAAGGTTTATATATATATATATATATATATATATAGGATTTAGATCTGCATCAAGGCTAAGTGCCATGTATTATGGAATAGATTTGATTATGGAATAAGTTTTTAGATTCAGTGTTATGAACTCTATGAGATCATACTTTATGATGTATCAAAACCATCTCTAAGTTAGAATAAAATTGGTCATTTAAATAATTATTAATAATCTTTGCATTGGATAATTTGGTGTCTTTTAAGGACATCCATTTGGTAGTGGTGGGATTTGTTGGTGGCGAGAGATGATTTTCCAAATGTTCCATTACTTAGGTGTACCTTTTCACCTTTAGAATTGTTAGTATTAGAGTTCTTTGGTTCTTGAAAAATGCTTAGTAAAAATTGGAATGGAAATATGTAAACCATGTATAGAACTAACACTTCCCTTTAAATTGGCTGAATTTCTAAATCAAACTATGCCAAATAATATTATGAAAATGAAAATGCACAACATTGTAACAATGCCCATTGTAAATGCACAATCTTGCAATAATATTTGTTGTCAACACATAATTTTGACCAGCCGTAACTCACAAAAGAGAATTACTAAACTGAGATCCATATATGCATGGACAAATTTAGAGAATGGTAGAAGCATTGGAGCTTAGAGAAATAAGTGTAGTCATTGCATCCATAGAAGAACATCGAAGTTTGATGGAAGAACGAGATGAGTTAAATTCAGTTTATCTGGAATCTTCTCTGGCTTCTTTAGATCTTCTGGATTCTTTTATGGATATTTATAAGGGTCGACCTGACACCCCACTTAGTTGTAATTAGCTAACAAAACATTACTATGGTTATTATGAAACTTGATAATTGTTATGAAGAATAATATTGAAATGGAATTGTATGTTAGTTTGCCTGTGTTGAGTTCTTGAATTTAAGGCAAGAGACCTGTGTAATTAGCTTGATCTGTGTAATTACTTTTATTACCAGACAATTGAGAGTAGTTATCTTCCTTTTATTCCCCAAGAGTTGAGGAACTGAAGGAGAGAAAGGGAGGAAGAGAGGTTGCTTCTTGGAGAAACTCAAGAGCTAGACTAAGAGCCAGTGGAAAACACTCAGCCAGATTTGGTCTATGGTAGAAAAGATTCTAGGCTGGACTAAGGAAAGTCTTGATGCCAGTCAATCAACTGCAGTCAATCGCTGCAAAAAGGAAAACTATTCTAGAGGAAAAGCAAGGGGGAGGTACAAGACGTAATATCCTCTCCTCATTGTTGTTCTAGAGGAAAGGTTTCACCTATAAATTTTGGAGTCTCGAATAGAAAATAAGTGCTTTCACAATTATTTAGTAGTGTGCAGAGGTACATAGTTTTGTAGTCCACAGTATTATGTGGGTTGTATTTGGATGGAAAGAAGCTAATAAATAGGTTTATTAGTCTCCATTGCAATGTAATGTGCATAGTGTTGAGCACATGTTAGGATTAACCTTCTTGCAAATGATAGTGTACAGCTAGTGTTTTTGAGCACATAGCTTTGTAGCCCATGGTATTATGCTAGTTGTATTTGGATGGAAAGAAGCTGCTTATTAGTCTCCATTGTAATATGACAAGAGTTGAGCAAGTGTTGGGCTCTTTCCATGGCTTGGTCAGAATTTTGGCCAAAAACCGATGAAATTTTGTTAGTTTGAGTTTTTCTTTAAAATTGGAGTTTTCACACCATATTTTTTGTTATTGTTCATGTTGTGTGATTGCTTTTATATATTATATTCATAATTATGTGTTTATATTACCTTGCCCTTTTATACATAACTTTATTGGTTTGAATTTAATGGTTCTCTATTGTAAGACCCTTTTATACATAACAATTGGTTTGAATTTAGTTGTTCTCTATTGTAAGATGGATATAAACAATTTTGAGAGAAACCTAGGGTTGCAAGAAATTTCAAAGTCCAAATCATATATATTCGATATGTCATATACTTAACCTTTGTTAATGAAATATGTGATGTGATTCAAAAAGGTGATTCAATTTTCAACAGAATCATTTCTATATTTTAGATATTAACGAATAATTCCTAATGCCATGCCACGTGATAGAGGAAGTGTGAGCATCTGATACATACATGTTGGATTGTGATTGGGTGATAAGAGATGACACTTGCCTAACTACCATTCAGAAACAAGATATGAGATGGGATGCTAAGTTAGCCACTAGTTTATCGGGAAATTGTGAAGATTTGAGGCTATAGAAGATTTACCAATTCTCCCAATATTTTTGAATTTTTCTTTGGTTATATTGGAGATATCGGCCATATGGGCTATATCAGTGTATCAACATTTTGAGACATCAGTGTACTAGGATATTGAAATCTCCGAGAAATAGACTGAGTTTTATGGAAATTGTCGATATGGTGAGGTTTTGATATGCAAGTTGGAACGAGGAAAATAGACTGAGTTTTATGGAAATTGTCGATATGGTGAGGTTTTGATATGCAAGTTGGAACGAGGATGTGGACTAGTGCAAGTGCTAGTGTTGTCAAGAAATATTTAAGATGATGCATTTTTTAAAGAGAAATATTTTCAAGTGTGCATAATTTTGTGTTTGGAAATTAGAATGACATGAAATTTATCTTATAGAAAGCTCTTCAAGAGTAGAAGACCATAATAGTATTAGAATTTTCAATATTTTTGAATTTTTCTTTGGCTATATTGGAGATATCGGGCATAATGATTATATCAGTGTATCCACATTTTGAGACATCAGTGTACTAGGATATGGAAACCTCCAAGAAACAAACTGAATTTTATGGAAATTGTCGATATGATGAGGTATTGATATGCTAGTTGGACGGAGGATGTGGACTAGTGCAAGTGCTAGTGTTGCCAAGAAATACTTAGGATGATGTATCCTTTAAAGAGAAATATTTTCAAGTGTGCATAATTTTGTGTTTGGAAATTAGAATGACATGAAATTTATCTTATGGAAAGCTCTTTAAAAGCTCTTCAAAAGTAGAAGACCATGATAGTATTAGAATTGTGATTTGAGTTTAAAAATGAAATAGGAAATTTGGCAACTTCATTTTCATAATAAATCTTGGAAGTTAGATCTAATTAAGCCCCTAACCCTAAGACAAGGGAGTTGAGTGTGTTATCGTGTATATTTATATATATTATATTAATATTGTAATTATTTTTAATTCAAATATTTAATTTATTTTAGTATTAATAATAATAATAATAATATAGATATATATTTATATATATGAATGACAATATTAAATTAAATATTTTAAAATTTTAAAATAAATTATATATTTTAATAAATTTTCAATTTTATAATTGATTAAATGTATTAATAGGAGTATTCTTATTTGATTTAAAATTTGAATGCCATAAAAATATATTAAAATTCTGAAATTAACATTTAATATTTTCACATAAGTGTGCATCCTTCATTGTCTAGTTGTTTTAATGGCATTGATATGGTTTTTTTAATTTAATTTTGAACCAAGCATAAAAAAAATAAAATAAAAATACTTTTAATATCTTCAGGTAATTATGCATCCTTGGTTGTCTAGATGTTTCAAAGCATTGATATGACTTTTTTATTTAATTTTGAATATATCATCAAAATTAAAAACCTTAAGGAGGAGGTAGGAGGGGAGGGGTTATCTTTAATTTGCCTAGGGATAAGGAATATCAACAAATAATCAGGTTGAATATCTAGCATTATGGAAGGGTTTGGAATAGGCTTACTCCAAAGCTCTTTTCTAACTAATGGCTTTTGGTAATTCAAAGATTGTGATCAGATTATGTGAAATCCCCTACTTCTATTATGCATTGAATCAAATTAGTAGTGAATAAATTTGACTTAATTATATTTTTTCATCTCAAAATAAATCTAAACATGGTGGTGCATCTGGAACAAGGAGCCCTATGGATTGATGATGGTGGTTTAACAATAGAAGAAATCCCCCTAAGGATTGATGATGTTGGTTTAACCATAGAAGAAATCCGAGGATGAAATGATTTAAATTTTTGAAGTCTTTGATATACAATGCATTAAACATAGACAAAGGAGCCAAGTCTTTTCACCTGAACCGGGCTTGCATTACTATGAATTCCCATTAATTGTAAGATTTTGGCGGCTTGTGAATGTCTTGGAGAGGTGTGCCAATGCAGCCACTTGGATAGGGAACGTTATTCTAGGTTGGGCAAAGGATAGTTGGGGAATGAGTAGTGTGATTTTTAAAGTCGTTCTAATGTGTGAGGTTCTCATAGTGACATTCAAATTTTAGTTTACATGTGTGCATTGCATTAAAATTTGTATTAATTGTAAATTATCCATTATGGCCTCTGCACATTTAGTATATGTGAGTAAAGATCACATTAATGGCCCATGTAGTAGGATCATTTCAGGAAAGGTCGGTCCAAGCGTTTATAAAACGTTGGGTAGAACATGGAAACAAAGCATTTGCAATCAAAGTCTTAATTTGTCAAATTTGTCATCAAGTCTGGTGGAATTTTAGAGTTATGGAGCATAATTTAGAGGACACATAGGATGAATATGGTCTTACGCTAGAATCTCAAGAGCTTTGGAGTTTGTCATTTCCTTGATATATCCTCATGCAAAGATAATATTGGTTGAATGTGAGGAATAGAACGAACTGTTTTCTCAACAATCGGGACTTCTAGAACTTAAGATAGATTGTCTCGCAAAAGAAATGATAGAATTTCAGGTGGAAATTTTGGAACTTAAGATAGATTGTCTCCCAAAAGAAATGATAGAAATTCAAGTGGAAATTTTGGCACAGGCTGAAGTAGGGAATGTTGTTATGGTTTGTGATAGAGCAGTAGAGGACAACATGGAGTAGTCCCAGAATTTCAAACTGTAGGAGGAGAGCAATTTCTATCTCAATGAAGAAGCATTAGTCACCCCTTCTCCGCTCAAAATGGAAGAAAACTAAGCCCAAGTTATTTTTTTCGTAGATGATATATAGTCTCATCTAGTTTCTAGGTTTTGTTATGTTATGCAAACATGAATTTTTTGTTGATGTGTTTTAGATAATATACTGAGGAAATCTGCTTAGACTACTAATTTGTAGCTCAAAGATAAATTGTGATAGATTCATAAGAAGTTTTTAGACAGTAGCAGAAGAATGTGTAGAATTTGATGTATAAGGCAGTGGCCTTCAAACTACAATTCTATAATGCAATTCATAATTGTTCTTAAAAAAAAAAAAAAACTTAAAAAATGATATTGGTTCCTCTACACTCCTTTTCCATCAATCTTTATAAGATTACCATCCTTTATGATGAATCATGTGTTTTCATGTATTTCTTATTTTTCATGTACCAAGGTCCATGGAAGGTATGCAACATGGGTACTCGTTGTATTAGGAATTAAATTATGCATCCAACTAGGGCTCCATCTCTGAATTTGTAAGTCTTGGTTCTCTTAAATGACCATATAATTGCATCATTTGCACTACTTTTTAGATTTCAACATTAGTTTTTATTAGAGTGCTAATTTAATTTCAAATTTTTGTTTCCTCATTGACATTCCTTTATGAATGATTATTGATTTAAAATTGAATTATTAGTAGTTTTGAATTATTTTTTTAAATTGGCTAAAAAGTATTTAGTTAAATTTTGATTTTTTTTTATTTGGAATGTGTTTTTGATGACTTATATAGATTGAGCATTGTGAAAAACCCTAGAATTATGGAGGATTTATAACTCAAATTCTGAGCAGTTAAGAAAACTAACACAAGTGACAAGTAGAATAAGACCTTCTATTTTCTACAAAACTAGATATAAGAGTTTGGTTGGCATACAATATAGACAATTGTGACAACTTTTTTTTGTTGAAAGTGATAACTTTTGAGGGAGTTCAGTGTGGGATCTATATACATCATGCAACAGATCAATCATTGGCCCTCAACCCTTTCCCAATATCTCTCCACTATAGTTGGTAGCAGCTCAACAAAAATTCATGGCAAGGTGACCAATGGTTATTATAAGTTTTCAGCGGTAGCTCAAGTTGGCTCACTTATACATGTCATTTTCTCAGGCTTTAGTTCACAAAGAAGGGCAACATAGGTTCTGGATTTCTTTTTAGCTAGAGCACAACACACTAAGGGCATGATACTATAGGTTGTTTGCATTTACAACTTGTTCCTCATTTCAAGGCTATTGTTTTTCAATTTTTGGAATTGCTTTGGATGGTTTGTAATGCATCTATGTTTAGCATATTGTTGGTTTTGTAAGGCTTTTTGTTTTTGTTTTGTAAGATGTTGTCTAACAATTATACATATAATTACTAACACAACCACATTAATATAATTGATATATATTAATAGACACATATCAACCACATTAATAATTTATGATAAGAATCTATAAACCTTGATATTATAACCCAGTATTTTAAACCTAATATTTTAAAATGATAACTTTAAAAATTAAATTTTGAAATAAGAATATTAACTCTAATATTATTAACTTCATAAATATAAATAATAATTTTATAAAATTATTATTAATTATTTATAAAATTATTATTAACTTTAATTTATTATTATTAATTCACATTTTATTGTTCACATCAATCACCCTAAAATATGTTGTAAACCCAGGCAAAGGATGTTTGGCACAAAGCTAAACCTCCAAAACCTTCTCTAGTGTGGTTGTGCAATTCATTTACCCTAACCATACTATTGGCTGTAGTCTTCTCTAAATTATAGAAACAGAAAAGCAAAGTTTTGATAATGCATTTGAAATCAATAGTAAAATCGTAAAATTACTATGAAATTCCAACTCCTTTCCACTAAAGTTTTGAAAAACCCTTTTATTATATATATATATTAAATATTGTGTATATCGTGTGAGACTTTTAATGTTCTTTATGCCAAATAAGCGTATGGATGTGTGTATCATTTATTATATATATATTTTTGTGTTTTATTTCCGATTTCCAACTATTTCAATTTCTTAAGAGTTTGATATTCTTCCCTTTTAAGGAGGAAAAGATGTTTACAGTTTTAAAAAATCAAAATTCAAACAACAACAACAAAAATAAATAAATAAATAACAGTTGGAGTCCCTGTGTGTAGGCTGCCATGTGATGACCAACACGGTTGGAGTCCCTCTTCTTATCATTGCTATGGTGAAGTCGGAGAACTATATTTGTTAATGCACTGTGTTATGTTTGTATTGAATTATTGGACGTAAATATGAGAGGATTAGAGAACATTTTCTTGTTACATTTAAAATTTTATACGCTAGTATATTTTTTCCGATAATCAGTAGTTAGAAAATGTCAGTATACATTCTAGGTGTTTAAATTTGAATTTGTGAGTATACATTCTAGCGTTTAAATGTGTGAGATTTGTATTGAATTTCTAATTTAATTTTATTTATATTTTAAACATTAAATAAAAAAATTATTATTATTATGATTTATAAATGAAATATTTTAAAATTTTATTTTTAATAATTTTTTTATATATAAGTGTTAAGATAATATATTTGAAGAATGTAAATGAATTAATTATAGTTGTAGTTTAATTAAATTGTTTTTTGTCTTGAAAATTATGGAAATTTCAGTAATATTCTGTAAATCAAGGTTACAACTATCAAACATCAAGATTTTGGGTGAGTTACAAGTTTTGCATGGTGCTGAATCTATTTCCACCATCAAAAACATGATTTAAACATTGCTCTTACAAAATTTGCTGATTTTTTTTGGCTACAAAAGTATACTTGTCCTAATTATATAGTAAATTTAAGTATTGAGGTGAGTGGATTATATTAGATATCATTTTTTAAGATTCAAATGCATTAAGTAAGTCATTCATCTATGACTATTTCCATGAGAGATAGTGGTAACTAATTTCTCATGATTTTTTAATAGTCCACCTAGTGAAATGAATAACATAGCCTCAATCATTACTTTTGGGGGGCATTAATCAATAATAAACATCAAAACACTTACTTCATTATGAATCCATGATAAACATAAAAACACATAAATTTAAAAAACCTTAAAAATTATTATATTATTATTATTATTAAAAACAATTAATATATAAGTTAAAAATATATACATTTAACAAACACTTATTTTATTTATAAAAACAATTAATATATAATTTAAAATATCATGGCTTATCAATATCACATGCCTAAAACACAATAACTCATTTCATATGACATTTTTTGTAATTCAATTAAAAGGAAAAAAAAACATAACTACTTTGGCAATAAGTATCAACCTTTGATTTGTGTATACTACCAAAAATATTCTATAATTTTTTCATTAAGGTTAAATCCCTACTATTCACTTAATAATGATTGACAAAAAGACTTAAAGGTATATTGACATAATAAAAATATTATTAACTTTTTTTTAATATCTTTGTTTACTATGGAAAATGAATTACATGCATTGTCCTCTTTTGTATATTAGTAAAAAGTTTTCTCTCAAAAATAAAATATTAAAATTTATAAATGATTGAGTAAAGAAGGTATATATGAATTTCAACTTGGAAATAAGACTTACAATATTATATTGGTAGATTAGGTTTGTTGAGAAATTTTCTCAACAATAATTTCTTAGTATAGAATTTGTTAGATCTCATAAACACTATCACTATATATGAAATGTAATCTTATTTTGTGAAATAAAACAAAGTGTTTTATTAGTAATTTACTCCTCAAATTTCTATCTTCTTTGATATCAAATTTGTTTTGGCCCAATTCCCTTACCAGAAGACCAGGAAAATGAGATAGACCTGAGGGTTATTATACTATGTACATAAATTTAAATTTGTAGTAGAGTGTGAGATTTTCATGTGTTCGTCTCTATGCCATTGAGCTTGTAAGAGTACGGAAGCAGTAGCAACATTAACAGTGGATGTCTTGTGTCGGAAGGTCGTCCATGTTTGGCTCCCTCCTTCGACCAATCCATACACAGGATGTGTGCGCTATTGTGCACGCTGGAAGAGGAGGAATATCCACGTTGCATTAATTCTTCCATTGACATTCCAATGCCCTCGCGTTCTTGGAAGCGGTATTTAAGGCCGCGATCCTTGTGGTTCAGGTTGGGTTGGCATTTTCTGCACTGCTTCCCGAATAACTTCACATATTTACTGCCAATGATAAAAATCCTCATATCCACTGCACCGTAATCGGGCGAAATTCTATATTTAGCGTGCAATCCAGGCTTGACATCACCGATATCGAATATTTTGGACGACTATTAAGCACATGATGGCTTGCTCGACCATCGTCGTGGCCCTCTAGTCGTCAAGGGAGCGGCTTCGAGTGAATTCGATGTGGTTGCGTTGCTCGTCATATACGTTGTACGAGGAAGGTTGTTGGAGGCTCAAGGGTTTCTCTTGTTGAGTGCCTTTGCTCAGGCTCTCCATGACTTCATGCCTAATGACGAGGCGGTTGCCCAGGCTACAGGGTCATTTCCTTTATCACAGATCAAAAGTTTTCTTTCATGCTCTCGTTGGGATCTTGCACATCCAACAGGGCGGGAAACGTGCTCAGGGAAGAAAATGGGGCAGCAATACTAAATTTTGAGAGTTTCCTACGATGACCAAATTAAAACCACCCATACCATTAGTTGTTGCGTTCTTAAAACGATTCACCAGAACTAATCGTTTGGTCGTCATTTTTAACCTGAAATAAAATTGAAATTTCAACAATTGCCTTGCAGAAGTGTCTCTATTGAAAATTTGGGTGGATGGTGACGTGCCTTGGAGTTTAAAAACATATTGAGATTAGCTGCCTCATTATGAAATTGTTTTTGTTAGAATCCGACACTAGCAAATGAGAGGGAGTATGGAGATCCAAGATTACCATCGATGATGAGGGTAAATAGGTCTATAGAATTTGGTTGAGGATAGCATGTGATAGTGATGATGAGTTCAATACAAAGCTCCTCTTATTCTTCTAAAATAGTTATTAGTCATATTCTTCTAAAATAGTTATTAGACCAGAGCATACATACTCAGAGACATACATAACAGCAGAGAATAAATCACAAAGACAGACAAATGGAAAAACAACAAGATTATAAAACAATCAGAGAACAGAAATCACTTTGCATTACATAACTTGAGCCTTGGCTTGCTTTCCCAGAGAAATTACAAATTTATAGAGGCAAAAGAAAGATTTAAGAGATCTGGAATGATCTAGAAACCACGGTGTAGGAGGATCTAGAATCTTGGAGATGTAGAAAAATCTAATCTAGAATCCTCCGTGAATTTGGCTTCACACTTAACATTCTCCCACTTGAAGCCAAATAAGAGTCATCAAGTCACACCGAGTCCTACCATGCCTTTACATAACTCATGTTTATTTCGTGGTAGAATCTTAGTGAGCATATGAGAGGGTTCCTATCTGTATGGATCTTTTCCAAGGATAATTGTTCTTCCTCCAACACATACCAGACCCAATGGTAACTTAAGTTAATGTGCTTGGTTTTTGAATGAAATCTTGGGTTTTTTGCCAATTGAACGACACTCTCACTATCACAATATAACACATACTTGTCCTGCTTTATTCCTATCTCTATTCCTATCTTTCCTAGGAATCACTGCATCCACAACATCTCTTTACAAGCTTCTAGCTCTTTACAAGCTTCTATACTCTGCTTTTGTTGTAGAGAGGGCTACTATTCTTTGTAGCCTTGATACCTAACCTGTAGTGGACTTTCTAGTATCCATATCTCCAGCCATATCTACCGCTGTAAATCCTTCAAGCACAGTCTCATTATGACCAAAACATAAACAATAATGACTAGTACCCTTGAGATACCTTAAAATCCATTTTACTGCTTGCCAATGTTGTTTGCCTTGATTGGCAAGGAACCTACTCACTACTCCCATTGAATATGCAATGTCTGGTCATGTGCAAACCATGGCATACATTAAGCTGCCAACTGCTGAAGCATAAGGAATCTTGCTCATTTCTTCTTTCTCTTTGTCATTACTAGGACATGATTCAATATTCAGCTTGAAGTTGGTTGCAAGGGGTGTACCAATTGGCTTGGCATCCTTTATATTAAACCTGTCAAGCACCTTCTTGATATATTTTTCTTGTGACAACCACAACCTTTTGTTTTTCGTGTCATGCATAATCTGCATGCCCAATATTTGTTGTGCTGGTCCGAAATCATTCATTTCAAATTTGCTACCCAAATATTTCTTCAACTTATTGATCTTATTCTTATCATGCCCAACGATCAACATGTCATCCACATATAACAATAATTGATATACTTTCCGTGATCATATCTCTTGATATAGACACAATAGTCAGCTTCCAATCTCTGAAAACCATGTTCCAACATGAATGAATCAAATTTCTTGTACCATTGTCGAGGTGCCTCTTTCAACCCATAGAGACTCTTCTTCAACCTACAAACAAGGCCTTCTTTACCTTTTTCTATGAAGCCTTCCAGCTACTCCATATAAATTTCTTCCTCCAATTCATCATGAAGGAAAGCAGTTTTTACATCTAACTATTCACATTCTAGGTCTAAAGCAGCAGCTAGACCAAGAATGACTCTAATGGATGACATTTTAACAACAGGTGAAAAAATTTCAGTGAAGTCAATACCTTCTTTTTGGGCAAAACCTTTCACCACCAGTCTTGCTTTATACCTCTCCTTCTTTTCGTCACCTTCATGCTTAATCCTGTACACCCATTTGTTTTGCAGAGCCTTTCTACCTTTTGGGAAGTTTACCATCTCCCAAGTTTTATTTTCCTGCAAAGAGTTCATTTCTTCTTCCATTGCTTTCTTCCATTCTTTACTGTGCTCAACTTTACAATCTTGTTGAAAACAATTAGGTTCACCTTCATCAGTCAACAAAATATAGTTTGAAGGAGGATACCTTTGTGAAGGCTTATGAGGCCTAGAAGATCTGCGAACCAATTGTGGTGGTGCATTATCAGGTTGAATCACCTGTAAAGGTTCCTGCAAGATTCCTTCTTCTTATTGTTCATTATTTTCCACTTGTTGTTCTTCATGCTCCTGAATGTGCTATTCATTTTCTTGTATTGGTGGTATGTTTTCCTGTTGCTCTTCAAACCTGTCAATAACCTTCTTAACCTCCAACTCATCTACAGTCCTCTTGAACATTTCTGACTCATTAAATATAACATCCCTGCTTATAATAATTTTATGTTTGACTGGATCCCATAGACGATAACCAAGATCTTCATTCGCATATCCCAAAAAAATGCATTTCATAGATTTATCATTTAGTTTAGTTCTATTTTCTTTGGGAATATGTACGAATGCTTCACATCCAAAGATTTTCAAGTGAGAATAATTCAAATTCTTACCAGTCCAAACTTCTTCAGGGATACTGCTATCCAAGGCTGTAGTTGGAGATCTATTTATGAGGTAGCAAGCGGTCCTGACTGCTTTAGCCCAAAAATTCTTCTCCAAACTGGAATTGGACAACATACTTCGCACCTTTTCCATAATGGTGTTATTCATCCTTTCTGCGACAGTATTTTGTTGAGTACCAGGCACAGTCTTCTCATGCTTTATGCCAAACCTGTTACAATATTCCTTAAATGAATTTGAGGAATATTCTCCACCATTATTTGTTCTTAAACACTTCAGCAATTTGTTAGTCTCTCTTTCAACAGCAACACGAAATTTTTGAAATATTCCAAACACTTCACTTTTATTTTTCATGGGATATGCCCAAACCTTCCTGGATGCATCATCTATAAATGTTACAAAATATGATGCTCCTCCTAATGATTTGATATTAACAACCCCAAACACATCCAAGTGTACCAATTCTAACACATTTTTCTTTCCGTCATGGCCACCTCTAAGGAATGAAACCCTTCTTTGTCTACCATATATACAATGCTCACAAAGATCAAGACTGTAGGATTTCAAACCTCGCAATAAATTTTTACCAATAAGGATTTTTAAGCCCTTCTCGCTCATGTGACCCAAACGCTTATGCCACAGATCTGCTAAATTTCCTTCTTTTGTGATAGCAGCCAAATCGAATTTTCCTATCAATGTCTTCAATGTGTATAATGTTCCCGTCTTAGGTCCTTTGGCCACGACCAATGCACCTTTGCTAATTTTCCAGCCTCCTTTTCCAAATCTTGTTGAATAGCCTTCATCATCTAGTCGTCCCATGGAGATTAAACTCATGCGCATTTCTAGTACATGCCTGACCTATCTCAACAACATACCTTGTCCATCTTTCATCTTGATCTAGACATCTCCCACTCCAACAATACTGCAAAAATGATTATTCCCCAAATGCACTCTACCATAATCACTAGGATTATATGAAACAAAACTATCTTTGCATGGGGTTACATGGTGAGATGCCCCAGAGTCAAGAATCCAATCAAAGCTACTGCTAGATGTATATACACATGCATCCTCTACTGAAACAGTAAACAACACATCACCATTTGTGGCTACAACAATAGTCTCACCTACATTTGTGCTGGATGACTTGTGATTTGTACTAGACGGCCTCTGATCCTTTTGTCCTTTCTTCCAGAATCGACATTCTTTCTTCATGTGCCTGGGTTTGCCACAATGAAAGCAGATGATCCTTCCTCTCCTTGATTTTGATCGGCCTCTCGATCTTGATCGCCCTTGCCGGCCTCGATCCATTCTCCTACCACAATCAGCTAGAGCTAGAGCCTCTCCTCCCTAGTTTTCCGCAATTGACTTGTGTCGCAGCTCCTCATTCATTAAACTGCTGTTGACATCATCAAACTTCAGGGTCCCTGTAGTTGTTGAAGTGCTCATAGCTACAATTAAATTTTCCCAACTGTCTGGCATAGAACACATTAGAAAAATAGCTCTAATTTCATCATCTAAAATGATTTTAACAGAGGCAAGTTGATTAGTAATAATATTAAATGCATTCAAGTGCTCAACAACTGAAGCACCCTCCTTCATCTTGAGATTATAAAGCTTCTTCATCAAGAACACTTTGTTTGATGCTATGTTCTTCTCATATAGATCATGGAGCTTCTTCCATAATCCTTCAGTTGTCTTTTCTCCGGACACATTGAAATAAAAATTCTTTGCTAAATATTGGCGGATTGTTGCAATCGCCTTTCTATCTAGCTTATTCCAATCTTCATTTGTCATCGATGAGGGTTTCTTTTTTGTGCCCTCAATCGGCAAATACTGATCCTTTAAAATCAGTATATCCTCCATTTGTGATTTCCATAGGGCAAAATTAGCCTCGCTCAACTTCTCCATATCTGTAATTGTTGTCTCCATTTTCAATCAAATTCATGCCCCAAAACACAAAAACTCCACTTAAAAATAAAACTTTAATTATTACTCTTTCTCCTTTTAAAATACCCTTTTCAAAATTCCTGCTCCTTTTAAAAATATACTTTTCAAAATTCCAACATATAATTATATATGTCTAATAATAAATATAAAAACATATATAATGTTTTGACCTTTTCACATTTCACACATACATATGTTGGTTTGAGAAAAAACTTGACGTATACGTGCAAACTTAATGTAAAAAAAACTTACGAACACCACGTTTCAACTCCAGTCTCCACGGATCTCCACTTTTCAAACTCTAGCAACACGTTTCAACATACGACCTTGTTTTTCTTGCGGAAACTGTCTTTTAGTTCCAACGTTCCTTAGCTATTTCCTGGACAGATCCTTCAACAGCTCCAGGAGTAACAACCAACGTTTTAACGAACGCTGCCAAAGCAAGGCAATGGCACTAAGCGGCTTGCACCATGGATATTCAAACTTTGCTCTGATACCAATTGTTAGACCAGATCATACATAACACACAGCGGATTTATACTCAGAGACTTATACGGCAACAACAGAGAATAAATCACAGAGACAAACAAATGGAGAAACAACAAGATTACTCAGTCAGAAATAGCCGAATAGATAAAATAATCACTGGAGAACAGAAATCACTTTGCATTACATAACAGGCTTGGGCTTTGGCTTGCTTTCCTTGGCCAGAGAAATTACAAATTTATAGAGGCAAAAGAAGGATCTAGAATCCTGTGTGTGTTTCGAATGGAGATCTGGAATGATCTAGAAACCACTGGCGGTGTAGGAGGATCTAGAATCCTGGAGATCTAGAAAAATCTAATCTATAATCCTCCGTGAATTTGGCTTCACACTTAACAATACAAAGCTCCTCATATTCTTCTAAAATAGTTATTAGTCATATATGTTTGAGTTATTTGTATATTTTTTGTTTTTTTAAATGTGTAGAACTAAAGGAATATAATTAAATTAGTGGTTTTCAAAGTTCTTCAGTGCTGAGAGAACATATCACTAATTTAATTATGTGAGTATGTTATATGTTGATGGGTCTTATTATGCTTAGGTCATCAATTACAAGTTACTTTTATGAGATCCTTGTGTGTTAGAAAGGTAAGTTGTATAATTGATTGCTTGATAGACTCAGTACCCAAAAAATTCACTTATATAACTATCAAAATTGTAGTTCTTTGCATTTTGATAAATGGGAGTTAATCCATAGAGTGGTTTAGTATCGATATTTTCATTAGGTAGGTCAAGAAGTGTCAATTCTACAAATTTCGTCAATGATGGTGAGAGGCAATTATGTTCTAAATGAAGGTCAAGTGGTAGCTTGAGTGGTTGTGAAGAAAGATTTGTACCTACGAGATTCCAGAGTGGATGTGAGTGTTAATGAAGATCAGTCACACAGATGTGACATATATGTGAATTTTATTAATATTTGTAATATTAAATATATAATGTTAGTTTTAAGGGAGGGACTTGGATATAACTCTTACAGTAGTATATTGGTAGATTAGATTTGTTGGTCGTTGTATTTTTTTTAAAGATTTTCTCAATAATAATCTCCTAGTATATAATTTGTTGGATCTCATAAGCATTATATATGTGGGATGTAATCCAACTTTCTAGAGTAATAAACTTATTGTTTTGTGTGTAGCATATCCATTATGTTTACTCTTCAAATTTATTATTCCCCAAGGGTTAGCTCAATTGGTCGAGGTCTCATTGCTAAATCACCTCACCATTTGGAGGTCACGGGGTCAATTCGCATCGAAGTCCTCGGGGTTAGGATTTGATCAGTTTGGCTGGCAAGATGTGATCCCTTTGGGTGGATTTGCATGGGTTTTCTTAGAGAAAAGAAGAAGAAGAAGAATAAGGTATATATGGAATCTTTGAGAACCTTCAATGTATAAAAGGGTATATATCCTAAAGAGATGATCTTAAATACAACAATAAGAAACTTAAAAAGTAGCCATAATAACATCACAGAACAAAATATACTAAATGATATTCCTAAGTAGGAGTGGAGTACTTTTGACCAAAATAACCTTGTAACTATTCATCATTTTTAGTTGTAGTTGTAGGGCCAAATCAATTCTTTTTTTGTGGCATCTTGAGAAAAATCCCTTGATCCAAATTAGCTCTAGATTTTCCTAACAAGTTCCTTGGAGAGTGGAGTGAGGGTTCTCTATAGATAGGGTAGAATATATATGGTTGGTTAGTAAAAGTGACTTTGAAAATCAATTCTTAGGGAAAAGAAGGGATGAAAGTACCACATTATCATGTCAAGGTTCTCTTAAAAAGAGTATGCCCATTTGTTGTGTTTATGTGATCTTCTAAGGGAAAGCGAGCAGTGGGGAAATATTCACCATGTTTACCTTTATTATTATCCCAAGCATAAACATTCAATCTAACAACCTCATGAAATAGAACATGACAACAAAATCTAGTAAATGGTTAGGTATTTTCTTATTGTAGTACTTAAAGATAATGGAGATTCCACTTTCAAAAAGGCCATCATCTAGGATCATCTTCACTAAACTCCTATGTATGCAACTTAAGACGAGCTTTGCACTTCCTTGGTCACCCATTCTAGGAATATTTTGAGCACATTTCTCATGAAGACATAAGGGATTCTTTGTATTTTGAGTACTCTGTAATTTGTGGTTCTTACATATCAAAATTGGGACACAACTATGCATCAACACAGGAAAGTTGTAACAACCTCAGGTTAAAAGTTCATGTAATAAAGTTAATAAAGGAACAATAAGACCAAGGTCATGGGACACATATTCCAAGTTGAATGTTGGGTAAAACATCCTAGTGGGTGTTCATTTGGTTTATTATGGCTAAAAGGAAATTGGCAAAGGCAATGGAAAAGGCATTCAAAAGGAAAAGGGACATTAATTGGTATTTATTTATGAAACTGAAGGAAGGTCAAAGGTCACGGGTTGCATGTGAGGAGGAAATTGAAGGGAAATTAGAGGAAATTGACGAAAATAGAGGCATCAATGATAAAAAGGCTTCTAAGGATTAGTTCATGGCTTTTGACATTTTTATGGTGGATCTCTCTATTCGCTCCCTATTATACTCTTGCACACTAAGAGTATTCTTAGAGCACTCTAGCATTATAGAAAGGAAGGCAAAGGAAGGACAAGAAAGCAAAGGAAAGCAAGTATCAAGCGAAGAAGAGTTGGAACAAGCGGCTACAACGGGATTACTTGCAGGTATCAAGTTGCATGTATGATTTCCTTATTGGTTTTGACATGCATGGTATATGCAGGTATGTATTTGGTTCTCTTGTTATCATTGGCATGGGATTTGCCAGGTGTGACGGTGGTTTCAACTTTGTTTTTCCATTTCCAGATAGCCATAGTGTGATGGGGTTCTTTCATTTGGTTGAGTTGGATTGCTAGATGGTTTTGGAAGCGGGTAAGGTGGTCTCAGCAAAATTCCCAAGGGCCTAAGAATCCCTTGATTGGTAATGGTGGGATACACAGTAAATCCTGAGGGTGGAGACACGAAAATTATTTAAGGTAATGGTGAAGAAATATGGAGGCATTCAAGATTTTTTAGGGCCTAGTGATCCCTTAACCAGTTTTGGTGAGACTGCGATAAATCCTAGTAGTTTATGTTTCTTTTTTTGGGCCTAGGAATCCCTTGACTAGTAACGGAGACATTGCGATAAAGCATGGTTGTATAGGTGAGGGTTTGAAGCCTAGAAATACCTTGACCAGTAATGGTGGGATATGCTATAAAGCCTTAAGAAGCCCTAGTTGTTTTTTTGTGAGCCCCACATTCATGCTTGGAATATGGCACGAGGGTGATTAGATGAAAGAAAGATTTGGTTCATCCCAATTTATGGTTGGGTGGTACGTGGAAGTCCCTGACTTGGTTGGTTTTTGCATATGTTAATAAGAGATATTTTCCTCTTATATTTCATGAGTATTTATACTTGTTATGATGTGGCTTTAATGGTTATTCTATCGTTGTTATTATTATGGTTATATGCCAGTTATAAGCATGGTTTTATGACAGAATTTAGTTATGCTTCTCATCATGTTTTGATTAGAAAATGAATGGATTATAAATTCATGGCCTAATGTATTTTATTGCAGTTATTTTTAGAGGGAAATAGACCTTATTGATGATTCTAAGATAAGTATCATACCCCTATGTTTGAATATGCATTCATGGCTTGTAGATTACATGTTCTCGATATGTTTGATGAAATGTATGTCATGGTTAGGCTTGGTTAGGTCAAGTTTTTGTCTAAGTTTTATATGGAAGGCTTTGTCTTTGTGTCATTCATTGTTCTGGAAAGTTTCATTAATTTATGGGCAGTGGTCTAGAGACTAGCCCTGAAATAGACACAATGTTTTGATCTTTGGAACATGTAGCTGACATGTGTGGACAAATTGCGGGGAAACATGCTTGGCATTAGTGTGCCAAGGTAACAGTTGATTTGTTTATGTAACTAATAGATGGGTGATGTGATAGGACATAATAAGACTCAATTTTAGCAAAGGAAAAATGGTAAAAGAAAGGAATTGGGTGAGAATTCATTTGGCTATGTTTGGAAACCACAATTCCAAATGAATGAGTGATTTGCATACAGGAAGTTTTCTTAACCTTCATTTTGTTTGAAATTATGTGGACATGTTCTATATTCATGAAGATGTATTTGACAGGTGTATTAGCTAGTTTCTAGTTATAGTTGGATTGGTCAAGGGAATTCGAGTCTCTTAATAGATTGAATGGTTGTATTCAGTTACAAGGAAACGTGCTTGGTATAGCAAGGTAAGGTAACTGGTGTATTGTTATGTTTATTTATACACTGATAGTTGTGTGTTTATGGCGGTATGATGCAGGGGATTGCATGGAAAGATAGGCTTCCATGAAATATTAAAGAAGGCTTAGGTTGATCTATCCCTTGGAGGCTTTGGGAACCCATGGGGATTGAGTCATGGTGTTTATTTCTAGTCTTGTGCTTTCGTGCTTTGTGATTTGTTTGCGCTTGATTTACAGTTTTATTTATGTCTAGTGTATGGTCATACAATTTTTTTGGTGGTGTCATATTGGTATTGGTTGTCCTTGGTTTTCTTCTTGTTTGTTTCTTATTCTTTCCTTTTATGTTTTGAGGGTCTTGGGATTTGGTTTGGGAAAGAGGAAATTTAATGGAGCTTGGGGAGAGCTAAATGAAATCCAATAGGTAATGTAATACCTAGATGAATCTCGATACATGAGTAAAGGGAAGTTGAAGGAAAGAATATGACATCAAGTTGGATTGGTTGGGTCCATTGGGATAAATGGAAAATGGCAGGGAATTCATGAGAAAGGTAATTAGGGAGAGGTAATGCGAATGAATTTGAGGTGTCAAATTCCTTGGCTATGTTGGGAATTTTTGTTCTCAATATTGTGCATGTGATGAACGGATAAAGGGAGTTCTCTTAACCTTAACTTTGTGATATCTAGTAATTAGGTTGTGATCATAATTATGTTGATGTTTATATATGTATACATGTATGTATATATGTCATTGTAACAAGGTTTTAGATATCATGATTGTTTTATGCTAATGTTTGTATGTATATATGTGTGTATGTATATTGTTGTTTTACAGTGTTGTCAGGGATCATTCTTGTGGAGGAATAATTGCTTATTCAGGTGAATGACATGAAGAGGTTCCTAATCTTATGAGGAATCAAGTGGCCATAGAATCCTAACATATTTATGAGGTAATGTTGAGGGATAGATCAGCGGAATGAAAGAAGTGTGCTATGCAACATGTTGGGACAAGCATGGATAGTGGAATGACACTAGAGGCAAGGTTGCTTGGTAGAATTAGTATGGTCTCTAGATGTGCAGTATTATTGTTGTATATATCTTGTACATGTTGTGTAAGTGATACATGTGGTATATATGTTGTTATGTGAATGTTGCATATGCGATGTTGAGTACATATGGCGTTGTGAGCATGTTGCATATGCAGTAATTTGTACATATGGTGTTGTGTGCATGTTGTATACATGGTGTTGTACATATGGTGTGGCATGCATGTTGTACATTTAGTGTTGTGTGCATGTGGTTCTATGTACATGTGGTACATGCAGTGTTGCGTGCAGGTGGTGGTGTGTACATGTTGTGCAGGTGGTGTTGTGTACACATCGTGCAAGTGGTGATGTGTACATGTGGTGTTGTGTACACGTTGTTCTTGTGGTTTTGTGTACACATTGTGCTTGTGGTGTTGTGTACAGGTGGTGTTGTGTACATGTGGTACATGTGGTGTTGTTGTACATGTCAAACATGTTGTGTTGTGTATATGTGTTATTGTGTTACAAGTATTGTGTATTCGTTGCATAGCGACATGTATATGTGTTGTGTTGTACACAGAGTGTAGGTGTATGTGTTGTGTTGTACACTAGGTGTAGGTGTATATGTTATGTACAACATCAAGTGTAGGTGTATGTGCTATGTACAAAATAGGGTGTAGGTGTATGTGTTATGTTATACACCCAAGTCAATGTATGTGTTGTGTTGTACGCCAAGTGTAGGTGTTGTGTTGTACACCGACTGTAGGTGCATGTATTGTGTGGTGTTATACATTGTGTGTGGGTGTATGTGTGTGATGTACACTATGTGTATGTTTACATGATTGAATAGAATAGAAGTATCGGGTGTGCACTTGGTGTGGAAACTAATCAAGTGTGTGTACAAAAAGGACAAAGGAAAAAGGTAGAAGCAAAGAACCAATTGAAGGATAAGTTTTAGTATTTTATTTTAGTTTTATTATGCATATGATTTATGACATTGATTTATGATGATTGCATGTGATTTATGATTCTGATTTATGATAGTTGTTCTTTGAGATAACCGAATGTGATATGTTTATACATGATGATTTGGTCGAAGATATAGTTTTACTTGTTGTGGCAAGAAGTAAACAGAATTGCAGGTGTACCTTATTGATGAGCTACCAATGAGGTATGATTTGAGTTTATTTCAATTTATGTTGAATCTAATGGTGGTTATTAGATTGGTACAGGAAAGCATGAAAATGCTTGGTTTGGGTGGTTGAAACTAACTACAAGAATTAGTAGCAGCATCAAAAAGGAATTGGAATAGACAGTAGTATGTTGGTAAAGAACTTTAGGAGCAGGGTCATTGTGGGACAATGGTACCCAATAGTATCCATTGACTTTCATGAGCATGTTATGACCGGTATTATGGTTTTGAGGTAGGGATATGTCTTGGTTTTTGGACCTTCCGATGTGAGGAAACCTTGTCAAAGGATGGATCACTTGGGAAAGGGGATGTCAGGGAACTTGGAAGGTGAGTGATTGCATGGAAGGGGGTGACTGTATTTCCCGAGGGACTATGTACCAAAGAAGGGAAGGTTGGGGAATGGTTTTTTTTCGGTCGTTAGCATTTCCAAATGGGATTGTGCCCCTGAACAATGAGCTGGTAACTTTTCATTGAGGGGACAGGTAGTGCAAGGATTGTAGCACTGGATATTAGATGCAGGTTTGACTTCGACAATGGATTTTTGACTTCCTGGGGAGGAGGTGAATCCTTGTATTACTTTGAGGGTGGAGATGTGAGCCTCTAGATTCCCTTCTTGTTGATGTGGGTTATGTATCCTTCATTATTTATCAGTTGAGACCAAGGAGTTTTAGTATATGTACATATTTATGTATGGTTGTTATTGTAAATACCATAATGAGTTGTGTTATAAAGCTCCAATGCACTGTATGATTGTCATGTTTTCAACAGGATGTCATTGTAAATACTACAACAAGCTGGGTTATTAAGATCCATAGGTAGTATGTTTTTTTAGTGGTTTTTTGGTCATACGTGTCATTGAGCATCGAGGATGTTGTTCCCCTAAGGGGGAGGGGGCTGCAACCACTCCCCCTTAGGGGAAAAAGAATAGCAAGGTCATGGGACATGTATTCTAAGTTGAATGTTGGGAAAAACATCCTAGTGAGTGTTCATTTGGTTTATTATCTCTAAGAGAAAATTGGCAAAGACAACAACAAAGGCATTGAAAAGGAAAAGAGGCATTAATTGGTATTTATTTATGAAAATAAAGGAAAATGGGAGAAAAGGAAGGTGAAAGGTCACAAGTTGCATGTGAGGAGTTGAAGGAAAATTAGAGGAAAATGAAGAAAATAGAGGCCTCAATGATAAAAAGGATTTTGAGGATCAGTTCATGGCTTTTGACAGTTCTATTGTGGAGCTCTCTCTTTATTCTCTCTCTCTCATACTCTTTCATACTTAGATTAGTATTGGAGTAATCTAGCATTAGAGAAAGGAAGGTAAAGGACGGATAAGAAAGAAAGGATCAAGAAAGGAAGAGTTGGATCAAGTGGCTATAGAGGGATTACTCGCAGGTATCGAGCTAAATGTATGATTTCCTTGATGGTTTTGGCATGCATGGTATATGCATGTGTGTATTTTTTTCTCTTGTTGTCACTGGCATGGGATTTTACAAGTGTGATGGTGGTTTCAGCTTTGCCTATCCATTTCCATATAGCCATGGTGTGATGGGTTTCTTTCATTTGGTTGGGCTGGATTGCTAGATAGTTTTGGAATCAGGTGAGGTGGTCTCAGGAAAATTCCTAAGGGCCTAGGAATCCCTTGATCAGTAATGGTGGGATACATCTTAAAGCCTAAGGGTTGAGGTAGGAAAATTCCTCAAGGTATTGGTGAAGAACACTTGAGGCATCCAAGCTTGTTTAGGGCCTAGTGATCCCTCGACCAATTTTGATAGGAATGTGGTAAATCCTGGTACTGTATGTTTGTTTTTTTGGGCCTAGGAATCCCTTGACTGATAATGGTGGGATTGTGATAAAGCATGGTGTATAGGTGAGGTTTTCAGACCTAGAATCCATTAATTGGTAATGGTGGGATATGTGTTAAAGCCTAAGGAAGCCCTGGTTATTTTTTTTGTGAGTCCCACATTCATGCTTGGAATATGGCACGAGGGTGATTAGCTGAAAGAAATATTTGGTTTAGCCCAATATATGGTCAGGTGGTATGTGGAAGTCCTTGACTTGGTTGGTTTTTTCATATGTTAATAAGAGCTCTTTTCATCTTGTATTTCATGAGTGTTTATACTTGCTATTGTGTAGCTTTAGTGGTTTTTCTATCATCGTTATTATTCTGGTTATATGTTGGTTATAAGAATGGTTTTATGACGGACTTTAGCTATGGATCTCATCATGTTTTGATTAGTAAATGAATGGATTATGAATGTATGTACAAATATATGTTATTGTAGCTATTGGTAGAGGGCATTAGACATTCTTTATGATTTTCTTATAAGTATCATACCACTATGTTCAGATATGCATTCATTGCCTGTAGATTACATGTTCTCAATATTTTTGATGAAATTTCTATCATGGTTAGGCCTGGTTAGGTCGTAGTCTTGTTTATTTTTTGTATGGAAGGCTTTGTCTTTATGCCATTCAATGTTTTGGAAAGTTTCATTAAGTTCTTGGAGTGGTCTAGAGACTAACCCTGAAAAAGTGCCTCAAATATCGCAATCACGGGCATAGAATTATGTGAAAAAGATTGTAGTTTCTCCTTTGCAGGCTTATGCATGCAACTAGATGGTTCTAGTCAAAATTTTACAGTGTTGTGCGAGCGTCTGGAAGTCTAGGACATTTAAAAAGAGGCTTAACTCAAGGTTTGGGCACCTAGAAGGGTGGTTTAGCCCTTGGGGGTCTTGTAGCACCTGAGGGAAGTCAGTAAAATTTTGGTTAGATAATTCCACTTCCTTAATTGTAACTAGAAGGTTGAGACATATCATAGTAACACCTTGTCACATTTTTACCCTGGTAGACTAGCTAACTTGGGTAAGTGTGGGAGGAGGGTATTACAAAAGTGGTTTGAATCTAGATGGAAATGGTGGTTGAAAGGATGCATCTATTAAAAATTTAAAATGAAAACCCAGAGTCATTAAGAAGTTACCTTTAAAAATTTGATTCCATATCTATATATGATGAGGGATTATCTATGTATGACCCTAAGGTGATGAAATTTGTGGAGAGATCATAACTGAAATGCTATTCTAGACTTTCTTTTGACTACAAGAAGGTGGTCGATAAACCATTTCAAAGACTAGGGTGTGCAAGGCTGCCATTTCCATGATCAATAAGCTTGTGCTGGCTTTCAATACTTGTATTATTTGTGTCATTTGGTAACTTGAGAGATCCAGGGGTGTCATCATTAATAGTGGCCTCCATCTAATGTGTCATACTATCTAGGATCGTAGTCTCCCAATTAATTGCTAAACCAATTCCATGTCCATCAAATATACATGGGTGCATTTATGGAGGAGGTCCTGTTGAAGCCTAAAAAATTGTTGCCTCAACATGGGGGGGAAACCACCCAGTCCTGACCTTGGTTGGCAGCTCCTTTTCCGTTTGGAGTAGTGGCTCCAACTGGGGATAATGGGACCAGTTTCCAAATCTATTTAATGCTTGTGCTAATGGGGTGATGTGTGATGTTTTTAAAGTAATGTTCAAGCTAAAAGTAATCTAATCTAAACTAACAATCACGATGCATTTTATTCTAATTTAAGAACTATCTAATCATAAATATGCCTAAGATTAACTTGATGTATGTGATCTACAATAATTTCTGAAAGCAATTGGTAATAAATATCATTCAATTGCGATTAGAAGTGAAGCCGTTTTAACAATAATCGTTTCATGTAAAAAGTTAGCCGAAACGATTGTGAAAGATATATCGCATAAAGAATTATTCATATATTCAGCATAAAATAAAGATCATCATCATATAGAAGTGCAATAATGGAAATCAAGATTCATACTTTCATACATAAACAATTCGAAAAGAAATAATTTCATAATACAAAAGTAAAAAGGATTACGATATAAAAGTACCATTTATAATACGTCCTACTCATGTGTTTTAGCAATATTGATCTATCTTCAGTCCATTCAACATCATCTAAGAGTACAAAAGTGAAATTTCAAGAGAAGATGATAAATCAGATAAAAATAAATCATGTTCCATATATTTCACCAGAACTTCCTCAAAGGGACATAAGTGCATGTTTTGAAGAGAGTTTCTGATAAAATTATGGACCCCTCTCTAAATGCATGAGAGGGGTTTAAATACTAAAACTATAAAACTAAAAATAGATTATTACAAAAATAGTTGAGGTTTAAACGACTGTTGGGCACCAAATCGAGCTATCATTCTATTGCATTTCCATCACCCTTTTTTACCTTTTTGCACTTATTTACCCATGTTTGTTATGCTAAATTTACAAGGTAAACACCCCTAACTTGTCTATTGGAATATTTTATTAATGAAGTAAAGTCACAGAGTCTTACCTATTCGCAGTGCTAAAATGTATGTTTGACCGCAGCTTCTAGAGAATAGGAACCATTGCTTCAACATCTCGCAGCAGATCCAGCAATGACCAGCTATAAGGAGGCCGCACAGCTGGAGTCACAGATCCCTGAACCATTCTTGGACCTCTTGCTGATCTTGTTTATCTAGCGTTGGTGCCGTTCCAACTAATGTATATTTCTGAACATATGGTTACCATGTTTTGGGGAAAGATGTTGTTCTCCCGCACTGCGTATAAAATACAGATTGTTCTTGTAAATGGGGATTCCCCCATCGATATTATAATTGCCTATTTTAGATTAATAAAGTATCATCTATTTTGTTGTTCTAATCTTCACTGTGACTAACGCAGCCCTGATCAGAGAGTTGGGCCTGCTCTTCTGATCAGGTGCTATGTCTTTCTGTGTGTGTTATTTATTAGTTTATGCTTGTTGTTACAGTTCTTTAACTCTTGTAATTGTTTTCCAAAGTTCTGTATTTAGCTTAATCTTATAGCAATGTCTTGAATCTTAATTGTGAACCCTTGGTCGGAACGAACTGTGTTCTTGCCCCTACATATACCTTGTGTGTTGCCTTGAAAGGATACACACCCGGATTGATAAATTAATGTCGAAATAGGGTGAATAAATCGTTCATACCTGGACACCAACATTTTGGTGCCATTGCCGGGGAGGCTAACAAGGTGCAAGACAACCATCTGGACCAACCAGAGGGTCAATCTCTCGTCTTGAGGAAAGAACGAGTTTTATCACTCTGCTTTAGGTCCTGAGCATAGGTGTTCTTTTCGGTTGTTTATTTTTGCTTTTCTGTTTGATTTTGGGCCACTCTCTTGTCCTGGGGAGGGAGGATTCTTTTGACGCCCTGCTCCAGGCCCTAAGTTAGATTTATTTCTTTCAAACCCTTGTGTGTTTTTTCAGGAAACCCTAGCTTTTACCCTGGGGAGGGAGGAGTATTTTGATGCCCTGCTTCAGATATGGAAGTATTAGGTATTCTTAAGGTGTGTGTTTGTTTCTGGTTCTTGTCCCGGGAGGGAGGAGACCATTAACTCCCTGCTCCAGGTCCGGAACCCTAGATTCTTGTTTTTTCTAGCTGCCTTTCTTTTTGTAAGTTCTTTCGTCTTGGGGAAGGAATGGTCCTTTGACACCTTACTTCAAAATTGAAGCATTGTAGGTTCATACCAAGACCTTCCATCATAACAAATTTTGTATGAACAAAGAACCAAATAAGAGGGGCAGAGGGAGAGCCCCAAAGAGGGGAGGACCAGATCTGGGAAGAAAGACATGCAAATTATAGCAAAGGCTGAATCAGAAGCATCCTCTCGCGTAGCCATGAGACCAGGAGCATGAAGAGTGAAGTACGAGGGACAATCAGTAGATCAACCAGTGTTGTCTACAACATTCTTTAAGGATTCGACACAGCAGGTCCCTCTAGCAGTTGAAGAAACATCTAGCAGTATACCTGACCATGGAAACCTTACGCTTGGAATAGAAGGAGAAGAGGTCACAAGCAAGACATCGACAATGTCAGAAGATGAGAGCTTGGAAGATTATGTGGAATGATTCAATTACACCTTATAGAGGTCAGGTCACTCTAACCTGGATAAGGAAATTTTTAAAATTATCCTCCTTCGATCTTTCCATGAGGATTCGATGGAACTATTGAACATTGTGGGAAAGGGAGACATCTCTAAGGAAAAATTTGATGTTATCTACGAACTGTGCATTCAGTGCTCAAGGGGGCTTGCAAGAAACAGACAAGAGGTTCGCTCAACAAAGGGGTTTGGCAGGGGAGTTATGAAGCCAGTAATTAGGAACCTGCTAGACAACATGAGAACGAATATCCTCAGTACTCTGTCGGCATAGATGGATACGCTACAAGTAAAACAGAAGCAACGGTAATTCGACAGGACCATGGTGATATTCTACCCAAAGTGTAGAAAGAAGCATCCAAAAAGGGAGTGTCCATTAAACTCCATAGAGGAATGTGCAATCTATGAGCTAAATCATGCAACAAGTTCATGCCCCTCCTTACCAGGCCTGAAAGCAGTATTTCAAGGGACAGGGGAAGACACAAAGAAACTGTACCTCATGGGGACCGCCTAGAAAGCCATGGAAACCTCAACCATTGATGGGAAATCAAGGTATGTACTCAGATCCATCTCAGTATTTCAATAATTTTAATATGAATCC